>WHYT01016237.1:506100-547135 GCA_009806455.1 Tetrax tetrax
TGAATAGTTTGCTGTAAGCTCCAGATACGCATTTGGTATTATAGCTTCATAATTACCACTACAAGCAGATGAATAAACAGGAGCCACAAAACTGACAGGTTGAATAAAGAGCTTCTGTGAACATTGCTAAAAGCTATTTGCATTTCTCACCTAGAAGAAGAATTCAACACAAGCCTTTTGGGGATATTCTCTCTATCCACTGAGTGATGACACTGGAACAGGATTTTCAATCACTAGTGAAAAACTTTTTCTTCACAGTTTTCTATTTCGAAATGTATTGCCAAGTAATTCTATAATAATTTATTACATTGTCTTCAAACTTGTATACATTTTTCTCATTACAAATTTTGTCACATTTTTTTTCAAAATATTATATCTATATAAAATTCTTCTTCACAGAAGACAACTTTTCAGGCGTCCTAAGCCTCTGCTGATGGCTATAGAAAAATTCATCATTTCCACCATTTTTTAAAAAGTATGGGTGTAGGGAAGAAATCTACTACCTTCAGTTTGCTGTTTTAGAGTGTGATAAATCCTCTTGCCACCAGATGGGCAAGGTAATTTTAAAATGGTGAAATCAGCTGAGAGAGGCAACTTTCATGTGTATAATTGCTCTCTCATCAGTGTAATCTTAACAGTTTAATTTTCTAGTTCAAGCACTGCCTGTCTCTGCCCAGGAAGTTCCTCTACATTCATATAATTTAATCTGTAGAGAGGCAAAACCAGTCTGAAGCCAGTGACAGGCCACTAATAACCGTTGGATACAGCAGACTATACGATAATACTTCCCTTCATGTTTTTACTAACTTCTTCCCAAAAAGGCCTGGTTTATCAAAGGATACTTTTCTGGAAGGATACTTTTCACTGCAAATAATAGTAAAATTGTGTGGTCTGTCTCAGTCTGAAATGTTAATGAGCACTGAGAAATGTCTAAAAACAAGATCCCAGTAATAAACCAGTGTAGCCCTCAGCTACACTGCTGTTGATCAACAGTTCAGAGAAATCACTAACTTACTGCTTTCTGCAGTATATACAGTGCACATAGACAGTGTCTCTCTGTCTAACATAGAAGCAGATGTTTTGTACTCCACTTCAGGGGTTTTTTAGATTACAGTTTTGAAACTAAAGAAATAAAGATATGGACATTCTGTTAATTGACTTGTATTTCTTTAAATTTACAAACTTCTAAGCTGTTAAGTGTGCTAACATTATACATTATTGCTTAAAGATGCCAAATATTTTAACTTTGAAAAATAATTTATGGCCTCTAGTAGTGTAACAAAACAGTGTTCCAGAACAAATGAAAAACTGCCAGCAACTAACTTCTAATTCATCCATGTCACATATTAATACAAATTAAATTACAATTTTTAAAAAGTTTACTCTATTGTTCTTTACTCCTATTGCTTTGTTAAACAAAACCAACCAAACAAAAATCTTTTTCATACCTAAATCATTAAATATCCAAGGCAGAAGCATGTTCAGGGCACAAGGTTCTCTTCCTAACCCCTAAGTGCAGAGTCACTCATACTGACTTTTTTCCCCAGCAAAACTTAGAGCACATATGTTACTGTGAAAGCCAAAACAGCCACACATGCAGTAAGGTGTTTACGCTGTATATCTGAAAAAAATGCCGTAAGCCATGAAACAAATACTGGTGTTTCGCGCCTGCTGCTCCAAGTCACTCTTTACCACCACTGTCTGCTCTGTTGTGCCAGCACAAGTACCTCTGCAACTGCCTTATGTCAGACCAAAGACCCGATGCACCTGAAAGGTAACCTGGATTATTTTTCAGACAGTCAGGTCAGTTCTCTAATCTAGATCATCACTATATGTGTACACAAATGCTTGTGTTGGCCCAGGAGTAGTATGGCTGCTTTGAGGGTTTTTTTTTTCCCTTGCTTCTGACAGCAATTTGTTTCTGACAGTAAGGTCTCAATTAGATGACTTTGCAAGTATTTGGATTTGCTGGAACCTAATATACAAGATAATTAACTAATAACTACTTTTCTGTCTAGCAATCACATTCAGTATGGATTAAATGTGGAGAAAAAAAAAAAAAAAAGAAAGCAGACAGCTGAAGATTTTACCTGAATAAGTTGGTAACTCCATTTTCTTCTTTTACATAGAATTTAAAATTCCCAAATCTAAATAAACTCTGTTGATCCAGAACCCTCACGAAAGCCAGTAGACAAAATATGAGCACAGGGTCATAGCATAATAATCTAGGCATAACTTTTTATATATTTTAATATTAAATAAATAATTTACTGCTTAACAGCTCACTGACAAATATCAGCTGAAAAAAGTAATACTAGATGGAAAACTGGTCAAAAATTTAAAAGAAGAGAGGAGGAGGTTTGAGATACCACCTCATTCTATTCAGCTCACTCCCTAACCACAGTAATGGTCACCCTTGAGAAACAGGCCAGTGACCTAAACTGAACTGTCATACAATCCTGTGAGGAGAAAAACTTCCACAGTTTTCTTCTCTAAATTATCTCTAAAATTTCTTTCAGGAATAAATTAAAGCCTTTATCGACTCTTCATGAGATAGGAAGTAGACGAAAATACTGTACGCATTAATTTGCAAATAGTAATCAACAAAATCTACCAACAAATTACATTTACAACACGCTCCCACATCTCCCAATTTAATAATTGGGCACCTTGATCTCTATAAAAATTCACACACTACTTGTCTACAGCTGGGATCAGCTGCGAGGCAAAAAATTCAGGAGTACAGTTAAGCCTGGGAAGAAAGGAGGGGTGGAGGGAGGTGTTTTTAAGATTTGGTTTTATTTCTCATTATCCTACTCTGGTTTGATTGTTAATAAAATTAAGTTAATCTTCCCCAAGTCAAGTCTGTTTTGCCCATGATGGTAACTGCTGAATGATCTCTCCCTGTCCTTATCTCCACTCACAAGCTTTTTGTTATATTTTCTCTCCCCCATGCCCCACAGAGTAATTCTTAAGCCACAGCTGGCCTGACATTCCTTGAAGTAGTGAATCTACTAGTGCACAAAATAGGAAAGTGTGAAAAGATGAGAGCAGACCCTTAAAAATCTAGTATTAACATTTTTCTAATGAGACATGGCCACTTATCGCTCTAGTGCTTACTCTAATAATGTCTCCATAGAGTCCAAGAACTCCATTCATTTACAGTGGCATGTGCTTTCTCTTATTCTGCCATTAAAGTCATTGTAACAGTAAAACTCGTTGCTCTGTGTGGAAACTCAGTTGTGGCAATACCCCAAAAAATAGTATAAAAGAGATAAATAGTATAGTATTCATGGAATCATAGAATAGTTTGTGTTGGAAGGCACCTTTAAAGGTCATCTAGTCCAACCCCCCTGCAAGAAGCAGGGACATCTCCAACCAGATCAGGTTGCTCAGAGCCCCATCCAACCTGGCCTTGAATGTTTCCAGGGATGGGGCATCCACCACCTCTCTGGGCAACCTGTTCCAGTGTTCCACCACCCTCATCGTAAACAATTTTTTCCTTATGTCCAGTCTGAATCTTCTACTTTAAAACCATTCCCCCTGTCCTATCACAACAGGCCCTGCTGAAGAGTTTCTCTCAGTCTTTCCTGTAGGCCCCCTTTAGGTACTGGAAGGCCGCTATCAGGTCTCCCCGGAGCCTTCTCTTCTCCAAGCTAGGGACTTCTCTCAGCCTGTCCTCATAGTAGAGATGCTCCAGCCCTCTGATCATCTTTGTGGCCCTCCTCTGGACCCTCTCCAACAGGTCCGTGTCCTTTTTATGCTGGGGGCTCCAGAGCTGGATGCAGTACTCCAGGTGGGGTCTCATCAGGGCAGAGTAGAGGGGGAGAATCACCTCCCTCAACCTGCTGGCCATGCTTCTTTTGATACAGCCCAGGATGGGATTGGCTTTCTGGGCTGCAAGCACACATTGCTGGATCATTTGGAGCTTCTCATCCACCATCACTCCCAAGTCCTTCTCCTGAGGGCTGCTCTCGATCCATTCTCCGCCCAGCCTGGATTTGTGCCTGGGATTGCCATAATCTGGGTGCAGGACCTTGCACTTGGCCTGGTTGATCTTCACGAGATAGGCACGGGCCCACCTCTCCAGCCTGTCAAAGTCTCTCTGGATGGCATCCCTCCCTTCCAGCATGTCAACCACACTACACAGCTTGGTGTCATCGGCAAACTTGCTGAGGGAGCACTCTATCCCACTGTCCATGTCACTGACAAAGATGTTGAACAGGGCCGGGCCCAATACCGACCCCTAAGGAATGCAAAGACTAAGGCAGCTTGAACAATCCTTGGCAGAGCTTTGAAATCTGGCTACTATGAAAGAGTGAGCAACTGAACAAAAGTTACACCAGAAACTAAAGACCAAGACCCAAGTGAAAACAGGAAATAGCTTTAATTGACCACCAAAGACATAGTAAACCAGCAAACACACTGTTAAGGAAACATCAAAGACAGCAAGATGACATATAATGGGACTAGAAATTGAAACAGCACACCATATACTCAGCAGCAAAGCAAAGTAGAACAAGAAATAGTAAAGATTTAGAAATAGTAACAATCTGCCAAGATACCAATGCAGCTGACACCTAATATAGAAGAGAATGGAAAAAAAAAAACAGAAAGAATCCACAAAAGTATTTTAAGTATATATACCAAAAGTATTATATGCTATAACTTTAAGCTACTTCTAAGCTGTTGTGAGTAAAACAATTCTTCTCTTCCTAGAACAGAAAAAAACCCATCTGTATGAACTAGTCCATGCCACTTCTGAAGTGGCCTCGTTTCTTTTAGTCCTAGATTTTTTTTTGCATTCTCTACTAATATTAAGTTATGTCTTATGGTGGGGACTTCTATCATTTCCATTGAAACATCTTTCCAGAAATAAATACAGATATCTTCATGCTTTCTTACTTTGTTTCCCATCCTTTCCAGTTTTACTCCCATGTATAATGTTATGTAACACTGGACACGCTACTAAGTACACTTCAAATGTGAGGTGACAGCTGTTATTCAGCCAAACTTGTTACTTAACAAAAATTATTAAAAGTTAAATTATTTTGTCTTCTGTTTATAAGTCAATCTCCATCAACTACTTATAACGTTCTTCCTTGAAGTTCATCCAGCTTATCATTTTAGTAATGGTATGTCCACAATGAAACATAACGTTCTACGCAGAGCTGCCCTCTGGCATACAGACAGAGACACTATTATCTGCCTGTCCTCAGCCAGACTGTCCCTGTGGATTCCACCTCCAACTGCACTGTGTTATTATAAACCTATGCCTCAACTACAGCCACACTATCACAATTACATTCCATTGCTATTTTTCATTCTCAGAGTGAATGCTTGTATTAATCTACTTTAAGAAGATCCTCTAATAAAAATGCTGTATTAATACACGAAACGGGTTATTTAACTTCTGTTACCTTTCTAATCAAATCAGCAAATTCTCTCCAGGAGCCAGCTGCTCCATGAACAGCAAAACTAGTGCAAGAGCAGTTTTCCACTAGTGCTCTATTCTCCCTCACCTCACAGTACCCTCAGTTTCCTCTTCTCTTGGTTATCTAAACACACCAAACTACCATCACAGGACAGCATCAACTACAGCTTATTTGGAAGGTAACATTTCAGCTGAGCTTAAACACTTTTCTCACCAAAAAAATTAAACTGTGCCTCTACTCGTTATTCATCACCGAATTTTCACAAACATTGAAAGAATCTAAACTCTCAAATTTGATTGAAATTGGTAAAATGGTTCAGAGGTTATTTTTGGAGGAAGAAAGAACTGGAAAAACTGGTACTCGGTTTGATCATATAGCATCATAAAGCAGGCTTAATACATCATTAAGGATGTATGAAAGTACAACATACTTCCTTATTTTAAATTACCCTTCCTAATACAAAAATGCTTTAAATAAGTGAAAATATTATCATGTCACCAGAATAAGCAATGAGAAAAAACAGCTACTGCACACACACAATATCAATTTATGGAGTGCTCTCACAAGATATGGCTATAAATAGAAATAGTGACCAGTACTAGAAAATAAATTTGGGTAGCATAACACAGTATGCAGACTGTGTAGTGCATAAACAGAAATTAAGGTCAAGGAATATTCCTCCTCCACAGCAAAGGAGATGAGGGACCCAAGTAAAACAGTACCTCCAATTACCATAAAAGTTAGTTTCCTTGAAACACCACAAAGAGAAAGCACTTCAAATTTAGCACAGAAAGCCAAATCTTACATAACCTTGTTCTGTGTATCAGTTTTCCAACATTTTAGGACAATTATGTTTCAGAAAGATCAAGTTAGCTCATCAACTAACGTGGAACACTCTCAGCCTTTTCTTAATGATACCTGAGGGGTCTGCTCTTCCTCACAGTTCCCAACAGCTTTTCAGGATCAAACAAGTTCTCAAGGAATTATGATGGTATTTACTATTCCATCCCAATTTCAAAATTTACTTAATTTGCCAGAGTTTTTCTAGATTTTCGGTATATGTATACAATTACAAAAGCAGATATCACAACCATAACTTGGCTAACTTTTGCTTACATCTCCTGATCTATTGTTAATAACATCCTCTTCCTAAGTTACAATGTTTTGCGATATAAGCATGTACAATTTGCTGTGTTTCTTCTGGGATGGCCTTTGAGACAGCAGGATAATAAAGATTCTGTCACCACTAACTTGGAGCAGATTGTTTCTGGTGACTTATGAGCTGGAAAAAGACTTCAGAATTCATTATCAATTCCCTAAAGCGGTCTTTTCCTCAATTTTTAATGTAGTAAGTATAAACACATCCATTTAATACATTTGGTATTCTAAACATAACACATTGCTGGACTTTTTAATTCAAGGACACAACCAATTAAAAGGAATTTAATTAGCATGATAGTAGAATAAGCCTGGTATGAAGCAGAATTTAAAACCATCCCAATTACAAAGCATAATTATATAAGCCCCTTTCTAAACATAAAACAGTGTCTACTGCTATTTTATGATGACACAGTTTTTAAAAAATTACATTAGTAAATTGATTTGGTAAACCCCAAATACAAATATGTTTGGTACATATGGTGATATATTTTTATCTGAATCACTCCGCGCAATGCTGGATAGCCAAATCTAAACAATAATATCAGACACTACTTTTGACATTTATTATTTTGTTTCTGTACTATATTGCCTGCTCCAAGCAGAGTGCATCTCAAACTACCCAGAACTACTACCCCGTCAATTCAGAAGAAAGCAATTACTGCCACTCCAAAATGACAATGCTGTTTCACACCTCTTTCTCTTCCTCCTTTCTTTTTTTTTTTTGAGCAAGAACTAATAATGCTGCTCTTGATATATTTGTATTCCTAATATTTTGATTATTTTACAGCCCTTCACATCCACTTAAATGATACAAAAAAAAACCCCCGCAAAAAAAATCTAGATCAAGCACTGATTATGTCTATATGCTCTGACTTCTGCTTCATGACTTCTGTTAAAATACTCAGTTAGTTTACCTCATTCTTTATGTACAGGTTACCATATAAAAAATCCCACTGTCACAAACAGTACTAGCCTTGACGGTGGCATCCAGTGCTTTCAGCCGTTTGCAAAGTCTTTTTAACATTCTTAAATTATGATGACATTGAAAAGACTTTAATGCCTTAGCCTGTCATTTTAAATATCACTCAAGCATACATTTTAAATATAAAGACATTAGTACTGTATCCTTGTTTTCTTCCCTGACTGCAGACAGGCAAAGATCACTGCTTCCATGATTTTGCCTGTGGGGTAGAACTGGCAAGTAATGTCCCAAAAGACTCTTTACTGACAGACTGCAACATATAAATGACATTTCATGCTCATGCCTACGTCTAAATAAACTGCACAAAGAAGTAGAAAAAGAATGGCCAAAGTCCGAGATCTGATGTGAGCTTCCATGTACAAAGACAGGGTATAAGACTAATAATATCTGTGGTATAAGCAAAATAAGCAAAAAAAAATAGTGTATTTAAATCTACAGAACACTACTCAAATAAAAATCTTCTATAAAATTTGAAAAGACCCAAAGACATCAGCAATAAAATCTAATAGAAAAGAGAAAAGAAGTTAATGTAGATAGCATAAGAAAATTACAATTCAGTGACACTGAGAGCCACAGCGGCATGGTTTGGAATCTGACATTTCTAAAGACTGATCCAACTTGCAGACGCTTTACCCATAATTGTTGTTTAAAACAGCACAATAAATTCCCATCAACAGCTTCTCTGCCCTAACTGAACATTTACAGTTCAAAGTACTGTACAAACAAAGTAATTATTGCAAGAGTATTTGGGGAACCAATTAAGGCAGCCTTGCAATCACCTTACTTTTGGCTTACTAAGCAGCAGTGTATGCATTAGTCTTCAAGGTGTCGGTCTTGAATATTTAATGCTTTACAAGGACTCACTCTTGAAGCCATTTTAGGATTTAGCGATTTCTAGGCATTACATGTCAATCATTATCATACTGGCACTAGGAAATCACAAGTAACAATTTCCAAAGTGGCAACATGAATTTTATTCAGCTGTCAGATGCCTGAGTTCTTGACTCTCCCTCTTACGTCAGAAAAGCCATCAGTCTCTCCCTCCATAACTTGGAACCTTTAATTACTTATTACAAGCGTGCAGGCCAAACATTCTGGCAGGTACATGGCCATCAAATATGGTCACAAGAGCAGAAAAGAAGATTGCAGAAGACTGACATCAAAAGAGCCTGTAAACTTCTGAGAAAGACACTGACAGTGCCCCAGCCAGTGCAGTGGTCTTAGAAGACATTTAGGATGAAACTACTTCCAGTTTTACTTAGGATATAAAGTTCTTTCAGTACTAGAAAGTCCCTAAAAGAAGAAAACCAACTTCTGACCTTAGAAAGCTGGACACAGAGTAGAAGCAACAGAGTGACTCTGAAAAAAGGGAACAGCAGCTGTATGTAAAAAGGTGTTGCAAAGAAGCTGGAACAAGCCCATGAAGGAATGAGGAATATTTGGATCTGCAAGGCTTCAGCTGAGCATACTGTAAACACATTTCCCTAATAAAGCAGTAGTTAGGGTAGCCAAAGCTTACCCAATGATTTTGCAAACAAAGAGAGAGATCCAGAACTGTGGAACAGATTCGCAGTTCCTTAATTGATTTTTGATGTTAGAATTTCAATCAACAGAAATTCTCAGCTTACATGGCAGGCCCAGGACACATTAACTGCTATTAGTTAAATACTGAACTTGTGCTTTCCACAATTTAGATTTTTACCCAGATTACATTTGCTCACTTTTGCTTGCAATGCAGTCACCCCAATTAACAGGCATGATTGTTACTTATATATCATGCAACACAAAAATCAATGCTCTGTCCTGTCCACAATTACTTTTGTTCAAGACAATCTGACACGCATATACTACTCTCCATTACATACACTATTTACACATTGAGGGGAACCTTTTGGATAGGAAATATTTTCTATTCCACGCTCTTGAAAAAAAAAAAAACCAAGAAAACCAAGCCAGTATTAATCTAGGAACTTAGGTAGCTATATTGGTACGGCAATTTAACGCAACATGGTTCCCTGCTTTGGCATGCCAACAAAAGGGATGCCAAAGGAAATTGCAACTCACTCAACAGCCTGAATAATATATGTCTAAGGCAAAATTTTAGAATAGTCATTTAAGCATTTACTAAGCTTAAATTGCAAACAATGTGTGTCATGTTTTTCCACCTTTGAAAATTTCAAACTTCAGAAAGTGTTTTTTCACTTTAGTTATTAAAACCAAATGCTTACTGATCCAGAACAAATCCAATTTCAAATATTTTTCAGGAGGTAAGCTGTCCACATGTACAATGTCACTGAACATTGAAGCCACAGCTACATTAGAAGTCATTAAAATTAACATATATTGTTTTTACACATATTTTTATAGCTTGAAAACACATTTCTTTATCTATAAGGATATAGGTAGATGAATAAGTTACTACACATCTGCAGTTACTCCATTTTTGCATGAGTTTAACCCACAGCAACCGTCATGTTCAAGAACAGGCAACGGCAAAATAGGCAGGCAATCAACTACCGCAGAGTAGCTGCGGGTGAGTGACTTGTACCTCATTCCCTACTCCACTGTGAGTTGCCTGTCTGCTCTAAAAAAGAAACCATGAAGATGGAAGTCACTGGACTGAATGTTGTATGCAGGAGTGCTTACCATGAGTACAGAATGGTTCCCACTACTGATGCAAGTTTGCTGTTTTCTTGCTTTTGCTTTGCAAGCCCAAAGTCAGCTACAATAAAGAAGAAAAAAAAAAAAAAAAATCACATGTCAATAACCACTCTCTTTGCATAACAATCAGTGCTGGTTCACAACGGCTGAAAAATCTAGGGGAGGGTGGAAGGGAGGTTTGTTTTTTTTTTTCTATCTTTTAAATTTTGCAGTACTGGACCATACTATCTTCCTATCCCCACATTAAACAACTTAGGTTTGAATCAGGCCTACCAGCTTTAAAAATATTATAAACACACCTCTGATGCTTTCAATCGAAATTACATGACCAGTTTCACGTTTCTATTTAATATAGTTGAAGATGTCCCTGCTCCTTGCAGGGGCGTTGGACTAGATGACCTGTAACGGTCTCTTCCAACCCAAACCAGTCTATGATTCTACCTTCCAATCAACTGCATGATAATAGTAAGTATCTAATAAGCAGTGAACTATTGCCCATATTAATGGAAAAATAACATAATGAAGGTAGTAATTGTTTCACTTTCCTTCAAATTATGATAGCTGGGGAGGGTGGATGTTATCAGAAATTTAATTTCAAAGGAGCATGAAAGGGTCTAATATCTGAATAGTTCATGTTCAAAGATTGCAGTTGGTAAGAAATAATGGTGAATCTTAGCCTCACCTTGTGACAAAAGTTGTAGATTTAGATGATCATGCAATTATCTTAATATAAGCGCCTTTTGTCTAATTACCAGGTAGTTTTTCACAAAATTGTCACACACAGTCTTTAGAGACAATATTTTTAAACTAAGTTCCATGCGAACATTTCAAGCTTATTTTTTTCAATTCAATACTGTACCGCTGCCTCAACACAACAATGCGGCTAAGATACATTGCACTTTATTACATCCAAGCACAGAGAGCAAGAGAAAAGCATTGTACTTGTCAAAGTCTGTTAATAAACTTTTTATTGTAATGCTAATTCAGAATTGGGAAGATTTGTCTGGTAAATAATAGTATTGTTTAAAATATTTAAAGGCTCCTGTTCTGCTTGGACAGAGCGCACAGCATTCCTATTCCAATTGTTTTTACAGTGAGATAGTTCAAACATTTTAGTTGAATATGTTTCTACTCATTAAAAAAAAAAAAAAGCTGCAGATCAGAAGAAATACAGGTATGAAAAATCAGTTTCTGTTGTTCTTGCTCACTTGCTCAGCGTGAATCTCAAGGGTCTCAAAAGGAGCAGATCTCTTATTTGGAAAGGGCCTTTGATAAGAAAGCCAAATCTAGGTACTCAGGCCAGAGATCATTTTTCTCTGAACAAAATGCTCAAAGAAGGACTAGTTCTGCAGAGCTTGGAAAATACAAGTAGAAAGAATACTAAATTAACAGGATCACTGAGAAGCCTCCATTTTGTCCTCAAGTTAAGATAGTCCTCAGGTAGTTCGCTCCAGGGAATACTAATCCCAAAACGACCAGAGGGTTTTGCAATGTTGATACTTCAGAATTATTCACCCCAACTAATTCAGGGAATTCCCTCCTTTGCAATTCTTCACATAATATTCTATGAAGAAAGAATATTAAGACATTACATTAATCAATAAATTCAGTTCCTGGTGCTTGAAAGATTTAGGAAAGGAACAATTTAGGTAGACATCTCTGTTATAGAAGAAGTAGTCTATTTTAATACATTAGTGATTACCTGGAAAAAAGAAAGCAAGGGAAAAATCAGCCAGATGGAGTAAATATATTCCTTTTAAGCTCAGGTCCTCATAAACGGAAGGAAAAAAAAACCATTTCACAGGTAATAACCTTTTCCAAATACTGCTAAGCTGTCTTGACACCAGCAAGAAATTCCTAAATACAACTGGTGCTGCCTAAGCTAAGGAATGTAAAGCACAGGACAATCAGCTTGACATTAAACGTAAATGCTTTTTCTTAGCTTTTTCAAGCCCATAATACAGAATTTAATGAAAAGGAACTGCTTAATGTTGAACTGTATCAAACTAGTGAAATTGCTTCTTTTTATTTATTTAGGTATCTGTCTGCAGATAAATTGGTCTACAACTTTTAATACTCCAGGATTCTTTATCTGGTGTTGATGCCAAAAGTTGCTACAATAGCTAACAAACAAATGGAACCACGAACTGTGAGAGGCTTGCCTCCCACACCATCAAATGAAGATATGACCAAATATAAAGATGACCCCTATTAACTGGTATTCATTGTTTCAGCTGTGAACTGAGGCTTGATTAATGAGGACCCATTGCAACAATTCATATTTGGCAATTTCCTGAAACAGCTTCACACCACAGCAGTATGTCTTTTAGAAGCTGGAACAGAATTGTGAGAGCAAGATAACTCAATACTTGTTCAGCTTCTTATGAACTTTACTCAAGTGTCAGCTTTTAGCACAGAGAGACCTCCATAAATCTTTGATCTGATCTAGTGATTCTTAATCTTATTGATTGCTCTTGAAATTCAAAATCCTACTTATTAAATAAAGTATTCTTCCTGAACCATCTTGATTTACTACAGTTAATTCACACATTGGTACACCAAGCATTAAGACCTAACTCTTAAGTACAGGAACAGACGCCTCCTCAGAAGCCAGACCTAACCAATTCACACATATCCGTGTGAACACAGATGCATCTGATCACAAATCTCACCAATTTTAGAATGAAATACACAACTTACAGCTTCCAAATATTTTCCTGCAGCTTCCATTCCCACTTACACACAAAAAAAAGCAACCTACCAATTAAGTGAAGTGTTGTGAGTACTTTCTGGAAGGAACTGTATTAATACTGACAATATCGTGATAAACATCAGTAGAATCTCATCAGGCCAGAGAAAAACGCAAAAGAAAAGCCCTTAGAGAACCATACTGAGAAGGCCAGTGAAAGCTTTGTAAACCAGTAAATTAGGTGAACCAAAACAAAAGCTGGTAAGAGCACAGGCAGAGAGGTAGCCCAAAACAGAAGGCAGGGAGAGGGCAGGCAAGCTACTCAGCCACTGCCAATATCAGGATACAGAAATGCATGGTGCATCAGTCCACCCAAAGGGGCAATTAAAAACCCATCTTAGTGACTGAGGGCAAGATTCGACGAGAAGGATGAACTAGTAACCCTCTGCCAGAAAAAAAAAAAGACCAGTCCTGCCCCTCTTTTGCACTCTCTCTGGAAAACAGCTTATCTGGCACTTGTGCCTTGATATATCTTGATATATTTAGCTCAATTTCTTTCTAGGCTAGTTTCACGCAGCTTTAATCTAGCCCCAGACCTGGCACTGCAGTCCTGAAATCATTGAATTGTCTACCACTTCAGAGAATTCTTGTTGCCCTTTGTAGTTTTGCAATGCAGGAATAAATTTTACATTAGAGAGGCAACTCACTCATCCCCTCAAAATAACAACTCCTTCATTTTGACTGTTAGATTGTCCCACCTTCCTGAAAAGTACAAATCACCGCTTTTGGACCAAAAATAAAACAAACAATCGTTCTTTTGTAGTGCAGCTGAAGACTTGTGCAAGTGAAACAACCATTATTTTACAGCAACAGACAACTTTTTTTTTTTTTTTTTTTTGCTCGTAGATGGATCTTTCCACTGGTGCTATTGAAGATCCTCATTTTGCTTTTTCTTCAGCTGCACATGTCATTTTGGAAAAATTATGCTTTTTCCAGCTTTAAAAACTACTCTAAACTTTCCAGATTCATGTGAATTACATGCATATCACCACTACAACCTATTGTACCATTCTAATACATGACAGTCTGTAAACTGAGGGGAATGGCAGGTAGATCAATCTAGCAAACACGTTTTATAAAATAAAATTTCCATGATAATAGTTTTTGGTGCTTTGTCTACTGTGCAACCTTGACTGATGTAATTTCTTCACCACTAATTTCTCTAATGGTTGGAAGCTTGGCATCTTTCACTGAAGATGAAGATTATTTTCAAGTCTGTACTAAGACAATAAAAAACTAACAAACTTTCACCATTAGATGGATCTTTATAAACCATGACTAGACACAGAATTTCACCAGCAGTGCATTACCAACAGTCATATCTCTCCACTGTATTATTATATTTGACTAGATTTTGTGCTGCGATTGTAAACATTAAGCCTTAAGGGTTTTTTCCTCTGTATATCAGGAATCAAGAAAATGAAACATTATTTTACTAAAAAATAGTCAAAAAACAATGCAAGACAATTCTCAAATTGGAAGAAAAATTAACACAAAATTATGCAGTCATAATCCTCTAGAGTTTGAAACACCCTTCTTCACTTGCTTTCACTTTTTTACATTGTGATTAGGGTAGCAGGGTAAGTGCTAAGTAAGATTGTTTCAGAAAACATTAACATGCTGGGGAAGAGGGCATGAAGGCAATAGAGAGCTATGAAAAAAAACTGAGTAAGCTGACTTGACTAGTATCTTAACATCCTACAAAATGATCTCTTCAACTTTCATAATAGCTGAATTACAAATGCCTTTTAAATCTTATCAGTCTCTTTAAATGAACATTCTTAGGTACGTGCTACGTTTTTTTTCTCTCTTTATTGACAGAATTTGGTTTTTCATTTGCCATTTTATATCCCCAAATTTAATCTAGTAGATTGATTTTCTACAGCAAAAACAAGAGGAAAAATTTCCAGATCCTACATCTTAACAACACTGATCTCATATTTGCACATTTGTTGCCTTAATTTATATTTGAACCGTACTTGAAATTGCCATTAATTTTTCCTAAAATCAAATACACACAGAACGACCAAAAGCAAAGCAAAAAAGGATGATGAATGGAGTTATCAAGTTCATGACACATATGAACTCCAGATCTACTCAGGTCATATTTTAACTATGTCCCCAGTGAACAATTTCTTCTTCTACCCTGAAAGGCTCAGAATGAGATAGAATCACTTTGCTTCTCCTTCAGTAAGTTTGCAACTGTAATCAAGAAAGTTTACCAGCAACTTACTGAGTTACAGAGATCTGGAAGATAAAAATGGACCTTAAATTTTATTTTCCATAAAAGCATAACCTGAAATATAAAAAAAAAATCTGCAATTTAATCAACAGTGGTACATACTTATTCTACTCTTCTCCATCAATAGAATGGGAACAGAATTAATTTCTCATCATTCCCAAGTACACCTTTCTAGCTATTCTATCATTCTCCTTTTTGCGTGCTAATATCAATGCTTCATAGACTCACTCTACTATCTGTCAGTTCTGTAAAGCTTTTAACTTCCGCACTAAGAACTTTAGCATTGATCCACAGCCAGAACTGAGATTTGTGGAAAGAGATGCAATTGTGCTATTAATCCACTATTAGTGTCCAGAATGTTTGATTTACAGTGTGAACATAAACAAGTGGAAAATTCCACTCAGCTTATTATGGAAGCTTTGAAAAATAAGTACTACAAGCATTTCCTTGAAACTTGGTATGAAGGGTAGCAATTCTGATAATGAAGACTGGTTAAATGAGCCATATAATCTGAAAAAAAAAAAAAAAAAAAAAAAAAAAGGCACTGATCCAAGTGACTCTGAAAAGGAGTGACTGACACACAACACACGCTAGTTATATCCACTTTACCTCATAGCCACTCCTTCTCTGGGCATGGCACATAATCAGGAGGGAATAGGTCTTTTTTAAAGGGCACTCAACAAGCAGGTATTCTGAATTACAAAATTAACAGGTAGCTTTCTTCCAGCATCCAGCAACTATTTGAACTTTCCAAGTCTCATCTGTTTCACCATTCTGACACTTCATGGCTGCCTGCTATGACTAGAACTGTATCAGACAAGTGAGTCATCTCAAAACTAGTACTCTGCTGCTATATAATCCTAGGTTTCAGCTCCATATAGATCCTTCCTGCTGCTATTGTATCATGTGTACTAAACACTAAACAGAGTGTGCTACCTAAAAGAGTGTATGGAACCCTTCACAATTTTCCTTTATATCAGACCTGAAAGGTGTCAAAGTGATTCCATATGGACCTCTTTGACCATGAAGATCTAAACCTTGCTGCAACTAGATGACACTGAGGGAAACTAATGATATACAGTCTTCTGTTTTGTCCTATAAACAGATGCAGCTCTGGAGATCTAGACAGAAATATGCTGTGCTAGAAACAAAATACAGCTGCAGTAAAAAAATAGCTGCAATAAGAGCAGATAGACATTTTACATTCACAAAACTGTAACTTCTTGATGTCTTACATAAAACGCCTTGGCAGATTAAACTGAGAGTCATAGCTAATATTGGTTCAATGAATCTCTAAAATCCTATACAAAACAACTTTAATTCAGGTTGTGTCTAAAATTCAACTCTAGTTCTACTTGTGTGTGTGTGTCAGAAACTATGAATCAGATATTCAGCCTGACCAGAGATGCACAATTTCAGTAACACTTTTCTAAAAATTTAGAATAAGACATTTTACGAAATTGCAGGTTAGCATGATTTACTATTTATATTTCCATAGCATTTGTAGCTTGACCAACTACAATTAAATATTGTACCAACATAGAAAAGATGGTAGTTATGGTCCCCTTCCTTTCAAATTTCAGAGATGAAACAGAACAAATGACTAGGGTTGGCAGTTCCAAAGACTATATAACAACAGCAGGCTTAAAGTTCTCTACAGTCAGAAACAGAGATATTAAATCACCACTAGCCTGGCTAGTATCAAACTGTAAATGCCTGTTTGCATTTGCAACAACACTTGACTTAAAAGAGCCTGTAAAAGATGGATAATTCAGATTTAATTGACATGTAAAACATATCAGGAAATTAAAGTATGTTATATATTCTTCACATTAGAATGAAGCATCTCCTGGGCTTAGGACTTTCATTTGTTTCTTGCATAATTTTAAAAACAAAATAACAAACAGAGACCTGGATAAGGATAACATTTAATCACATTCAATATTTACAAAAAAAAGAAAAGACAGTGTGAATATATAAATTAAGAAATTCTTCCTACTGTTACCTCAGGTATTCTTTTTTCAGTAAAACCTATAGAGAGGATATTTGGAGACCATCTCTACAAAAGGCCCCTCATAGCTAAATCTTACATTGTGCCAGGCTGGTTGCAGAGTTCTCTGCCTGTATGAATTCTAGTTTTCAGCCACCTTTCACCATAGGTTCCTACCTACCAAAATCTCCTGGAATTGTTCTAGAAGTGGCACCTGTCTGTAGCAATTTTTCCATGACTTCAGGACAAGCAAGTGTAGTTCTTTAGCAGGTTTATTTTTTTCTGTGTTGACAGCAAGGTGGGAATGTCTCCCACACTATGCACTCCTTTCTTTTTCAACCAATGTAAACTCAGAAACTGTACAAGAGGTGTTCAAGGGACTGGGAACGTGAGTGGCTCAGTTCTCACGTATGTGTTGAGAAACACCTAACTGTGGGTCACAGAACTTTCTTAAAGTAGTTCCTTGTCAGGGCTGATGCATAGTACAGAACTAAAGCACTTTGCTCCAGTGTATTCCTCACTTTATTTTTTTTTTCTTGGTTTTTTTTTTTATCAAAATCTACCATGACAGTCTGAAACTAAGGCATCTCTCTAAAGGTGACCACATACTTCAAGGACGTTAGCTACAGAGAAATAAGGTACCTTTGTTATATTGTCAGCCTGCAGATACTCATCGCCAAAGATTAACAAGAGTTACTATTTTCAGAAGGACTGACTGAAGAGAACAGAGCAGCAGTTTAAGACACACAAGCTTCTTGTATGAAACAAAACAATTTGGACCATCAGAGGCTATATCTTAACTACATAGTCACATAAAACGGCTTCACGGACAGCCCCCAGGAATATTACTCTAGTTAGATTGAGACAAGTTTTGGACAGTTTTGAGATTTGAAAAACTCCAGAAAATTGAACTCTCTCTCTTTAGGATGATTGTGCAGCTTGTAAACCTGGAACTACAGTTCTGAGTAGATGTTCGAGCAGACCCTGTCCTTTTATAAAAACTGGCAGGTTAAATTCACTGCATAGGCAGACTTAAGATTTCTCAATATTTTAGCATATGCTTCCACCTCCTTCTAATGTTTTGTATTTACTTTCCTCTAGAACCACTTGAAATTCTCAAATGGATAGTACACTTGTTCACAAATACTGTGAGATATAATTACCAAGATGGCAAATGCTTCAGTCTTTGGCATATATGGACTGTATGAAAGTAAATTATTCTTAATTTCATTAACATTGTGAAAAACAAGGCTCAGTAAAATTCAGAAGTAATAGATAAAAGGTCTTCAGCTCCCTCCAAAAATTCAATATACACTGGTACTAATTAAAGGACTAAACAAAGTAAGTGTTTGTTTAAATATTGCAATAGTTTTAAATCAATCACTGTAGAAATGGTCAAAATAAGTTTAAGTTATTCCAGTTTTCCTCAACTCATGTAAATCTTTGACAGAAACATAAATGCTTTCCAAGGGAAATTTTGAGCTTACATTTGAAAGCACATTGACAGTTTTATATATAGATTGGACCAGAGGTAAGGCAAAGGTGTTAAATCAAAACAAGAGTGCCCCTCAGTGGCAGTATGTTGATCTAAAATACAACTATATGATACCTTAAAACAATACTCTGAACATTTCTTTTAATTGCTCAGGGACAAATGCTCCATTAAATCACGTTCTTTCAAAATTATATCATTACTGACAATCAGATTTTTTTTAGCATATACTTACAATTTAATAATGAATGTACTTATGTACATCATCGGGTATAAATATTTACTATAAAACAACAGGTGCTAAATATATATGCCTATTTAGCTGAGTGTTTTGTGGTTGAGTGTGTGAGGCTATCCTGAAACCTGCCTAGGCTCCTTCCTCCACACTGCAGAGATTATAGAAGTACACATTAAGAACATACATTACTACAGGCTTAGACAAATAGCAACTGATCACTGCAACTGATGGGTACTAAACAATTGTATGGCAGAATTGGAATAGAACAGATGGCTGTTGTACTTTGTATGTTCACTAGCACTCATTATCTGATGTAGTTATCTCTATATTCTTGCTGATTTAAACAAAAACAAGCCTTAAAGCATAACTATAGTTTAATTTTTGGGGGGGCTAAATCATCTCCTCCATCATATTTGACATACGTAGCTGCAAAAAATATAGTCATGGCTTATGACACCTGGTGGCAACAATCACAGAATCTGCATTAGGAATTATTTTACACAATAGTATATTAATGCAGTAATTTACTGGCTTCTAAGTATGGTGACCAATGCCTGGGAATCCGAAACCTTCTGAGAGTTTTTGTAAAGAAATTCTAGTCACATACATCATGGGAAAACCTCTTCAAGTAAAGTAGTTCTACTTACTAATCGTAACTTTGTCCTTATCCCCCAGCATGACATTGTTTGGAGTGAGGTCTCGATGAACAATCCTTTTCTCTTTATGCAAATAACGAAGAGCTAGACAAAGCTTAAAAACAAACAGAAAGAGCCTTACAAAGATTCTTAACTACAGCCTAAATAAAGGCATATAAAAATCAAACTTATATCTGATATTGGTGCCTGATATACATAAGGATTACTTTGACATTTATTAGCCTAACAAACAAATTGTGGTACTAATTACATACAGGAAAGCCCTGGTAATAAAAAAAAATAAAAAAAAAAAAAAGGATGCCCTTACTTGAATAAATATACACCATATTCTTTCTTCTGCAAACTGTTGTTTCTTTTCCTTCAAAGAGTGAAAGTGTTCTCCCAATGGCACTCCCTCTATGAGCTCCATGACTATGTACAATCGGTCATCTACATAACAGAAAAAGAATTAATAGAATATTACATTTATACAGAAGTTATTTTTTACTTTTTAAAAAATTATTTGTACAGTACATTTTAATCATAGTTCTACTCCTTGTTATTCCATTTTTCCCTCAATTTATATCACAGCAGCTACAAGGAATTCACTGCTCAATAATCTCTCGGTGGCCAGGTGTATGCAGCTAGCTCTTTATAAAAAAGAAAATTCAGACAATATGTCTGAGCAGTCTATATCATTCATTCTATTAGTCTCTATAGCTTTTCTCCCTACTCAGCATTCCGGTTGTAAATTTAGGATCCTTAAACTCCATAGGATGAGAATTATGTTTACATTGCATCTAGTTTTACTGATAGATAAACAAACATAAATATTATTTCTCATCATTTTTTCAATTTTAAAGGAATATAAACCTGTCTGAACTGTAGCAGTGCTTGAAGAAAATATTATCATTTATTGCCCAAATTTGACAAACTCCTTCCAAGCTCTAAGTGATTTTATTAAATATTTCTATTTCTCCATTATGTGCAACGTGGTAATTGTCTGCATTTATACTTACTTTCCAAGAAGGTTTTATAATACCGCACAACATTTGGGTGATAAAGCTGCAATGAGGAAAGAAATTAAGATGTTTAGAATATTTAAACTGACAGCATGATTTTTATAATGTTTAGCTACACAGTAGAAGGAAGGATTCCACAAAGATTCCACAAACTTGCTTATGAACTACGGTGCAGTAGACCTTTGCTGCTATGCCAAACACAGAGAAGTGTTGCACATTACTACAGCTACCAGGAGGAAAATACAGCACGATTTCTATCCACTCTCCCCTTAATAACTGAAAGGGTAAATGAAATTCAAAGATAGGCAATTATGCCTGCATCAAAGTATTGACTTTCTTAGCCTAAGAACACTAATGATCGGTCTGTTTTTTAAATTTTCCATTACAAAAAAGACTATCTTCTCACCGTTTTTTAAACCCTAGAATTCATTAAATGGAACAAAGACTCATCGGTTTTCTATCACAATCTTAATTTACAGAATCCCTGAGAAAAAAAGTTCAAATACTGCCAAAGTAAGTTCAAATTCAGAAAGTGAGAATCTTTAGTAACATGCATTTGCTCTGCTGTTAACACTACAGTAAGAAGGTTTTCAGCAGTGACAGCGTTCACGTAAAAGGAGCCAATATTGTACTGATCAGACAAAAACAGTAACAGCAGCTGGAAGCCCTGCTATATGAGAACTCACAGTTAATATTGCTAACAGTAGAATGTCTACACATGAAACTAGTGTCCATGAGACATACCTGCTCTTTGATGATGGTTAATTCGGAGACAATGTTCTTCACACTGCTGTCTCTGTCCTTTTTGTCCTTTCCAAATGCTGGATTGTGTAAATTGACTTCTTTCATTGCCAGGAGATTTTGTCCATTATGTTTTCTAACCTATTAAAAAAAAAATACAAAGCCTCCGTAAAATTAATTCAGGACGGGGACAGAAAGGATATTATTATGGCTACCAGATTAGTTATCAGTCATAGCTTTTTCGGTGTATGATGTGATTAGTCAAACTAGAGCCCCACAACGCATCTGCATTCCTCTACTGAAATTCAAAGAACAGTAGTGCCTAAAATAGGTATTAGACCCTCTGCATGAAGTCTCCCCTCAATCTTGCAAATTAATATCAAAAGGGAAATTTACCTTATATACACTTCCAAAAGCTCCACTGCCAAGGTGCTCTAAAATTGCGTAATTGCCTATATGTTTTGTAGGTGCCTTATTCTGATTCACGCTCTCAATACGTTCAGCAATTTGCTTCAATTCATCCTCCTGGTTATAAATTAAATGACAATTAAACGACAATTAAATAGATATAAAATTTTTCTTGTCTTTCTTGTGCTAAGAATGTGCAAAGAATACAGCTTCTTAAAGCTCTGAAGGTTTTTACTTACCTTTAATAAATTTAGCTTTGATACCAACTCTTCATAGGCACTGATATCACGCACATAATGTCCAATATCAATGAAGATTTCAAACAAGTCAGTAGGGAAAAGTCTACAAAGGTTTAGAAACAGTGTACACAGCTATTAATCTACAGCAGAGACTTTTCAATGTTTATTATCACAACTTACTTTAGAATCTTCTAAATAATACACCTATTTGTTACTAATATCTATTCAGATATTAAGCCTCTAACATTACAAATATAGGAGTTAAAGGACCTTTCACAAGTCAGACTTCAGCCTCCATGGGTTGGGTAATAATATCAATTCAGTTCTCCAGACAATTATCAGACTCTTTAAAGTCAATGTACCTCCTGAGTTTCCAGTCATTTTCCTATTTTTTTCTTAGAGTATTTTATACTATGCTTGTTGTCACTTTATCCGAGTTCCTTCTTGAAATGCATTAAGTGATAGGATTAACATGTTTGCATTTAAAGAATCTTGACACCCATCTTAGAATTTTTGTCCAAGAAATCAAGTTTGAAAGATGAAAAGAACTGAGAAAAGCAAAAGCTAACAGAGAATAGGCAATATTTGATTAGTGATATGTTTAACTGAAGGTTTATTTCTTTTTTAAACTATGTCAGAAGTAAAGATATAGAAAATTAAGGCATTTGGAAAAATACAAAAGGCAGCAAATCAGTCCAGATTCACCACTTTCAAAATTTGACACCAACTATGAATAGTCATTACAAACTGGGGCCCTTTCAGTACAGAACACACTTTTTAAAAGCAAAAGTAATTAAAAAAAATATATTTAGAATTCTAGTAATTTCTGATACAGAAAAAAATCATACAGAAACACTACTGACAAGCAGACCTCCTAGGCAGTATGATTACTATTGTTATATTACTATGAAGGCTATCAAATTAAGCTGTTAGGTTTTACATAGCCTTTGTAGCCAGCTTGGTGAAACTGTCATCTTACTAGTAAAAATCCGTAACTGATTAAAGACAGTTTCTCCTTATTGATCCAAACCTTTCAGCAACACTTCTGATGCAAAGTCATTCCCATGTGAAGGATTGGAGGGCTCAGAGAAAAAATTTACTGCTCCCAGTTACTTGTTACTATCGAGAGCTGTAACTCGCATCTGCTAATCTTCAGGATAAAAGTATGGTTTATTATTAAATCTGTCCTCAGCATATTTAAAACATTGATTCATGAGGGAAGGAGCCCCTACAGAGCTATGCTCTCTAGCATGCATACAATAGAAGGCCTGACACTGAAAATATAAATCTGGTAGGTTGGCACTGACGCAATGCAGGAATGGCTGTCTGTAGCTGTGGACAGGAGAGAAGTTGCCCATTACTATTTCTTCTTGTCGAAAATAAATGACATTTTAAAACCACATCTTTCTGATTGGAGTGATGACTTCTGAAAGCTATCCTAAAGGAGTTTCTCAAAACATTTTGTTCATATACCTTTTAAAGATATGTCGATTTCTTTCCATACTGAAGAGAAATCTCAGGGCTCTGAACGCGTAACACTACAGCAGGAAAAATACTTAAATTAATGACAATTTTACACAAAGGGACAAGCCATAAATATCAATGATTCCCCTTGACTTTACATGTCAGCAAACTTTGTATTAAATGACTAGATAGATTATGTTATTAACCTGAAAATGAAGGGAGTTAAAATATTTTAAGTTCCTCCTGTACTTTAAAAGTAGGCGGAGTCATTTAAGGAAGAAAAAAAAAAAGTTTTAAAAAGTGAATGACTGCAGTTATAGCACGTGCTGAGGAACATCTAAGTCTTAATCATCTCCTTTTATTTGCGGATAGCTCAAGACTTGAGACCGGCTCTCTTCTCCAATGCTGAAAAACGTAAACGTAATCAGTGGCTTTGAAATGATGCCGTAAAAACAGAATTTTGCATTTTTTCCTGAAAAATGCGACGTAGAACACCATAAGTTCTAACAGGGGACAAAAGAGAAAAGTGAGAAAGAAAGCATTTAAAAAAAAAAAAAAAAAAAAAAAAAAGTTGACCATTCTAAGTTCATCACATTTACAGAGATCTTTATGTACCTCCTTTTCTATCTTTGTATACTTTAGTTTTGACGATCTCTACTTAAGAAAGTTTATTTTTAAAACAGCCACTGGCTGTTTAATGTGTATGCTTTTACACAACTCATCTTTAATTCTGCTTATTAAGACTCAATAATATGGCACATATATGGCTGACCAGACAAAGCTGACTGTATAAAGCCAAAGGGAAAGAAGGTATTGATATCTGAAACAATGCAAATAGTATATGTCTTTAATATAATTTAGAATTAGTTTATTGCATTAGTGACTAAATCACTACTACAGTCCAGTGCAATAATCTCTATTTAGACAACGGTAACTGCGTCTTAGTGATAACTGTAGAATTAGTTTCCATATTAAAAACAAATCTTCCAATAAATAGCAAATGCATTAAATGAAGAAAACAAAGGCCAAATGCTACTTTTTAAGGAAGCAGGATACTTGAAATTTTCCATAAAAGGAACATACGTTAATGCTGCTAAGAAGCTGTTCCTTTTACAGACAGTGTTTCTTTTTAGTCTAAAGTAAATTCCTCACCACAGCAGAAGGATAGTCTGTTACAACACCTAACATTCCACTGAGAATCAGTCACAGCTGTATAAAATAGCCCAGACTGGCTGGGCCACAGTTGCTACCTTGAAAGTTTTTCATTGTAGAGATTACACATAGATCTTACTGTAGAAAGTCCATCAGCAAATGGAAATTATAATAGATTAATAATGAGTTAAATAGATATGAAAATGGCAATAATATTTGGCTTTCTCACACTAGTATTGTAAGATCAATATTTAACATTTGTGACATGCTTCAGTAAAGGCACGATGATTTTTATACGTGGTACATATGCAGAATAAGTGACTGATAGCACTGTCACTCTTGAATAATGGAGTAAGATCACTGAAGTACGATAGAAAAGTTGAAAATTTAATCCTTGAAAATCCAGACAATGGAGCAGTAAAGAAACCAGACAAGCATTGCAAGAATTTAAAAAAAATGCCTATGAAATTCAAAAAGGGTATTCCAATAGCTGCAACTGCGTTGCACAGCAGTAACAATAATAAAGACAATACAGAAAGTAGTGTGAGAATCTGAGTAAGGTTTCATTAAAAAAAATACTTTTTATTTTTTTGCCTGAAATGGATTTAGTTTTCATATATGATCATTAAGTCCATTATTAATTTACATGGCTTCACGTTTAATCCAACTACAGTAGCTTAGTATCTTGTGTGAGTTACTTTCTATCACATTCTGCTGAAATCTAAAAATCTTGGTGGGCATAAATTAAGATCCTTACAGTTGTTTGAGGCAACTATGCTGAGCATATGCTCCAGTTTACTAGGGCAACTGGAGCAGCAGCAGTTGTGTTCATCCCTGAACCCCAGACCACTACCTTCCTATAGCTTAGAGAGACACTAACACCATTTCACAGAGGCTGGAGAAGACCTACCAGATAATTAAATTACTACGGATAATTTTTAGCCTAAGTTGACTCAAACCATTTATGGGGGTTCTGACATTTAAAGCCAAGAGCCATTCTATGCTTATTAGGTCTATATTTATCCTGTATTTAAATTCGCTCGACTTCATGTGATATTTTCCTGTATTTTATTAACAGCCACAATAAGATGCTCCAGAAAGAAATAGATATTAGGACAGTGTCAAATCTACAGTAAGTTTCAATGAAGAGCAAGGCACTGAAAAGAAGATGCTGGGCAACCTGAAAAAGTGGAGGAGAGATTATCACACGAAAAATGTTCACTTTACACTGTATGAGGTGCCAGAAACAAAGCTGATCAACATCAGAAATTGAGTCATTATTTGACTTTTAGTTCCTGGGCCATTTGTTATTCCTGGTTTTGTTTTGGTGTCTTTCCCTCCCCTTAAAATACGATTTTTTTACTGCACTTTAAAATAATGAAAAAATTCTCATGGACTGTTTGGGGTTTGCAATGTGCAGTGATAATAAAGGGAGTTACCTGTAATAAATTAGCTTTTTCAGTATTCCTTTCTTTGTTTGGTAAAATCAACTTTGCTATTGTATATATTCCATTTGCCTGGAAATAGAGAAGGGTCGATATCAATAGCACTTCTCATAGAAACCACAAATAAAAAGCAATGTTACTTTAGATAAATCAGAAGCTAATATCAATTGACAAGTTCCTGCTGTACACCTAAACTATAAGCTGAAATGACTTAAATGTACATAAGAATTAAATCATCACTACATTTAAACTGATACTGCAAAGAGAGCTTGTGAACAGATAACAAAGAAATGCTTCTTTTTCTAGAGGTGACAGAAATTGCAGCAACAGATCTCCCGTCACCATGTGGATATTTTGAATTGCTGGGAACCAAAAATCCAGTCAGAAGAAATGTAAACTGGAGAAACACCAGAGTGATAGTCTGAGGAGTATGTTTGTGCCTTCACTAAGATTTTGTGAAAACCATACTGTATTTCAGTTTCCATTTTCATGTAGCCATGTGTCCTCCACTATGTACCCACCATGCTAGGTTGATAGAAGAGCACTGGTAGATTTAGTTACAGTAGTGCTCCCAGTTATTCGACAAGGTTCCTGTTGGAGACTACTCTCCTCTCTAGCAGAGTTGAAGGGAATATGTGTCAGCCCTGCAGAGGCTCTGCTGCTGCTCCTGACATGTTTTCTTAAACTGCTCATGAAGGTAGAGTTGAGCTAAGGTTTTAGGCTGGGCAATATAGCCACTGCATTTTGTATGTTTGTTTGTTAAATGATGGTAACAAATAAGAACTATTAAGTCAAATTATCAACTATAATGCCTTACTTAACTGGATAAAGTCCTCCTACCTGTACAACCTGGTAAGCATTAGTTTCATTGAGCGCCAGTTCAGTAATTGCAGCACAACAAGCTAGAACAAAAATGGAGATGTAACATTTAGGGCCAGATGCATAAAGGTAATAAGATTGTGTGGTGTGTTAACCTTACCTGAGGGCCAAACACCCATACACCTGCTCACTCACTCCCTCTCCTTAACAGGACAGTGGGAGAAAACAGGATGGAAAAGCTCATGAGTCAAGATAAAGACAGGGAAATTGCTTACCAGTTACCATCACAGGCAAAACAGACTTGACACGGGGAAAATTAATTTAATTTCTTGCCAATTAAAACAGATTTTTATTTCAAAAAAAAAAAAAAAGACAAAATAACAACACCTTCTCCCCCACCCTGTCCTTTTTTCCTCCTCAGACTGATCTTCGGTCCTTCACTCCCAATTCCTCTACCTGGATCTGGTGGATGAGGGTTAAAGCCAGTACATAACAGTCCCACTCTGCTGCTCTTTTCTCCTCTCACTTTTCTCCTGCTCCAGCACGGGTCCTCTCCACATGCTGCAGCATGAATACCTGCTCCACCAAGGTCTCTCCCATGAGCTAGGGGGAATCTCTGCTCTGGTGCCTGAAGTACCTTCTCTCCCCCTCCTTATTCTCTGACCTTGGTGTTTGCACTGCTGTTTCTCATCCCTCCTTCCCCCTCCTCCCCCCGCTCACTCAGCATTTTTGCCCTTTCTTAACTATGTTTTCACAGATGCACCACCCTCTTCACTGATGGGCTTAGCTTGGGCCAGCCATGGGTCTGTTGTGGAGCCAGCTGGAACCAGCTGTGACCAGCACAGGGCAATCCCTTGCCTCCTCCTAACAAAACCTCACTACCTAAACCCTATACAAAAGACTAACAGTATAAATAAGTACTCAGAACAAAAAAAGACTTCTGTAAGTTCAGTGCTTACCCTTTCTTAGGAGTCCCTAAAGAAAGCAGAAATAACCCAGAAATATGCTCCACACTGGCAATACTTTTGGTACTGCAATTCATTTCACATTACCAGCTCTCCAGAGGTACCATTCATGATAAAGTATTCAAAAACACTTCCATATTATGTTACAGCCTTCAGGAAGATACTGCAAAGTCTCATGTAATCCTAGAAAGGATGTTTTGCATTGTCGTTCTATGGTCACTGGAAAAAGACACCATCCCCCAGAAGGCACTTGGGAATGGATAGCTGATGTGCTATTGAGAAGTCTCCTCTAAAAGGGATTCTCTCCATAGCTACTGAGGAATCCTCACCAGACTGGTAGTCTTTAAAATACCACTTTGAAAGAGTTCCATCATAATCAATTCATGGTAGATCTACCATAGTAAATTTGAATAGAAGTAAAAATATGATCAAATAAAAATAATCTCAGGATATATATATATATGTATGTTTGAGATGTTTATACAGGTGGAAGAAATACATATGATTCCCATGTACTTAATACTTTATCCTTTGCTTCTTTTTAAAAAAAAAGTTTGCTTTCTGAAAATCTGTGCAGGTATTGCACATTTCCAAATAAATACAGCTGACTTGGAGCTCCCACTGCCTACAGCAGGTATAAATGTTTACAGTTTCAATTTTGAAATATTTTGAATCCCTTTGCACAACTGTAAGTAAATATGTAACACAGGATTAGGCCTTATGAACCTACCTGCTTGAAGTGAGAAAATATTTTCTTGCTTCTCATCAGGACTCAAATCATCTGACAAATGAAGATGTTGAATTCTCCCTGCTGCATTCACACTAGATAAACTTCCAACTGAAGACCGATCAGAAACAAGATTTCTTTCTCTAAAAAAAAAAAAAATTGCAGTGTAAAAATATGGCTTAATGTATCTTTGTTAACCATTTCTGAAGTTCTGAAAATTTGTTTGGTTTTCACTAAATTAGCTAATACACTTCGAAAAAGTAAACAAGTCTTTAAACAGAAAATTCCCATACCACGTTCATCAATTATATTCACAATTCTAGTTCACTAAACAGGTGTCTGATTAATAGGGAAATTAAGCAGACAGTAATGACATTTATAATCTATTCATGACTTAGTTTACACACTGAAAATATGAAAACACTTTAAAATAACAATGCAATATGCATAGCTGAAAAAAAATGTTGCTTATTCATTATGTTCTAAATAGCTTTTTAATTTCTGCAGACATCATGTACAGCTGAATAGAACGAAGATGCTATTTGATAAAACAGGGATTGGTCAAATATATCTTAAAATATAAAACAATCTCATATAATGGCCACAAGGTTGAGGACTGAAAACCTACCCCTGTAATATATGAAGGAGCTGCTTGATTCCACCCCAAATCCGGATTTCCACACTAGTCTCAGGGTCTTCACAAACCTGTACTAGAATCCAAACTACACTCCATAGAAGTTTGATATGATCAGAGTGGAGTAAACTGAGCAAGACCGGGACTCCTTCATATATTTTTATTTGCTCTTTGACTTGTGACTCTGCACAGAGGAGACGTAGCAACTCTGCTGTGAGCCTAAAAAAAGTGAGCACAAAGTTTTAACATTACTTTGTATCGTCAGTCAGCAAAGGCAAAAAAACCCACAGCCAATGTTTAAGAAGAGAGATCTATTTTTAAAAAAGTTAAAGAAAACTGCTTAAAATCACTGTAAACTGGTTAAACTCACTGTTTAAAAAAAAAAAAAAAAAAAAAAAAAGAAAAGAAAAAAGGCGGCCATCCAAACCAAATTTTCACACAGGATGAAATTATATTTACGTTGTATTTGACTGTCAGCACAGGCAGCCACGCATCAGCCAGGATGGGAACTGCCAGAGGGGCTGCAGCCATCGGTGGTACCATCTTCTTGGTATGGCATTAGTGCTACAAGGAGCACTGACTGCATGGACTTGTAAAGCCCAAGTGTGGAATTAGAATACCTCCACAATAATTGTGATTCTTCTTCAGTATGGTTTAAATATTATGTTTAAAAAAAGGACTGGATATATCACTTTAAACGTTTATACAATATTTTCATTAACTTCACTCCAATTAAGGTAGACTTTCCATAGAAAATAAGGTATATTTCCTTTTCCACTTGAAGCCAAAAAGTGCACGTGTGTTTGATGCAACATATGAATTGAGATTCGTATCTGAATTTAAAATTATTGTTAACGAGCACTGAACATCACCAGCTTCCTGTCTATATTAAAATTCCAATTTTTATAAGAAACTTTGGTTTACATATAACCTACATAATTTAAAGCCAGAAACTAAATAAAATATTTTGGCTTATTCCATTTCTTGATTTTCAGTCATATGTAAAATAATTTAGATGCGTGAAACGATTAAGCATGAAATTAAAATATCTCATCAGTATTTTAAATGCGAGAGTCCAAATTTGAGAGTTTTTTGGTTTCTTTCTGAAATGCAGACATACTATGTTCAGCTAGCAGGCTTAGCTGAGATGAAAGGACATTTAAAGAACTGAAGGAACCTTTATGATTTTCTGACTGAAGTGATGTGGGGTCTGACCCAGCCTCTGGTGTAAACTACAACAGCTGTATGTATTGCAATTTTTTATCGCTTAATATTGGGCACCGCAGGAACTGTCAGAGTTCAACATGCTTTCCATCTAACCACTCAGGTCTGCCAGAAGCCGAGGAGATTCACCAAGAAAAGCGATTGTTGTCACTTCATGGTAATACTGCAATTTATTTGCACCACACTGTAGGCCATCAGTGGAGTGAGAGGAGACAGCTTATAACAAAACTACTAGAAAAGACTTTGTTATATCAATATCTGACTGAAAATACATCGGTGTCAGAACTTTACCTTTATTATGTTAAAGTGCCACATTATCTAATTCCTCTAAATAATCATGTCCCTGAATGAAAAAGGCAAAATATATTTTAATATAATTAATCTACAAGCAAAGTCTCACCTTTTAGAAAGCAAATCGTATTCATGTAAAATCACCAGCAAGTTCTCAACAAGGGTGAGCTCACTTATCTTCTCCCTACATTCTGGACTACAAATTGATTATTCCTGGCATTTGTATCAAATCAAATTATATGAAAAAACACATTGCTCTTTACCCTCCCTCTTTATACAATTGACAAATTATTATTTTCTCAAGTCTTAAGTAATAATATCATACTGTGCACACAAATACTTAAAGCCACAAAAATACTGACACTGCAATAACTTCTATTTTTCCCAGTACAAAAAAGTAAATGTTAATTCATAAAAGTAAAAACACAAATATATTTCAGTTGTTTCATACTAGAAATTAAGCAAATTAGGTATATTTTTAGAATTAAATACAATTTCCATGAATATTTGTAATATACTCTAAACAATTTCTTACCCAGTCCAAATATAACACATTTAATTCTGGGAAGAAAGTTAAATGGAAGATGAAAATGTATATATAACATAATTAAATTAATATTTATATTTTTAAAAATTGAACTGAAATACAACAAAAGAAATTTGGGAAAAGAGAAAATCTAGACAAATCTTGGTAAGTAAATTTATTGATCAAGGAATTATATCTATTCTCCTCAGTTTTGTGATTTTCCTTATAATTTTTCATCTAAAAGATAAAATTGTTATACAAGTCTGGAAGTTAGCAGAACAACAAATGTGGAAGCAGTAGCTTTTCTTCTATAAAACTACTAAGGATGAAAGATGTTGTATCTTCCTTTTCCCTTTCTTCTCTCCTGACCAGGAAAAAAAAGTCTTATCTTTATTTAAAACAGTCATTAGTGAAGAGAGGATACATATATATGCATTTGAGTGTATGCATTCATTATTTACTACGCTGAACAATATTCTTGCTGGTTATTGCGAAGCAACGTTACATTAAGCTCACGACAAAAGACTTTTATATGCAGGAAGTCAGTAAGAATGCAAACCCTATGCAGGATTCTGGAAAAGAAAGATGCTATGACTCCAATCTTACAGAGTTATCCACATGAGCAAGAAATCTGCTGCAAGGACTAAAATTTCTACATAGTTTCTACTGCTTCAGTATAAAATTAAGCACACTTCATAGACCTCCATAGAATAAGGCCTCATTTTGAAAAAAAAGAAGCCTTCCTCATAATATTGTCTGAACAGATAACATTAAAATGCTTATTGTGAACTACAGCACATGAAGTTGGACCTACCTTTCTGCTAGGCTGGTAAGAGCAAGGAGGGCACCCAAAAGCACATTGCTGTTTCTGGCAGATAACAAGTTTACTAAGGTCTGGAAAATGAAACATGAAACATGATAAATAAATACAAATCATGTTATTCTCTTTTACGACTCAAACACACATATAGAGCTACTTACTGAAAAGTCAAAACTAAGACACCATACCTTTATACAATACCCTTAAAAGTCTTAGGATACACCCAGACTTAGGGCAAGCAAGGATACTTCCTCTCAAAGTGCAATTAGCATCTCTCTTGGCTGCTAAAGCATCTGCCCAACCTAACGTACCACTGTAAAAATCTGTTCTTGTGTGAAATACTTCAGAACTCTAAATCAAGGCCTCCTGAAGCAAAACGTTAATTTTCAGCTTATATTTAAATAATGCAATATTTAAATTAAGGCCCTGCATATAGTCTGTTAACGAATAATGTAAACTTCATATTTGCCTAGATTCTCTAAAAATACATTGTCCAATACTATCTGATAACAATTGCCAATGTTTTATTGCAGCATAATAGAATCACAAAGCACTAGTTATACTGATCCTGATCTCTACTGTTTCTGACTTTGGCCACAAATTAGCAATGGTTAAGTATAGGTACTTCGACTGACAGTAATGTATAGCAAGGGATGTGTAGGTTGTCACTGTCTAAGTTGATGCTGTTCCATTTCAACATAGAATACTTTATAAGTGAAAAATCATAGCAGAAATTTATATAAAATAAAAATATATTGATATTAAAAAAATCATATAAAACCATTTACATCATAGTAACATGTATCTCAGGACAGGGTAAATATGAGTACTACTTTTTATATGAATGAGCTTAGTCCAAACATTTATGACGTATTTATCTCAAACAACCAATAACCACGCATCAGGCCAGTTAACTTACAAGAAAAAATTTTTATGATACTACTAATACATCTATAAGACACAGAACTGAGATTATCTTACATTACAAGCTTGACAAGGTAAGGAATTTACTCTCCACCAGATCAAATCTGAAAAGCATAAGTCATTCAGTTAAGCAGATAATTGGTTATAATTAGCAATTTTACAAAGCACTTACTTTATGTGCTCCACTTGCTATAACCCATTCTCTTTGATCTTTAACAGCGGCAAGCTTTTGGAAAATATCTATGGAACAAAGGAAGTCACATAAATTGAAGTTAACTACCTAATATTTTTCATTTTACTAATGAAGATAATAAAACAAAACACTGGATAAGTTCTTTGAACCATGACTAGTTCATTTTACTGTTATTTCAGTGCACAAGAGGTATTAATTTCTTAAAGAAATATTACTTATGTACAAAGCACAAGATGTGCTTTTCCACAGCAATTTCACTTTTTACTTGTGTATTGATGCCTACAATTAATCTAATAATATCTTACTTAATGACCATCTCAAGTATTTTAAACATTTTAAGCCTCAAACAAAAAGTTGTAAGTGCCCTTATAATTTATGTTATCAGCTATAACACTTACATGTCATGTTGACCAACTTGTCTACATTATGCCGCTCTTCTCCGTAATCAAGATAGTCATTTGCTACTCTTTCCATATACTAAAAGTAGGGGGAAAAAATAAACGATATCATTAACAATAGTTTTAAGAATTCATAAACCAAAGTGTTAAGCACAGAAATAGCCTGTAGGTGGTGCATCTGTTTCACAAAAAAGGTAAGTCTGCAACCTCCCGCATACTTTTGCTGTAAAACTTGTCAGGGAACTATCAAATACAAAGACCCTACTTCTAGGGCCAAATTTCCCTTCTTTGCAAGCTGCTAGAGGTTCATAAGAGTTTTCTGGAAAACTAGTACTTCATGTTTCTGCTTTCCAGCTTTTCCCTCAGCCTCTACCATTGGCCGCTCTTTGGAACTGCCAGATGGATCTTCAGTCCATAGGTGACAGCTCAGGCTCTACAAAACCTACACAACTATGGGGGGAATTTTGTTGGTTTTTTTTCCCGGGTTTGTTTTTTTTTTTTTTTTTTTTTTTTGACATAGTAAGCTAGTGGGAAATGGTGGTCATGTTTTTTAATAACTACCTGGTCAAACATATTTTTCCAGGAAATGAGAATTATCACAAGGATGTCATGTTTGTTAGTACACAAAAATCATTATATGATTTGCAGCATCACTTATGTATTAGTCTTACACATGTTGGCTTTTTTAAATTTCCAGAACACGTATAGGGAAATTACATCAGTTTCAAGCAGATGGTACAGAGAGGCTAGAACTATAGTAGTAGCACATAATTTAGAAAGAAAACATACATGAGGAAGATATCACTATGCAAAGTAATATTGGTAATAATAATGTTAGTGTTCCAAAACACTTAAAAATGAGCACAGTTTTTTATATGAAATTGCCTCCCCCAAAAAAATTTTGGTTTAATGCTGTATAAAATAGTTGAATGGATGACTTCAGACTTGTGATTTGGATCACAATTCACCTTGAAATTAATGCCACCATCCAAATTTCTGAGCAATTTTTGAAAGTCTCAGCTATAACTTTTTTCAAATTGCATTTCAGAGTGCTGGAAACCCATTTAACACTTGGTTTTATCTCGCTGCAAAGGACACAAAACATTAAGTTCCCCAGAAGTTCAACAATCATAAATATTGTATCACACGAGTTTTTAAATTCTCTATGCTAGCAACACATGCATTGTAAAAATGGATTCCTGCTGCAAAGGAACACTCTTGCAGATGTCCCAAACATCTCAGCAGGCCATTGCACTTTGTACTGTGCAAGCTCCTCAAAGACAGGGCTAAGCATTAATGAAATGCAAAACCAGAAAACGCCAAGCAGTTCCTGTGGGAACTGTATGCATTAGAAACTAACAATCTCTAACTCCCACAACTTTTCAAACAGGTGATTGTCTGACCAAAGGGCTCACAGCACACTATTGGTTCCCTGAAATACAGGTGGCTCCACAGATATTAATGAATGATGACTGCATTCTAGAATTATACATTTGTTATTAAAATTCTCATTTTTTTCTAGAAAGAAAACTCCCAGCAATTTCAAAGATATTCAAGATATCTCACGTGTCACTGCTAAATTGGCACTGTACAGGTATTAAAAACCCAGGAGTAAAGCAGTATTAACACAGAGCAGTAACAACACAGCAGTCAGGTATAAATAACGTTTTGTAATGCAAAAGTATTGTAGTTGCCAAATTGAAACCTGTTCAACATTCTATGACTATGCTTTTACCTTTGAAAAGCCATTTGCTACAGTTCGAGGTGACTTTACTCATCTTCCTGCAAAAGTCTACAGTTTCTTTTGAGTGAACCAATTGTGCTGACTTTTCTAATTCTTAACTCACTTCAAGAGGCATTTGTTAAGCCTCCCAACTAAGAGTCCTGTGTTAAATGCTGCTAGATTATAAGAACTGCTTTGTGCACTAGTAAAAAACCCACACCAACTGCTTATGTGCAAACAGAGGAATAGACTCGCTTCTTTCCATAAAGAATATATGCACGCTGCTTTTTACAGTATATTTCATTCTAATCATAATAAACTGACATGCAACATAATGGACAAAGGTACTATGAGGAATTCTACCTGAGCCAGATTTTCAATCCCACCCAAGCTGTGGAGCATTTCCTAAAAGAAAATAAAAAATAAATTGAGTCGAAAAACAGAGAACATTAGAATGAGAGAGCACTAGAATATAAATGCTCTGTATTGAATGTTGAGAAATCTTGACTTCGGTGCTCAAAGTCAATGGATTCTGGAGATGTTTAGCACCTTCAGAGCTCAGAATTACTTAGGATAAGTAGATAAATAACAACACAGAAGTGAAATTTAAAAGGTTCTAAAACTGCAAAACCAGTATAAGCTTTGGAACACACAGAAAATAAATACACAAAACCAAGTATTTTAACAGATGTCTGAGGTTTGTTCCTATGAATAACAAATATAATAGCCAGAATAAAACTAAAAGCTAGTTGTTTGTAGTTCAGAGCATTGGGCTGCTAGGAGGAATAAGCAGCTTTTCGTTTTTTTCACTTACTACATTATGGGAATTTTACATATCTATATGGTAAAGTCAAATACAGAGTCTAGGGCTCAGAGCAATGACCAAGCCATCTGTTATGGAGATTTACAGGTTCTTTATTAGGGTTAGTAACAAGAGCTGCTACATAAGAAATATCAGAAACTGAGCAAGTTATGCAGTTATATCGCAAATTGACTCTTGGAATCTGTTCGCAAATCACATCTTCCTATATAGAAATATAGGTACATACATAAAAGAAGTATGCCTCCATAAGAATGCATGTTTTTGTACATATGCACCAACACAACACATATGCATGATGATTATATGCATTCTCTTATCCAACTAAGAAACAATATTCTGGCATACTGACCTGATAGCTTGGATCCCTTATTAATAATCTCAGGCAGATTAATACTCTAAGAAAATGGATGGGTGGAGCTTGATTAACCCACTCCCTATAAAAGAAACATTCAAAACATAAACCAAATACAATTTAAAAATTGTAAAAACACTTAAATAAAACACTTTGATGCAGGAATCAATCGACTAGAAGATTAGTGACCTACAACAGCTGTACAACATACTATACTATAGAACTTTTAATACAAATTATATTCAAATATAGCTTTAAATAAATTTATTTCATTACATGAACATTGCCTGCCATCACTTATTATCACTGAACTGACACAGGAAAGTACATGCCTCCCTCTAAGCACAGACTGAACATGCTTTGATATAAACTTAATTTAAGTTTGGATCAAGGCCCAAAAGGGCAAAAATCACTGAGAAACCACATATCAAACTTCAGTGCACAAAATACACTTATGGAAAAATATGGATGCTACAGAAGTAAAAATAGCTAAATTTGAAATAATCTTTTGAATGCTCATAATCTATCCTGGGTTTTAAAAACTCTCATACTATTAGTACTTGGAATAATTTGTTATTTCGCTTAAATGTTCTTGATGTAGGATTATACTTCCAAATAGAACTTCCTCTTTTATATTTCTCCATATAATTCCCTAGCACAAGACTTGGCAGAAAACACAACTCAGATTTGCATAAAGCATCCAGCAGCAGTAATCGTGCATAAAATACCAGTAATGGAATCACTATTACCATTGCTGTTGAAGGTATATATCCCCATCTTCCTATTTAAAATAAACTTAAAATTGGACATCTTTGCAGTGTTTTGTTGTTTTAATTGGCAGGACAGAATCTGTAGTATCTGGGCAGGTTTCCAAGGAACGGAAGAAATCTATGGGACGTAGCAGTTCTCTTCCCTTTTTATCATTTGCAGTTGGGAACGATGCCAACGGCTAAAAATATTTTTATAAAAATAAATGTTTTACAAATAGATACTAACAACATCTCAGCCCTCCTATGCCAATATGCTGCCCAAAGTAATACTATTTTTCATTATACGTCCATAATTGGCCACTTCAGAACAGCATGAAACTTTCACGGAGAGAAAACAACCATCATATGCTGGTAGGCAAAATTCGCAGGTCAGATTTTAAAGTGGCCTGGAGATAAACATCAGAGTGATTCTACAAAGCTATTCTTTCAAAAAGCTTTGACTCTTGACAGAAGTTAGTTTCTTTAACAGAGCAACACATCTGTCACGTTTCCAAGCAGGGAAAGTAATTCTCTGAGCATGGTTAACATTTACATTTACAATACACATTACTAGATACCCAAGCATATATTCAGCATATGCCATCAGGATTTTTTCTGCCTGCTTATTTTTTCTGCCTCCTTATCCAAACTACTTAAGCTAAGCTGATCACAGCTTTCCTGTCAACAGACCTACCTACAACCAGGACTTCTGCTGACACAGGGATGCCAGTAAGTAGGCATCCCCCACTTACTGATTTTTTTTCTTGCACCCCAACCAACATATTTATGCCAACAGAAGTCTGTAAAGCACATCAGAATGACAGTTTCTAAGGCTCTGACAAAATACAATGGCAGTAGCTCCAAAGAGAGGATGCCATCATAGCCATAGTAAAATATTTATAAAGGGCAACTAAATCACCTTTGTAACTGCACTTATCTTATGGCTTTTACATACCTACTAACATATGCTTGTTTCATTAACCTTACCTGGGTGCTTTCATTTATAATATACCAGGCTGGTTCTGCTATATCATTAACAACAAATACTGAAGAAAACAAAAACAAAATATGGGCCAGGTATGGCACAATGTATAAATAGAATTTAGGAAGACACAGCCAAAGTTATTCTTAGATTTTTGGCAAATTAAGCTGAGCCACTGACATCCGACTGGTGGGTACTGTGATGATGAAGTTCACTTGCAAAAAGGAAGTATGAGATTTACAGATCACTTAAATGATCTGTCTTAAACTCACTGCTGTTCAGATAATCAAAGATGAGATTGCTAGTTCCCTCGTTACTTCTGAAAAAGAGTCTAAGCAAACTGACATTTTTCTATGGTTTTTTTTTTTTAGGTACTTCTGTAAATTCTAGGCGTTACACATTAATACCTTTAAATGCTCTAGGATTCTTCCTTTAAGCTTCTGTACCACTTAAGATTTTTCAGAAACTGTACTTGGGCTTTAAAAAGGAAAAATACAACATGCAGCAGTGGTGCACAGTAGTAGAAAAACTGAAAAACACTTTTTTTTTTTTTTTTCTCCCAGAAAATATCTTTTTCTACCCACCTCCCTCCCCTATTTTTTTAAGGTCTTGCACTTCTTCCTCGCTCAAATGAGAACAGCATAAGAAAGTTTTCCCTTTCTAATCTTGATATACACATGCATACAAATAAATATGAACAGTAGCATAAACTCATCTGAATTTTATGAAAGCCACTTTCTATATATAGGCAGCAGTCCGTAAAATGCAAGTAAAATCAGTAAAACAAAAATTAAATTAGAAAAGTAAACCATAGATTACAGACACCAGATATGGATAAATGATCAAGGAAACAGTAGATGTCAGAATTTCAGTCATCCAAATTTTGTCATATAACTAAGCCTTCCTTTTTCCATCCCACTAACCCCAGAATTCAGTCTTCAAAGTCAAAATAGAACAATTCTTTGAAACTGAGATTATGCAGAGATATGAAGCTAGCAGTTTCCAGACAGAGGTCTACTATTGAAACATATGTGCCATATATATTACTGAAAGAGTATGAAATGTTATCCTTGCATCCTGGTTCTTTGGTTAAGGCAAGAAAGAGTGACCCTCCTTTGATATGAATGTGTTCAACATACTGACCTGCAGGTGAGTCTGTTCTTAACTAAAGCTGTAAAGATCTCTTGAAACAGCTTATGTTTGGGATGACGGCTAAAATTTCTCTCATTCTTGTAGGTCATACTAAGAAGGGGAAAAAAAAAAGAAAAATTGTGAATTGTCGATTATCTTGCACAACATTATTTTAGATTGTCAAAACTTAACATTAGCAAGAAAAATTAAGAAATACCATATCAGCAGTTACTATGGAATAACATAACTTCAGATTTCCAGATGTTAACAGTATGGAAAAACAGTTTGTCTCATGCATAACTTGGGACTATTATAATGGTATAACATAAGCTTTCCAAGTAAAGAAACGCTTAGTTTATTTAAATTGACTATATGATCTCTCAACAGTATGCTCTGAGTGGGGGCACGTGTCTGAAACTTACAAAAGCAGGAATGTTCACAGTTAGGTTTAGGAATTATATATGTTTAACTTTCTATCTCAGATAGTGGGTTAGCATTAAAGTACAAGTAACAGACATAAGTACAAAGATAAACATCTTCAACACCTCAAGAAGCTTAAACACCTCAAGAAGCTTAAAATACATAAAGATGTTCAGAGATACAACACGGTGTCCTTATATTAGCCTTTTTTTTTTTTTTTTTACCTAAAGTTTTCAAGCTGAACAGCTTCTGTTGATTCTTGCCATTGACCATGGGGTATTTGCTCATTGTTTTTGACATTTTGCAGAGCTCTTGTCACACTGGTTTGACCACTTTCAAAACGTATAGCTGGAAGCTAAGGAGTAAGGAAATATTGCTCACAAGTCAAAAACTACATTTTAAGTTTTCTACAAGTGTTATCAAGCAAAAGTACCTTTTCTCAAGTTCTGACTTGAGCTTTGGGCCTATAATCTGCCATTATAAAATATATACACACCCCATGCAAAACAAAACTGATGTGGAAGAAAACTGATGTAAAGTAAGGCTGGAAAACAAGTACCTGGAGATATATAAAATGTGAAGAACAGTGTCTTAAAATTTATAATAGTAAAGCTCACCAGAATCTGCAACATGCTCTCATTATCTGTGCTCCTTATGTGTCCTACTTCTACAATTGCCCAGCCTTCATGTTCTTTTTAGGCTGCAGAACTCAGATGTTTCAGCTTTACGCTCAGAAGAAATTCCATGCCTCTATCCAGGAAGGGAGTGCGTAACTCCTGTCTCACATGGACGATTCCCTAAGTTATTCTGTCATAACTTTTTACGGAATAGAATCAGAGAAATTGTTCTGGTATTCCAAGGTCTCACACCTATCATCACGTGTAGGCTTTCTTTGCTTCAAATGGCAAACATAAGCTTCACTGAGTGACTTGAAGTGAAGGAGATTTTACTGTGTCCTGTAAGTTTCACGCACGGATATTTATGCCCTGAAGATTTTTAGCTGAAGTGTTATTCTCCAGAGACAAATTGTTTATGTTTGAAATGGTGATTTATTTTTTTTTTATTTTATATTCTTTACCACTCTTCATCATCTTGTAAGTACTACATCTCTAAGCCTACTTTCTCATGATACTGTGGAAGGGCACGGAAGAAAACAAATCTGTTAGACTATTTGACTTCATGCAACTATACAGGAGAGAGAGAGAGAGAAAAAAAAAAAAAAAAAAAAAAAAAAAAAAAAAAAAAAAAAAAAAAAAAAAAAAAAAAAAAAAAAAAAAA
>WHYT01016237.1:556441-572643 GCA_009806455.1 Tetrax tetrax
CTGCTCTTGCATCTGTTAAGGCAAAACGTATAGCTACATAAATTACATCCTTAGCCGTTTTACTTTAATACTATGTGTGATTTTAAAGCAGAGAACGTGTAAAATGAGCAGCGAATCACTTAACCATATATTATCAATGGGGTTTTATGCACTTAATACCAGATCTTTTCTATTTATACGGAAAAAAAAAAAAAAAGTGCAAGCATAACATGCTACTGACCAAGAACATTGGAACTAAAGGTCACTGTAAACTACTTTGCAAGTCACGGCATTCCTGGCACTGATTAAAATACCTACACAATTAAAATTAAATAAATACTGCAATGAGACTTGTGGGACTTTGGTTTTGTTTCCTTTCAACTTAAAACTAGAAAAATACCCACTTCCTGTACTATTGTCCAAAAGTGAACCTTTCTGAAGTAGAAGCCAGATACAAGATGTGCAGCACCAGGGAACCGTGATTTCCGGCATGAAAGAGTTAAAAATCTAAGAGGCTTATAGTAATTTTTTGAGTCTTTGGAAATCGTTGCAGGACTGAGAACAAGAAGTGTAAAAATACTACTGGGGAGGACTGGTACAGAAGTAACGTATTCTGGATAACGCTATGTAAACTGCCCAAAATATCTTCCCTCTTTGATTCAGCAAGAGCTACTTGGTAGTCAACAACTGACATGTAAATGTGTACTTTTCTTCTTTTTAATAACACAAAAAGTTTTGGGAAATCATCTGCTATAGTTTCACTGTATCTGAGTTTGACTAGGGGGAAAACACAGATATTATCTGAAAGAACACATACTCAAGCTAAGGCACGAGCTACGCTATTGTCTAAGAATAAAGGGACACGTACACAGGTCAGTCAGTGAAATTGGTAACGCAGACCTCACTTGGTTTGCCACCGACCTGAGCCTTTGTTACGACAGTTTGGATAGCAGAATTGCTGTACACTATGATTTGCTTTCTTTGAACTGTCTTCTCGGAATTCAGCCAAATGAAAAAATAAAATAAAATTTAAAAAAAAGAAAACCATGATTTAACTACATTACTTTTAAAGGGAACAGTAACAGTCCATGTAACTTAAACGCTATTTTAAAATGTTTCTATTTATTTCCACTGATCGCTTTATTTTTGTAATATACAATTATCTTCTCTCCAAGTGACACTTGGCTGAACAGCACCAAAATTCCATCTCAAGTGTTATTTTCAGATGAACTCCACCCTCCTCCAGAATCAGCTCCTTCTGCAGTTGTTGAGAATTTTACCACATGGTCTATGGTAAAACTCGCAACTTTGCCAAAAGCAGAATGAAGCAAACAGCATCTTCTAATTTTAAATGAGCACAGATTCTAATTAAAGCCATTGTAATACATCCAGAAAGGCCTGGTGGCGATTCAGAATGAAAAGAGATAATTCCAGAAATTAAAGCCAAAAAACCTAAGGTGTAAGGCAAAAAGAACATTAATAATGGAAACTGCACAGGCAAGTGATCAAGGTTTTCATTTATACATAAAATTCTCATTATTTCAAATATTATAAATCCTAAACGCTAAAACTGGAAAAGGTAAGTACAAGAAATGCACTGACTGCATCTTTATCAGTGAGCCCCAAAAAATCCCATTTATTTTAATAAATGAATATTTACTTTTTTAATTCCTTTTACATGATAAAAATTTATACTAATTAAAATAAATAAAATGTTTAAAAATAAGTTGGTGTACTATCATATATGCCCTTTACAATGGAGAAGATCAGAACTGTACACACAAATACCACAAGCAATTTGTAATCCATAAAATAATACTGATCATAAACCTATTACAGAAATAAACTACATCTAATTTAATCATTACACAGAAAATTTAAAAATTAAGCAAGAAACAGATTAGATAAGGACATGAAATACTCTAAAGTTTCAGTCTTGGAGCTGATGAAATCAGATTCAAAGTCGATGGAAAAATGTAAAGTGAAAACAGGAACAAAAGAATTCAAAAGTACTAGTGTGGTACTTCTGTGTAACTTCCTATAGACCAAACTGCTGCCTGTAAATCCAATCTATATTGTGTAAACATGAAGTGTCCAGAATGGCAAATACTGACTTGGGACTGTAACTACACTTACTGTATTCATATTGCTACTGGACAATAATGGATAATCAAGAGTGAATTTTTTTAAAAGTAGCAGAACAGGGTATTTACATGTATTTTAAGGATAAACTAACCATCTGACTTAGGGCACTAGGCCACTTCTGTAAAACAGGACAGACAGAATTCAGGAAACATTAACATGTAGTAGAGACATAAAACACAGTAGTTCTTATCAACAGCACATTAATATTTGTGCTACGAAAACACAAAAAAGTATACCCTGCAAAAACAAGCAGTAATTGCCTGCATAGAAAACAAACTTTTGTAGCGCACGTTATAAACAGAGGTATTGCGAAATTTTAAGCAATGTGGACCAGTAATCGTCAGCAAAAGCTGATTTAACTTTTATGCACATATTGATTATTGAAAATAATACGCAATCATTACAATCTTCCTATTAAAAAAATGAAAGTAAAATTTCCAATAAAATAAATAGTTGAAGTGTGATTACCACTCATCTTATTGTAGGAAAACCTTCTCATTATGCAAGCATATCTACAGTGCCCTAAACAATGGCAGAATTAAATACATGTCGCTCCTTAAATTGGAAATCACACTTCAATGGTATAATATCCTGCAGTGATATATACACACACACACACAAATACACGCAATTCCCCTTGGTTCAGTTCTATAAAGATGTTTCAGCATCCACGTATTTCACAACATGAGAATCTTCCATATTTATTTTCACACTTTCTGGTTTTTCAGGGCTGTTTGAAAGCAAAGAGGAAAACGTAAGGTTTGATTCACTTTAGTAAAGGTTAAGTTTCAAACATTTTCTTCTTAGTGAACATATATTTGTGTTACATTCTAGTAATTGTTAATCCTATTCGTAGGAACAGTGTGAGCTTACAGAGAGACATCGCCAAGATCTCATCTATAAATGTTATTTTCAGTCCCACTACTTTTATTGATTCTATTGATTTGAAATCATTTTGCAAAACATCTTTTGGGAAGAAGAAAAAACCCACACCCACAAAACCACCTGGTTTAAAATACTCAAAAATACTTAACAAGCAATATCACAAATACTGTTCAATTATTGGTCAGGGAAACAATTTTGTTCACAATACAAGACTGGGAAAACACTTCAGCCTTTTCAAAATGGGGAATCACACTTGTACAACAATAGAGGATAGTTAGAAATCTGTGTTAAGTGTTCATTCAAGTGGAAGACCCTAAGACAACAGGTTGGCTGGCACCTGAACAACTGACACTCCTGGAGACACTGCCGCTGAACACTGGCTTATCCACTGGATAGGAAAATCCTGAGCTAGTTACAGCACAGCAGAAGAGAAACTGGACCTGCATAGGAGGGAGGATTATCTAGGCAGGAATTTTAGAAGAGATGACACATTTGTGGAGTTGCTCTTGAAGGGTGGGGGGGAAGTATTAGAAACTCATGCGAAGAGAAACAAAACATTGCAGGATTCCTTAGAAAATATGAGTGTGCCTGGACTCCAAAGAGTCCGTAAAATATGAGGGAGAGTCGAAGTAGAAAGAAAAAACAATCTGGATCCAGATTGTTCCAGAAGTTCCAGAAAGGGAAAAAAAAAAAAAAAAAAACCTACAAAAATATTTTTTAAAGGGTAAGATTTTTAAGAAATAATGTCAATCCACACAACATGTCATGTGGAATTTCAAAAGACATTGCTTGCTTCAAACAGCATCCTATGTGAAACCTATACATCTGAACACAGCAGTGTCTGTAGAACCATTTTTGCCACAGCACTAAACATCTGTCCCTGCTATCAGATGAAGACTGTTAACAGAACTGAGATGAAAAAATTACTGGGACTTACTTTCGACTGAGCAGTAGTGATATCTCTAAATCTCTCCAGCACCCACTATATAGAAAGGGTAGCAAATACATCAGAAGACCAACCAATTGAGTTAAGGCTCAAGGAAGTTCTGCCTTCTAATGCAGTATCAGATTGCCTCTTGAAAGAGGTAGTTTCTGGCACGAGTGTCTTGTCTTTTCAATTTGTGGTTTTTGCAAGTTCCATTCAAAGAACAGATTTTTACCATACTAATCTCAAGCAGGGCATCTTATGGAATCAAAAGGAAAATGTCTTCTAGCAAAAAATAAAAACCAGATAGAATAATGAATATGACCTAAGTAGATCAAAAAATATTGCAAACTGGTCAGAAGCCTAATTGACTCATGCTGCATATAACTCTATACTAACTAAACCTACTCAGGAAACAGGAAAGCATAAGATGGAATTGTACTAACTTCTAACTGTCTAAAAACCAAATCTAAAAATTTTAGTTTGTCTGGAAAGAGAAATACAGGTCTGTATCTCTTCAAGCCTTATATACACAATGACTATCAGATAACATACCAGAAGCATCCACAAATTCTGTAACAGCTTTCTCAGAACTTAGCATGAAAGAAAATAAACCATTAAAATACAAGGGTACTGACACACACATTCTGTTATCTGGCTAATGCCTCTGTTATCTATCTTCCTGACAGTCTAGCTTGCATGGTACTCAAGTTTCAAAAAATGTTTTTAAAATGTTTAAAACATTTATTTAAACATTTAAAAATGTTTAAACCGTACAGGCTGGAGATTCACTGAAAATGGTGCCTGCACTAACGAGTCTCTACAGCTTTTCCTATTACAATACTTGCAAGTTCTCTCTTCGTCTCCTTCCTCAACCTTGGTTGACCTACCGTCTGGGCAAAACAAAGCGTATTTCCATGCCTAGTTTGGAGCAATGCACGTGTTGAATAAACACAGGGTGCACAAGTGCTAAGCGGCTAGTCACTACTGCTGTTTCCATGATGCAAGCTAAACAATACTTGAGAGCCTAGACGGTTACGTATGAATACTGTCTTATCACCAACTCTTCCACAGAGATGTAATTTTACACAAAACTTGACGATTCTGTATCTCTGAAACCTGTCTGCTTTTGACAGATTAAGCTGAAAGGGATCAATCAAAAGAAGACGCATGCACAGCACCATGGCATAAGCTTAGTTTTCCAAGTCAACCGGGCCAATTCTCCTCTTTCCATTTCTTTCTATTACTAATAAGTAACAGCTGCACTGCGATGGAACAGTCCACTGATACCAGTCCCTATAAACTACAAGCCTTTCAGGAAGCTGGGGATATTCTATACTAACATGAAGTATTTGGTTTGTTCTCCTTGATAGATTCAACCAGACAGCGAAGAAATTAGGATGGAAGAGCAGAATGATTCATTGCACACAGACTTTCTTGTTTGACGAGGAGCTCACCAAGAAAGAGGCTCCTGGCCATTACAGAAAATGGATGTCATCTTACAGGAAATGTTCATAGCACCAAGGGCTCCTAATCTGTCCGGTACTTCACTGAAGTATATTTCAGAGCCAGTGAAGACAGTATTTGAGTCAGGTTTAATTTTTAGAGATTAAAAATGAGCTCAGAAAAAATAAACAAACCAACCCACAAAAACAGGCAGCAGGCTCTAGCGCAGTATAAAACAACAATGAATGTTGTTGACTTACCTTTTATTCCCACTGGCATTTCTAACGTTCAGGATCAAACAATTCCCATGTTCATATACACTCTACTAAAGCTTTTAGAAACCTTAAGCCCATCAGAGTAGCATACAATTGTATTAAGCAAATAAAGAGTAACTTTAACATTGTAACAATATATTTAATAAAACAATTTGAATTCCTTATAGAAATTGTTTAACTGCAAAGTAAAGAGCAAAAATTAAGTTTAAATACAAGCTCCTCAAAAGTAAAAAGTCAATGCAGATTTACAAACCATGTATGCTCGTTTTTTTGAGGTACATTTCAAGAAATACAAGTACACCTATTAGCTGCTAAACACAAGACCATAGTTAGAAAATGTGTGAGTAATTATAGCTACCTCAGGTTAGCTCTGGTTACTTTGGCATTCTCAGTACTCATGGCAAGAGCCTTCCACTGTGCAGTTTTGGCCATTTCGTCTGATATGTTTACAATTGAGGGATCAACACTAAAGAATAAACATACTTTCTGGTTAGTATTCGATACCTTGCAACAGCATTACACTCATTGTCACTCATCATTTACATCAGTTGTGCCTTCTTTCCATATTTACGCAGCCACAAGTTGAGTTCATCTCTTACAAACATATTTTAACAAAAATTTGAAAATTTAACTTGCTGGCACTGCTTTAATCACATAGCATCTTTAAAACAGTTTTTCACATAGATACTACTAAGACATTGAGAATATTTGAGAGATACCTTGTTTCTAAATTACCTGTAACTTCAGAAAATTATTTTTGCATCCTCAGAAATAATGAAATTAACCACATTGTTCTGCTAAAGCTTTCATAAATCAGAATTATTTTGTTTCCAGGAAACAATCAAGGGCAAAAGAGCATATGTTTATAAAATTTCAAAACTGATAACTCAGTTGAGATTTAAAACTAGTAAAAATGTAGAAGTCCCAATTATCTAGACAGATTTCAAGTTCATTTTTTTTCCTGCAGAACCTTACTAGACATTCTTCAAGTCTTTTTTGCCATCATCTCACCACTCCTGCAGAAGATAAGTTCACCCTCACAGATGGTAAGCTTTCAAAACTTATTTCCCCCTTTGCCCTCCACACATTTATATGTACAGCAGACTTAGGTGCAGTCTGTAGATAGGTTTTCTGTCTGCTCCATACTTAAGCTTCAGAATCTACCCCAGGGTATCTGTAAGAGTTCTTCAAATTGCCCACCTTTCAAAGACATTTTTCCTCAGGAATCCCAACAAGAAGCAAGACAGTGAAATATACATTAAACACACATGCACACAGATAACGGAATCATAGTTCTATTGTGAGAGCAATTAGCAACTCAAATTTTTTAAAAAAAAGCTTTAGCATTTTAATTTGAGTTGCTAAACTCTGATTAAGCCTGTTCTTAGAGTAGACAAGAGCACTCACAAGGACTATCTGCCTAATCCAAAAATCTGCCTGTTCCCATCTGAGATCAGGGTCAACCTGACACTACCCTAGATCCATAGGAAAGACAATTTTTAACCTAGGAACCCTTAGAGAGGCAAAAAAAGCTGTCAAGCTATTTATCCATCACATCTTCCAGGTTCACTGAACAATTGTAGAATACCTGACAGCTAAGCTGAATACATCCCCAGTTAGGGAGATACATACTGAGAAAAAACACTTTCCAGTGCTGAAGGAACTTTCCATCAGTGGAATTCCAGCACTTCCTTTTCTGGAAGAGAATCAGTAACCCTGTCCTCACATTTACTTTCAGACAATGACCTTTTAAAGGAAAAATGCCTGCCTGTAAAAAGTGGGTTTTTTATATCACAGAAATTATAGACTTTAGCCTTCACTTAAATAAACCATCAAAGAACTGTACAATTTTTATGAAAAACCCTAGTGGCTGGTAAACACATGGTTCAACTGATGCTATTAGTTGCTTAATATCAGCATTTCATGCACAGTAACACACAAGTATTCCATGAAAACTGACCAAAGAAGCATCTTCACCTTGAGTACAGCTGGTCGAAATTGAGTCATCTGATCTGTTCAAGATGGTCATGTAAATTTATAATTAAGATGCAGTTTTACAGAACAATGCAACATAAAAATGCTAGTATAGCACCATGAGATATACCTTCATACTTCCTAATCATGACTGAGTTACAAGCTTGAGAAAAAAAAAAAATTCTATTTGTATACAACCAACATAATATACAGCAAATTACAACACGTGATACAAAAACGTCTTCAAAGTCTTGAAAGACTAACATTTTATTATACCTGTATTTTAGGGTTTTTATGGGAAAATCCAAATTTGCTTCTCCATATGCAAGGTGTACACTTTCATTGTCCCCTGTGTGAAGCATTCTCTCTGCTTCCTGTAAATTCCAAGTAAAAATTTTATAAAATTACCCATGCAGCAGATCAAAGAAGCATCTCTTGCTGAGTTAATTTTCGTAGCGATAAGTGGCATTTCCCTGTAGGTACTGCAGTTGAATGCAGGAAATATAGTCTAAGACCTTTTTTTCTTAGAAGTGTTTTATTCAGGTAGGGGGAGTAGGGGAGTGGGAAAGGAGGATGTTAGAAGTTTTGTAAGGAATTCAGACAGGTGGTGTACAGTCAGGTAAGACTTTGATGGAGAAGTCACACAAGCTATATTACTACATTATTGGTAACTAGTGGCTGGTTTTAACTACAGCTCTGCAAACACACACAAGCAAAATGTCCCTGATATGATAAACGGTTTTGTGATTAATTTAAACAGGGTAAAGATCCCTACTTCACTACTACTCTCCCATCCACATCCACCTTCTAACATGATGAAGACAAAGAAAACAACATTTTGTGCTAAAAATTGCTTCCTTTCACTTTGCTTACTGATATTAATCACAAACAAGAGTCATAATAGCATGACTGAAATATTGACTTTCCCTTAATTGCCAGAAATAGTTCCTCTAGCATTAAATCTCATTAGTAAAGAATTTCAAAATGTATATTTGGTCTATAAGGCCATATGATCAGGCTACTTAAAAATCTTTAAGTCTTCATTGAGTATTTTCTAGTAATTTACTACATGCTTTGTTTGACTGTTTTCATACTTACAGCTTTCTCTTTTTTCTTTTTGTCATCTTCTTTCTTCTTTTTACTTTCTGGCATAAGATCATCAAGCCAGCTAAGCTCTCTTTTGGTGAAACATAAATCCATGAGCTTGCGAATGAACACTAACGCTAGAACCTTAAGAGAACCAGAAATTGAATAATTTATATTAAACTGAACAAAATGAACAAAATATGTAAACACTTTCGTAAATTAAGAATCTTTAACTGACGCCCTTTTTTGTAGCACTAGTTTTATCTTACCACGAAGTTAAATGATTTCCACTTTCAATAGCTACACACAACTGAATTGCTTATTTTCAGGAAATGAAAAGTCTTTGTGTTTCAAAAGTGAACAACTTGTACTACAGGTTCTTTTGTTTCTTTCCCACTCCCTTCTCTCTTAAGGCAGCAAATATGTTCTGAAGGGATCCTGGATGACTCACATACTCTTGGAAAATTATTAACTTGTAAAACAGATAACTTACCATCATAGGGAAAACAACAGCAGCTGCAGAGGCTTTAATCACCCATAACAGAACTAGACAAGTGAGCTGAACAACTGTAAAGATATGGACCTTCCAGAGTGGCACATAACGTAGATAAATCAGGTCGGGTTGATGTTTGGCAGGCATTCCAAAGAGTTTTATACGGTCAAAAAACTGCATTGAAAAATAAAATCATCCTTCAGTTAATTATTTTCTTCCCCTCTAGAAGGAAATAAACATTTTTAGGGGACTCCAGAAACATAAGTTAATTCAAATAAAATACTAACATTCAAGGGGGTGGGGCTAGGGGCTGTTTTGTTTTGTTGGCTTTTTTTCCCCACCTCTCATTACTACTACAGAATTTTAGAGTATTTCAGAAAATTTGTTGCTCAGCTACATAACTGAAAGAATAAATTCAAAAGAATTGAGAAGTGAAGGCACAACACGGTAAGAACAAATACCTGAACACTCAGGAAGTTATCCTACATACTATTCAGACAATATGCTCACATAAAGTAACGTGTTACAGTCTCCTTTCCATTTAGTGTTAAACAAAAGCAAATTGCTCATTAAAATCAGACTTTACCTGAATGCCTTTTAATGAAGATACTCCCATGTAAAGAAAGACACCATACAAAACTGGCATTGGAATAAACTGAGGACAAAAAAAAAAAAAACAAAACAAAATAAACAACATTCACACAGTTACTTATGGAATCAACATGGCATAACATAGCAGACATTATTTTGAAGACATGGACCAAGTCATTTTTTATTTTATATTTTACTTAATTAAAAACTGTAAAAGCTGAGGCTCTTTACTCATAGAGAAAAACATATGCATCACTGACAAAAAAAGTCTAGAAAAAACAGGGCTATTACTAGGAATAAAAAAAGTAGTTCAGTCTTGACTATGCTTTCATTCAATTTTATAGGTTGCAACCAGGATTTCTATTAATGCTAAGTATGCTGCTTTATGTTGCTACCTGATAGGAATTGTATCAAGACTATGAACTTCATGAAATTGCCACATGAAGTTTTACTTTTGATCACTGATCTTGCCTTTATGAAGGAGATGAAACAAAAAAAAACTCACCATACTTCCTGAGCTATGAAAATCTGCTAATTATTCAGGGCTAAATTTTACTCCAATAAGATGATCAATTTAAAGCTTACTAAGCTAATGGAGTTGTCCACTGATTTCAGTGGCACTTGCATCAAGCCTCTCGAGCTGACAAAGCAAGCAAATCTTTCTTTGCTCCTGAATTCATGAAACTCCTGAGTAGCAGACAGCCAAGATACAATTCAAAATCTTAACAAAAACTGCTGTTATCAAGCCTGAACAAAAGCCTTTACTGAAACTTAAATAGTGTGGAATTAAACTATGCCTTAGAGATTCATTACTGTACATATGTATTTATGTGTCTGTGTGTGCATATGTATAAATATTTTTTTTAAAAGCCAATATCTTTACTGTAAGGTCTATAATTTGACATGCTAGTACTTAAATTTATGTTAACTTCTACTGCATTACATCAGTATAAATCCATACATAGAACAAAAGCACAGCAACCTAGTGATGCAAGACTTACTTCTCCTTCCCTCTTTTGAACAATAACAGCCATTCACATTGAACAAGAAAAACATTTCATAACGAGCAATAGTAATAATTCTATTCTTACTACCCTTGGTTCCATAAAAAAGACAAGTAGTAGTTTCTAAAAATCAGTTGTTAAAATGCAGGGTAAACATCTAGCTTCAGCAACCAGCACCTTTATCTTTTGCTTCTGAGTAACAATAAATCTATTTCCATTATTTCTGCTTCTGCTTCTGATCATTTGCATTATATGGATGAGCTCTTTGTAGCTTTTCAACCAGAGACTGCAAAATCTGAACACTCATTTTAAATAACTGCTACTGCCTTGTTGTTTTTAGACCTTTACATACTTTAACACATATAAATGGTCAACGATTAAGAATTTATACCATGCTGCTCTAATTACTAAACTATAGCCGTGTGTTCATAGGCCTATTTAAACAGCCAGCAGAAGCTACTTTTTTTGTGCGAAATGACTTGTTATCTGTCTTTAAACAGACTTTCACAAATTTCTTTAAACGTATTACTAATTATGCAATTTATGCCCTATCTGCTATTTTGGCAACAAAAAATACAGTTTTTTCATTTCTCCTTTTAACTATTTTATTTGAAACAACAAAGCAGAAGTTGAATGCATTTTACTCAAATTTGAGCAAAAAGCCAACTGAACTGATTGGTTTTCTTCCAATAAAGTTTTTGGAAAGGCACTGTGGATGTAAATAAGGAGACAAAGTGTACATCGAGGCCACAATATGACCTGTAAAATCTGTATTACGTTGTAATGACGCATAAGATAATCTTGACACTTTAAACCGCAAAGGACATTTAATAAGCTGAAGATAAAAATGAGAAGTGAACAACATCACTTCCGACAATCACTTTTTAATCCTGATGTTTCTGTTTCTTCTGCCATATTGTTTTATTTCCACAAGTCAATTTATATCTTTATCACACTCCTTTTCTCTCTCAATTTATGCACTCACGTAGATGGAGATGAACTACTTAACATGGGCTTGAGAAACTAAAAAATAGCTGGCAAGAAAATCAGGTAAAAAGGACAAAGCTTGCTTTCTTCACTACTCACTAAATTTCTAGCTTGCTGAGATTTCATTTTCTTACATTTCCCTCCATCATTTCTGTTCAACTAACATCTGTTATTAAAAAGGCAATCTAAGAATGAGTCCAGACATATTTTACTTAACACGATAAAACTTCCTAACATTATGAAATGCTAAATCACAGTATCAAAATCAAAAACACAAAATATAAGTATTTTGGAAAAATGGTCTTCTACCTTTAAGACAGAGGTCATGAACACTGACAGCCCCATCAGGACAAAAATCATCAATCCTGTCACTCGCTGCTCCCGGATTCCCAAAAACTTTGGTTGCTCTCCTGGGGCTGAGCATTCAGATTCCACTTTCAGGCTATTAACATGACTTATAGACAGGACAGTTGCAGCAACAAACCACGGCAAGCCCATGATAGAACATATCCCCAGCATAACACCAACCATGAGCAGATCAAGATGATAACCACAGCCTTTCTGTAAAATTAAGCAGACAAGTCATTTGATAAACTTTATATATATATAAATACCTATGTTTATATAAATATCTATATAAATATTTATATTTATATCTATATTTTTACATATGATACCATATTTATAACTTCACTGGTAAACAACAGATAACTACAAAAGTTAGATACTTTGAGAGTGTCCACAAAATTACATTTGTTCTTCATTAATCAATATATACATTTACTTAGAAGCTGTTGCTAACGCTTCACAGACATGCAGAATTAGTCTCATTTAAAATAAACTTGACCTATACAACATTAGTTTTGTTAAAATTACTTTTACCTTCAGCTTATGCTCTTTCCTGTTTATAATAACAGCTGTTATTTGTTGATCCATGAAAATGAGAATGGTACAGAGTAAAGCAGGAACAGCAGCTACCAGGAGTGTCCACCAAGGATTGCCTCCAAGAGGATCTATGAACCATCCTCGGTCTTTTCGGGTGGGCTGAAAACACAAACATCAACAATAACAATTAAATGTCTAAGATAAAATGCAGATTTTATTGCTACAAACAGGTGCAATGAGCAGATCAGTCTCTTAAATATATCTAATTTCCTTTTCCAACAGCTGTGACTAGAAGGTTGATTTAGCTGTTACATGTGACATTTACACAGAAAAAATTAAAACAAATCCATTCCATTCCTTCCTGCGCATTTGCACAAAAGAATGTTCCTTTTCAATGATATTATAATACAAAGCATAGTCTCTTCTTCAGCTGACACATACACCCAAAACAGAAAAGGGAGATTACTGCATCAACTACATGGTAGGTAAAAAAAGATAAAATTTCTGTTTCCATACAATTCCATTGTTCTACTGTCTATGAAACTGCAAACATTTTTAAAGTTACGGGGTTTTTAAAAGGTTTTATTTCTTACTTCAAATTTCTCTGGAACATGAAGCTTAGGAGAAGGTACTCCTACAAGATAGTCAATCAAAACCATGATAACTATGGTCAGAAATACTGCAAAGTCACTGATGGTAGAACGCACCTATAAATAAAAGACTTGTGTTAACTCTTGCTTTTTCATCATTATAATTTGCATGTACAGAAAGACAATTTTCTCCCCTATGGGTAGCGAAGTCTATTTTTATTATAATGCACCACCGAACATTCTATATATTTTCTCTTTTTATTTTGAAATTTAAGCTGCCTGCCAGCACAAAATGAAGTTGCAGAAGCGAAGTATTCTGTACAATCATTCATCCAACTATCTACTGCAAGCAGCATATTACTTAAAATAACTCCTTCCTCATATTCCTGTCCTCTCAAACCTACTGGGAGGCTAGGGCATCACAGCTAGTCTCTTGTATCTTACCTCAATAACATCACCAAACTGTTCTGAAATCAATATTCATAGATTTGATGTTTTAATAGATAGGAGGATGACAATTTGCAACAGATTCAGGTTATCAAAGGTGACTTATTAAACATTAGGAACACATCGTAGGGATCAGCTGAGGCTTAGAAAAGATCTAACCACTTTATTTTAGCTAGCAGAAGTTGTGTAAATCAGTCCAAGGAGAATAATTTTGTTAGCCTCTATTGGAAATATTAATCCTCTGAGGACCTGCTCAGAACTCTTCATACATCAGCAGTTTGTCGAAAGCAATCAATAGTTCTGTACAGGCAGGCAAGGAAAACAGTAGCAATATCTCTCCAAATGATATCTGGCAATACCCATTAATATAGGGAGACAGACTGCTTAGGTCTCTAACCTTTAGAACATCTTGTTGTAACTATAGCAAAGTAGAGAGTAAACACTGAATTTTCAGCAATTTATTTACTCTAATATCTTCATTTCTTGGAATGATCAGCTAATTATAAAAAGTTCTGAAGTAAAATGAAAAACTAGTTAACTCATACTAATATATTTAGCACAAGATAACAATAGTCTCTAATCAGAATTACCTTAGTTGGGAAATAGCGTTTGGTCTTGAATTGCTTAAGGAAAGAGGAGAGGAAAAATGTTGTAAAGAATAATATGACAGACCAGAATAGAACATCTGGAATATATGGTCCATGATGGCCACAAGCTGATCCACGAAACACACCATGAAATTCTAAACATTCCTGCAAAAGAGAAAAACTCCTTAGATTTCTGTTTTTTTCATTTAGTACATTCAACCTAACTTGTTATCTTTCTATATAAAACACAATTGAGAACTTCCACAATCCCAAAAAGGGGGTTCTTTCCTTCATCACTACCTCATCCTGAAATGCCAAAAAAAATGTGTACTGTCTATTCCAGAAGAGCCACAGCATCCATCACTTGTTATTTCAGAATGTCAAAATGCTAGGAGATGCCCAAGAAGAAACAACTTCTTTATATTCACCTACTTGTTATTCTATTTCTCAATGCATCTGAAGACTGAATGTATAAAGACTGGGGACTAAGACCAGGAAAAGCAGACAATCTATCAGATTATTAAAATCAACTTTCAAGCTGATGGGCGGCAGGGGCAGAGATATCTCCTCAGTTTGTCCCACCTCTTTATTCTTTACTTTGTTTTGTCCTGATACAGTTAAGGAAAAAACACTTACAAAATGAGATAACCCAACTGTAAGAAACAAAAAATTCTAGTAAAGTAAAAAAGCATTGTAAATAATGAATTTTAACAAAAAAGAAAACGAAGTCAGATGATCCCTATCCAAAAGGCTCACTGAAACGCAAAGCAAATAATCAAAGTAGACACATGTAGTCCAAGGAAATCACAAGTCAATAAATCAAATAGCTGGAAGCAGCACTGTCACAACCTAGTCTTTAGAGAGCTGTAGACAGCTGCATTTAGGCAACTGAACTGCTCCCAAATCAGCAAAAATGTTTCTTCCTAAAAGCCTTCAGTATCACTTCAACGTTAACTTTCCTTCTCTTCATCTACTCACAAAATTAGATATTGTTATGAAATATCCAGTTCAGAAGGTAATGCTTTCAAGCCTATGCCTTCAAATAGCTCTTGTCCTTTTCTTTCAACCTTCAATTTTCTAAATAATTATTTTCTTCCAATCAATATTAGTAGTTTCTTTGATACTGTTGTAGTTTTATAACAATGTCTAAAACCAATCGATGCGTTTGCTACTGCAATTTAATTGCGGAGTCCATCGTCACATCTTTTACAAATATTTGTCCATCCTTTCCAGGAAATTGAAGGAACCAATCTCCTGTTTACTCACTTCATCATATTCATCTGCACTTTAAAAAGACAGCTGTTCTCCCTAGTAGGGTTAAAGCAGCTACCTCAAGTAGACATTTACAATATTAGCATTTAGTGCTACGATTTGCTCATCCAAATGACTGCAATGACAGTTTAAAGCATCATAGGAGGAATAAGAGAGTTCAAAAACACGGTTTTGAAGAAAACAGTCCAGGTTCAAATCAAGAAAGAAATCAGATGAAAAACATTAACCAGGACTGGTACCATGTAAGTATTTAATTTTTATACATAATATATGCACAAACATATAGATATACATAGCTTTTAGATACTCACAGAAACTGTAAGGTTACTCCATGCTATATTTTCCACAGACTTATTCATACTGCTCCACACCTGCAAAGTTTCATTGCTGGGTTTCTCAGGCTCAGAACACACACATCTGAATGCAAGAAAAAATTACATGCTTTTAAGCTGTATGTGCCAAAATGCAGTGATTTGCAGTAATTTAAAAAATTCTGAAGAGACTAGCCCAACTTTCTACGAAAAAAAAAAAAAAAAACCAACAAAAAAAACAAGAGTATAAGACTCCTTCTTACATGTCGTGAGCCAGGATTACTGGGGGGTTGGGGTGGAGGAAATCAAGAATCAAAGAA
>WHYT01016237.1:573461-593821 GCA_009806455.1 Tetrax tetrax
TGACATTAAAAAAAAACAAAAAAAACAACAAGCAAACCAACCTATAAAACAAACTAAAGCTGAAGTCTGTCGCATGTCCTGGAAGACGTGACACACCTCACAGAGCTAAACCAGGGACATGCCACACTCCTCTCTCCACTCTCATGGCCTGCCTATGCTGGTATAGCAAAACACAATCAGGTGGCAAGGGTCAGAAGATCTACAGACCTACAGTACAGTTTCTGCTAAATTATTGAATTTAACATGGATACTGATCCTGAACATAGGGATTGTTGACTGACAGTTAATTGTGTATTGTTGACTAAGGAAAGAACAGCTTGCTTTTGATTTGGTTTAAGCTATGTGAAACGAGCAGTTTCTCTCAGCAACAGGTAGCAGGATCTCCTCCTTCTGGGAGGTGTGAGCTGGTAACACAATTCATTGCATTTCATGCAATTAATGTCATAAGCTTGGAAACTCCGTAGTGAGCAGCAAGATAAAGCAGCATTTATGCATACCATCAAAACCAAAAAATTACAGAGCGTCAAGACATATTATAGAAAAAGTACTCAATGCTAATTTCACCATATAAGCAAACTCTTTCAATTCAGGAGTGGTACAGCTGCACACCAAAAGGTAGTGTACTCTGTTTGCATGACAAGGTTTTGGTAGTGAGGGGGCTACAGGGGTGGCTTCTGTGAGAAGGTGCCAGAAGCTTCCCCCACATCCAATAGAGCCAATGCCAGCTGCCTCCAAGGTGGACCTGCCGCTGGCCAAGGCTGAGCCAGTGGTAGCACCTCTGTCGTAACATAGGTAAGAAGGGGAAAAAAAGAGCGGTGCAGCAGCAGCCAGGAAAGAAGAGTGACAATACACAAAAGGAACAACTCTGCAGACACCAAGGTCAGGGAAGAAAGAGTAATGCAGCTTCTGACAAGTTTCCCCTGCAGCCCATGGTGCAGCCTATAGTGAAGCAGGCTGTCCCCCTGCAGCCCATGGAGGCCCACAGATGAGCAGAGATCCACCTGCAGCCCGTGGAGGACCCCGTACCACAGCAGGTGGATGCACCCAAAGGAGGCTGTGGCCCATGGAGGGTCTGCGGTGGAGCAGGCTCCTGGCAGGACCTGTGGGCCTGTGGAGGGAGGAGCCCACACTGGAGCAGGGTTGCTGGCAGGACTTGTGATCCTGTGGGAGCCCTACACTGGAGCAGTCTGTTCCTGAAGGACTGCACCCCACAGAAGCAACCCAGGCTGAAGCAGTTTGTGAAGAATTACAGCCCATGGGAAGGACTCGTGCTGGAGTTCGTTGAGGACTGTCTCCCGTGGGAGTGACCCCACGTTGGAGCAGGGGAAGAACGCGAGGAGTCCTCCCTCTGAGGAGGGAGGAGTGGCAGACACCACACATGATGAACTGACATCATGATGAACTGGCATTTCCTATGCCCCCTGTGCCACTGGAGGGGGAGAACATAGAAAATTTGGGAGTTAAGTTGAGCCCAGGAAGAAGGGCGGGGTGGAGGGAAGGTGTTTTAAGATGTGGTTTTCTCTCTTATTACTCTCCTCTTATTTCATTGGTAATAAATTAAATTAATTTCCCCGAGCTGAATTTGGTCTGCCCCTGTCCTTATCTTGACCCATGAGCCTTTCGTTGTATGTTCTCCCCAGGTCCAGCTGAGGAGGTGGAGTGACAGAGCAGCTTAGTGGGCACATGCATCCAGTGAAGGTCAACTCACCACAGGCAGATAATATACAACTGCCAGATAAACAAATCAAATGTAAAAAACATATACCTAAATAGCTTGCTTATTGCAAGCTATTCTTTTTGCAGTTCTTTTTGCACTGATAGTTTTACTGCTAGTTACTACGACAAAGAGAACTAATAGTTCTACTTAGTCAGGAAAGAAAAAAAAAAATGGCTGTACTGTATTTTCTATCATTCCCCTCTCGCTCTCAAAAAAAAATATATAAAATAAAATAAAAATCAAGTATTCCCTATAATTATAGTAGAAAGAAACACTGTTTAAGTTGTTAACTCCCTATTCTTAGCACGTGAAAGCTGCAGAAGCTCTCCATACCTCAGCTACCCGAAAAGAATCCTAACCCAGGTGGGGTAAACTCTCATGATTTCTAGAACTGGCAAGACAGAACTTGTATTCTGACCTTTACTCTCCAGACTGACCTTTAATAAATCTGCAGTTAAAGCAGGCACTGTCACAGCCCCTCGTCCCTTCCAACCACCCATAGCTAACATAGAAAATTCAATTTCACAGCATCCTGAATAGAATTTTTCTGAGGTTTCTCATGCCCGTACCACCCCCAGCATTCCTCCTACCCTTCCACAGAGAGGCACACATTGCAGTTTAGTAAATGGTTTGTCTCTGTACTATAAACATTTCCCCTAGGTATTCTACTAATTGTTAGAAACTTGATACTTACGAATATAAAGTCAGTTTATCCAAATCGTTGTGCATATTGAAGGCATAGACTTCTCCCAAATGAAAAAGCTTTTCCAATGCCTCATAAATAAATATGATGCATATAAGCGCTGCAAAAGCTTCCTCAGTAAATCGAGTGATGTAACACACAAGGCTGCTGGCATCTGTGGCTACAAGCACTATGCATAAAAATGCAGTCCACAGACCAATGCTAGTTCGCAGGGAGAGGTAGGAAAGATCATAATCCCTGCATGAAGAAAGAAAAAAAAAAAATATTAACTGAGCCAAAACTCACCGATACTATATTCTATTTGAAAACAGATAGTGAGGTAAAGCTCTATAGGTATTCACCACATCCTTGATGTTAGTTCTGAAGGAAGTGGAAACTTTTCTGTCTCATCCTCCACCAAAGCAAAGTAATGCTGCAAGGTGTTTCTAAGACTCAGGGTGCAACTACCCAGCTTGGGAAGCATCATGGGGATGATCTTTCCAGAACTACCTAGATGCTTTCTCCTAGAGGGTAGATCAACCCCTGCAGAATCAAAGCCAACATCTCCACACAGTCAGAACATAACTTTTTTTAACTCCTAGCCATTTCTTACCACCAGTTTTCTCATTAAAGCTCACCAGTGCCTCACAGCTTTGCCAAATCACATCCATCTCTCGGGTCTCTTGCTGCTGTATTTACATCTTCATGGACTTTTAACACACATCTGCTTTCAATTACAGCTGTTCTAACAGTCTAGAAAGTTAGAAAGTGTATCAAGCAAATACAAACACCACTTACCTGCAAAATTTAAATAGTATTTTTTCAAATACTAGAACTGGTCCGGTGCTTCCCAAAATAGTAAGAGGTTGCCCAGCAAAGAGAGAATAGGCAATCCCAGTTAATGAGGCTCCAAAGAGAGACTCTATTGCACTCTGTTTGGGGGAAAAGAAACTGCTGTAACTATGCTGACTTCAGGTTAGCATTCAGCATCACATCAGCATACAGTTTTAAGATGCGTTAGCTTAGAAACAAGACAAGATGTAAAAACACTGCAATTAATATTGATGTTTGAGACAAGAATAACAACACAGTTTTGCACTAACAATACCATGGACAAAAGATTTTGAAAACTTCACTCCTGAGAAACCTAAAGCCATCCAAAACAATGAGAACAAGTTACTAGTCCTGATAGCTATGGAGGAAAAACATACCAACAATTACTACAATTTTTTAAAAAGTTATGCAACATGTAGTTTACAGAAAGAATTATCTGTCTCCGTAAAGAGAAAAAAAAAAAAAAAAAAAAAAATATATATAGCAACATACCTGTACCAAAATACAATATGGTGTGCCATATCAAACCTACATCAGTCAACCAAGTATTACAAAAGAAGAAATTGATAGGTGGAGGTGCAGGGGAAATTACTGAACAATATTGGTTTATGTATGCATGACACCAAAAATAAATGAGCAGTAAACCAATGTCCCACCTGGTAATGCATTTCTTTTCATTGAAGTAAGATATCTACTTCAATTCTTGAATTAAATGTCTTACTATAACATTTTCTGATTAAAAAAAAGTTACAATGCACCTCAGAAGAGAGGGGCAGGACTTGTTAGATCCTAAAATGATATTAAAGTTACTTGAAAATAGTTAATTACATCATTTACTACTATGAGAAGTCACAGATTACAGATTAAAGGGTTCCTGGTGGAATTTTTAAGTGTTTGCTATTTTGCAATTGTGCAAGCCTAAGAAAACATTTATCCCAACTTAAGCTCCAATTCAGGAAAGCATTTAAAATTGGGAAAAATAGTTTGCTGAATTGGGGCTACTGCAAATGAAAACACGAGTTTTTTATTCATTACACTAGAAAAAAAAAATAGATAATCTCAGTCTCTTGTTCTATTACCTTTGAATTAGTGCTTTTGGTTAGTCAATGCATTAACCTTGGGGCTCTCAATCAGGGTGGCAGGGACAGGAGTACCATGGAGGTGACGACCTCTGGGAATGTGAGGGAAGGTTTCAAACACAAACTGTGTACCTTACAATGTCAGCTACTGTGCTTGAACATATGTATGCAGTAACTAAATTTTATAGTCAATGATGCACACCAAGTATCTGAAGGCAGGAACAAACCCGCAAACAATTCCAGATAGCTAAAAGAAAGAAGGCGTTTAAGAGTCAAGCTTTAAAAGAAGCATATTTTCATAATTACACGATGCATATTCAAAAATTACATCAACATTTTGATAACCATTCCCACATTTAGAGTGGCAAAAATAGCGCACACAAAAGATGTAATTTATTTCTGTATTTGCTATCAGCTTGAAGTGCTACATCAATAAACAAAAATCTGAGTCAACAGCATTACTTGAAGGAGACAAAATTGTTAACTAAATTTTAATATAGTGCAAGCTTAAAAACCTGATCTAAGTATCAAGAACAATTTTATAGCATCATCAGCTTTATGAGAATCTTAAAATTTGTAAAGGATATGTTGGGATACATCTTTCCCTCTCTCAAAAGGACAGTCTTGTTTCTTTGTGATAGATTAAAAACAGAAAATACACTTCAAACTAGTTTACTCACAAGCCAATTGACACAAATTGCTGATGTTTTCTTTCCCTGCTCAAAAAACCAAAGTGCAATGATAATTTGTTTAAAAAGCTGCTGGTGTTTTCTATTCCCAACATAACACTACCAAAATTTTGTATGTGTATGGTTTACATTCCAGTAATTTACAATGAAGAGTATTTTCTGCTCATAACCTTTAACCGTTTTCTTTTATTGTCAACAACATACTATTAGTGAAAGCATATACACATCCTGTCCATTACTTAAATACATAATTGACTGCTACCCATACACTGCAGGCATGATCATCCTCGTAGGCCTACTACTCAAGGCCAGTACATGATCTTGGCTATCCACCTTGAGCCTCTGACTTTGCCTAAAGTAGGCCTAGTGGGATGGTGCACCTTTACTGCTATTCATTATTTTTTAAATAGTTAAAAAGAAGGCAATGCAAGCCCTTTCTCAATTCATGAAGCCATTCATCCAATAAGGCAGGATAAACATTTTTTACCTCCACTGTGCATCTTCTCCTGTTCACATGGGTTCCCCACATTTTCCACAGCAATTACCTTTTGGGGAAGATCTGCTTTGGGGCAGGCTAATCAACTGCTGTGGGTAAATTCTTCAAATACAAGTATAAATAAATGAGACAAATGCACACAGTGACTTGCCTCTGAAGGTCTAAAAGCCTGGCCACTACCATTCTTTGTACTCACTATTCTGCCTTGTGTAGCTTCTCCCAGGAGCCCTCCAAAAGTGATTACAGGAGACATACAGGCACAGTATAGGAAAAGAATCGAGGCCAGGCACTGCAGGCTTAATGCATCCTTGAAGTCACTCAAGAAAAAAGGTGCTTTCCTTTGGATGTCAAGTATCAAACCACCAAAAAGCCTAAATAGGTGAGATGAAACTCGTCAAACTGTACACTAAAGGATTCTAGCTAGTTCAAAACTATGGGCTACACATGACTGCCACTGCCTATTGCCAGCACAAATTAGCTATGTCACAATCCAGATTAAAACATAATAGTTTTAAAAATAAATGAGAATCTTATCTATTCCAATTCACTAGTATTTCAAATACAATCAAACAGGTTATTCGTATTTTTAAAAGCTGGCTAGGTATTTTTGTATACGGGCTAGATACGGAAAAAAAATATCTTTGCAATGTATTTTACCTAAATAATGTTTTAAGTCAAAGCTGTCTTATGATATTCAGAACAAGGAATAGAAGAAATATGCTAAACTTCAACCAAAAGCAGTGCATTGATACATTTCAGCATTACTACTCCAATAAGCAGTTGTAGCTTTTCGATTCAAATTCTCTAAATACATATGGTTAGGTCCATAAATAAATTTAGGTCTATCATTTTTAACAGGGTTTTCATCTGGAGTATAGAGATACTCTATAAATGAAAATACAAAACAAAAAATAAGTCAGTTCAACGGGGTAAATTACTAGCAACAAATTAAAAAGCTTTTGGCAGTTTCAAAACAAATTTTCAAGACTCCAAAATATTAGGTATGATTTGCACCTACAAAAAATGATTTTATTTTGAATAATTATTTTTTATATATATAATTCCAAAGAAAAACAATAGTCTCATCTAGAGATAATTCTGTGGGAGGGCAGAAATGAACCTCTCAGCTCCACATACTTCTGCAAAAAGGCAAAAAGTAAGTACAACAAAGCCAATATGCTAAAAATCAACACAAATGTTGCAAAGCCCTTCTTGCAAAGGTATGAAAGAGATGGATTTCATTTGGAAGTTTATAATTTTCAAGATAATAACAGTGTACATCTTTTCCGGAATTTCTCAGCTGGTTTTATCTCTACTATCTCATATGAGATATTAAGGTTTAATCTTAATCAGGTATTTCCAATGTTGCGGACTTGTTTGGCAAGTATTTCAGCATTAACAGAGAACAACAATGCAACTTAGCTAAAAGAAATTCCTTCAATTTTATTTTAGATCTGAAAGAAACCTAACCAAAATTTAACCAATACCAAAGTATTTTTTGCCATTTCATATTCCTTGTTGCTCCATTTCATACACTTTTTATAAAAAAAGATCTGCACTAATGGAAATTTTTAGTACCTAGCCCAATACTGAAAATTGTGTATTCCTGCTATAATTATGATAATTGCATGCTCTTGACAATTAAAAATTAAAACTCAACTCTTAAAAGTCAGTTAGTTAAATCAGGCAGCATCTTCCATAAAATCCTTCACAAATGTGTTGAAACATTGCCACAGGCTTGAAAATGCTTTAAGGCAAGAATCCAACACTTGAAAAGGAAAAAGGATGCGCTCTGACACTTATACCATGATTTTTAATGTCCAAATGTCATCATTAAAAACTGTGAGGATTTATCACTTTTATCTCTTTATGGTAGCTAGTATTTAGGGAAATGAACACACCTTCCAGTTCTCTCAAGTTCAGGTCCAGCATGATGGCCTTCTTCTTTGAGAGTCTCTCCTGTAGGAGTAGATCCATTTGGAAATTTAGGTACCTTCCTTTTCTCCTACACACAGAAAAAAAAAAAATTAAAAACAAAACAAAACAAAAATACCCCCCCCAAAAAACCAAAACAAACAAACAAACAAAAATATTTTGAGATTGCCTTTACACTAAAAAAATGTAATTCAAAGACAGTGTGCTTCTATGCCTTCTAAATCTCTTTCACATTCCCAGCTTAGCAGTCCTCCATTTGTCAAATTCATCTTTTGTTGAGTACAGAGAATGAGATTTGTACAACTATCCCAAAAAGGTATTATTAGTACCTTCCACAACAGTATCAATCTTCCCTCTTCCTGCAGGAAATATGCCCCTGAGACATGATGAAACAAAGTCCACCTTTTCAAGACACAGTAGAGGCTCATCTATGAGGCCTAGAAATCTAATTTTTTTTTCCTCAGTCATTTCCTGAGCAGAAGCCTCTAGTTTCTAACAGAAACCGGCCTCACTTTATGACACACATGCTATTTAGCTGACGTATAAATGAGAAGTCATTCCCCTACTGAGCAAGCTGCTCACCAGCTCCTCATACATTTCTCAGCCGAGCTCGCCTTCCAAAAACCCCTGCGCCTTGCTTATTTTGCAAACAAGTTAAGTGGTAACCTCAGGCTATTCATGACTGCTGTCACCTCTTCTGTTGCATCCACTCCCCCAAACCACCACTAGATTCAACACCAACCTCAACCTTCTGAATCAAGAGCACTGGTATCTCCCCTCAACTTTTAATCCTGGCAGCAGGAATTCCCCTCAGTTGTAAAGTAGGAGAAAGGGAAGAAATGAGAGTTCCTCTAAGGTCCAGCTTCTACCTGGCTCTCATTCTAAGCTTATATTACAACAGAGTGATACGATTTTTATCTACTTCATAAATATTCTATGAACATTATATGCTAGGCAATATACATTAAAACATTTCAATCAATGTTGTATGCAAACAGAAGTTTTTATAAGAATTATAATATTCTTGTTGATCACTGAAATTAATAATAATTTATAATATGAACTCAAGTACAATTTCAGACCAATTCTCCGAGATCTCACATGAACTCATTTCAGTATTACAAAAGGAAATACAGTAAATACAATTAACTTAAAAGCATAATAGGAAACTAATCCAACAGTTTGTTGGTTTGTTGTTTGTTGGGTTTTTTTGCCACACTTAAATGGACAATTCACTTTTTCTTCCAAATGGATGTGGGAGCTTTCCTGATGCTTTACTAAAGTTTACTCTCAGTACACAATTTACTTGCATTGGCAAATGCCATTTTCAAAGCAAAAATCAAGGGAGCTCTCTACTGGACTTCTGGATTTTTTTGTTTGGTTGGTTGGGTTTTTGGTTTTTTTAAAGTTATTTTACCTGGGAAGGAACACTTTTTGGTGGCTCAATTCGTATAGATGGATCCCATTCTCCTGGAGGCAGGACTGTCACTTGGTCTAAAAATTCATCAATTCCTGACAACAAATCATTTCGGTCTTTTGCTTTATAAGCAACATCATGGAAAACCTACAAGAAGAAAGTACCCAAGATTCTTGTTGGTTTTTTTTTTTTTTTTAAAAAAAGGAACTAATTAAAAAGAACAATATTACTTTTGAAAGGGCATGGAAAAGTTTGTAAAGGTCCTCATAAGTTAGGCTTTTAGTTTACTTGCATACTTTTGCATTAAGAACTACCTGTATGCACACCCCTATGTAACATAAAATAAGAAAGTTATATCTCCGAACTCTTAAGGAATATTTAATTAATTTCTGAAATGAATTAAAAAGTTAATCACCAATATTCAGTAAATCAAGTACATGTACTATTGCCTAAATAATTCTGCCCTACAGCCACTGTGCCACTATGCTGTGCTAAATCAGGACAAAAATATTTTAAATAACTTTCAAGTCAAAACACAAGTTTTTACTAAGAGCTTCTTTTGTATACCTCTAGCTTAATTAAAAGTCCTAAAAGGTGCATGAAAGAAAGCCTCCTACTACTCAAAAATAAAACCACACCACTCTCTACACTAGTTTTACAGACTATTCCAATACAAACTCTGAACTGACAAACACATAGTATTTAAACAAAATAATTACTAAATCCCATCTTGCATTTTATACAGAGAGGAAAAAAAAAAAAATAGAAAGGCAGCTAGTTTTGCTATTAAAAAAAACTGTTTGCAGAAGATGGTCCTAAATTGCTTCTGTCCATTTGAAACCTGAACTGTTTGTCTAAAAAGACCTGACTATTAAGTCTTCTAATTGCAAATTAGACCTTTTAGGTCTATTTAGGTCTTTTTATATCACTGAATAATTTTAATTTTTCTGTTTCAATGATCTACAGTATTCCTAAAAATCAGCCTACCTAAAAAATTAGAAGTTGCAACTAAAGCTTTTAATATTCAGCTCATACACTGAATAAATATTGTATTCACAGACTAGTTGCCCAATTGTAAAATGACCAATTGCTGGTTTACATTTCAAACTCTAAATTGCTCTAGAGTAAAGAAATACTAGAATTTCTTCTAGATAACCATAACAATTACCAGCAATTCAGTAGGTGGCGCTCAATGTGAAGTCAGAACTAAACATCCTGATTTTGCTCAGTAAGATGACAATAGTCTTAAGTCTGGATTGCCCTCTGCTTTTTAGAACTGTCCACCAGGGCTCTAAGTATATGATTTCTAATGCCTAGTAAAATTATAATTTTAATTATTTGACTTCTCTTTGATAGAAGAAAAAAAAAAAAAAAAAAAAAAAAAAAAAAAAAAAAAAAAAAAAAAAAAAAAAAAAAAAAAAAGTGTTACGACTGGACTCACTCACACGCATTCTTTAACTTTCTGTCCTGAACACTTCGCAGTTTGCTGTGTCCTTTTCGACATGCAGTGATTCATACTAGACACAGTTCTATTTCCTCATTTGATACAAAAATGAAATCTATACACCAAAGCTAAGATTTTTTTTCAGAAATAAATTTAAGATTTCTTCAAGAAAGACAAGGGGAAAAGCTGATTTGCCATTGTCTAGTTCACTAACACAAGAAATAATTAAGTTTACAGTTCTTAATTTAACCAGTTTGTCATTTTTTTCTTTAACCCGTCACTCCAGAACACATTTATTGAAAACATTCCATAAATACATTATTCTAGACTACTTTAACTCTGAATGTTCAAAATACATCACTCACATCATCTGTCATAAGTGTTGCTATTGATCTTCCAATTTCATGGTACTGTGGAGCTTTTCCTGCTGGTCCCAGTAATAAAAACAAAAACCTGTGGAGAAAGCAATCGAGATGAATAGAGCTGACTCATTTGAATATACTCTGAGGGTTCTTTCAAAGAAAATTTAGCGGTGAAGTTAAAAGTATCTTCTTCACCATTTCAGATCTTAAATACTGCTGCCAGGCTAAGAAAAGACTCGCCTCGAAGTCATTACTGCAAGGAACTCAAACCCTGAACCAAAATTACTCCAAAATCTTCTTAATTAAGCCAAATTTTTCAACTCCTTATAATGCCATAAATGTAGTAGAAATCCACAGGCTAGAGCTCAATGAGTATTTCCTCCAGATTATAAGCCTTTCTGACATTCCCACTGTCAAAAACCCTTTAGTGAGGGCCTAGCAGCTTTATGAGCTGTTCTAGCCTCCCTGATGATCACCCCTTCGCTGGAGTTAAACCTCTCCCACTTGCAGTGACTGGGTATGTCACACAGCGGATGCACAGATCTACTTCAAGCAAGACACTGGACATGCTCATATAGGCACATCCTCATCCTGGGTCAGTGGAAAGGAGGGAATCTGCATTTTGAACACCTAGGAAAGCAGAAGTGACGTTCTGGGAACGGAATCCGATCTGGGGTGGGTCACAGCATACATTAACAGTCAGTCTCCATTTCCAATCAAACCTTAAAAAAAAAAAAAAACAAAAAAAAAAACAAAAAAACCAAACCTTGAACAAGACTAGTATCTTATAAACCCAAAAGGATACAAACCAAAGAGTGAACCTTAGTAATTCTTTTCACAACCTTCTTCCCATATTCCATGAAAATTAAGTTCCTAAGTACAAGACATTTGAAAAAAGTAGTGCCTTCTTTCACCTCACAGTACAAAAAGCTCAGAGTTATTTTCCCTTTGCAATCTGACTACCCTAACGAAAACTGAGATTGCACCTTCAGGATCAAGAATGCTATTCCAAATCTGCAAGTCTACATCATCCTGAAAAATTTAGAGAAGGATAATTTTAGCTACATTAATAGAATAATCTGTCAGCAGAAATTTTGGAATTTCCCAGGAAACATTGTAAGAACTAACATCAATTATCCAGTGAAAAGTCTCTCTATTTATAAGAACATAATCAAGATTATTTTTGCCTTTCATTAGAGCATATAAACTAAAAATTACAAAGATAAACAGGCACTTTGATCACTTAAAACATTAAGAGAAACACCAAAAAAAGTAAATGTACAAATTTATGCCAAACACCACAGAACAGCCCAATACATCAATGTGCACATAAAACGAAGTGTCCTCCATGATGACTGATGAAATGACCTGCTATCTGCATCACAGGACCTGCATTTTCATCACCTGTGGTAAATATACCCATAGCATACTGGTAAGACCCATGATTTCTGAGAGGTGGGGGTGGGTGCACCAGGCTGAATGGCATATTGCAGACGAAAACTGATTCAATGTATTAGCTGTAGATTGGTTACCCCAGTGTCAATCATATAGACTTGGACATATAATAAAAAAGCTAAGTTTTCTGCCACCTAGGTTATTCATATACAAAGTATTTGGATGTAAAGAGTACAGCTTCGGAATAGATGGACTTTCAGACTTAGTGGACTCTTCTCCAGCTGTGTCTTGCTGAAGGGAACTGTAATAATCTTCACATCCATCTTTAAAATGGCAACACAAGCATGGAAGATTCATTGCTTTGACTCCAGGTCAGCTATCAGTTTCAACTTCTGCACTTGCTTAAGACAGTCTCACTATCACTTAAAGCATAGAGCATATGTTATGGTGGATTTCATTCCTTCCAATTTTGCAGCAGATGACTGGCATCATGTTAAACAAAAGTGTACGTTTCTTGAGCTTAATAGAGTAGGTATAAAAATTTACAAGTATTTGCAATCTTAAATGTTATTATCTTATTGTACAAGTAAAGCCAGACTTTCCAGGCATTTATTTACCGTGTAGGAACCGGAACCTCTGTGAGACCTGAGAGGAGGACAGCAGGGGAGAGCCTCACAAAAGCAATAATAGGTCTTTCTAAAAAATCTACTTCTCCCACTAACACATTTGATGCTTCTGCTCCTGAAGGAATTTTCCTCATGAAGTTCATATCAACCTATTCATACAAAGATGAAACAAGTGTTTATTCCCTTACATTTGTTAGCAGAAATTCTATAACTTAATTATAAGTGTATCAGTATTTACTAGACATTTATGCTACAAAGAAAAATAAAAAAGCAAATTAAACATCCCACAATACAGAAAAGAAAAACATATGTATAAAGTGTCAGCCAGCCAGTCAACTAATAATAAAATATTTTCTAAAAGTTAGAATTACTACCACCCACTATATTCTAGAAGAGTCCAAACTGCATAACCACTTTTCTAATATTATTTATCATGACAAACATTCCATGATAGGACATAACTTAACAAAATCTATGCACAAATAACTAATGAAGAGTTCATGTAGTTACACGTGGTTTCTAGAACGGAATTAGTTATTTCACAGCTGCATATTTCAAATATGTCATAGTTTTGAAAAATAATTTGTATGTTTATCTTTTCATCCATAAATAATATGATGGCTGAAAATCTTAACTTTGATTTCTGTACATAATTACAGAAGAGCAGTAGAAAATAGTACAGCACATGAACTCTGTGTTCACATACATTACACACACACACAAGCACCAGTTACATTGCTATCTAGAGAACTTACAGATGGCCTCTTGAGTCCCATACCAAGTGTGCCACAACTACAGTGCCAGGAGGCTGACTCCTGCCCAACAGGAGACAAGGCAGGTGTACAGAAGGACAGGCCAAGCAAAAACATAAAAACTGTGACAGAGGAGCAGGAATAACTGGCACCTGCCATGATTACATGAGAACTACAGTGTAAGTTAGCTTTCCTTAAACATAATTATATAACTTGGCAAGCCATTTTCTTACAGCGTTTCACAGTACAGATAATACTACAGACCAAGTTGTATAGTAAAAGCCATAATGGAACTTGCTCAGCAAATTTAAATTATGAAAAAAAATACAAGATTTACAGTATTACACAAGATTTCCTTTAAAAAGTTATATTATGTGCTCCTGATGATTAAGATGTACAGTAACATTTGCATAGCAAACTTATAAAACATAAAAAGCAAATCTCCTTTTAAAGTCCTCTTTCGGGAAAAAAAAAAAAAAAAAAAAAAACCAAACAAACAAACAAAAAAAAAGGAAAAAAAAAAAAGAAAAAAAATCAAAACAAAAAAACACCACACACACACAACCACAGACACAAATATGCATTAACAATTTACATAGTAAATTGCAAGCTTTACAGCCCAGAAGTGTCACACTCATGCAAGTAAGACAAGAGATAAGAGCACATCTGATTTCAGACATTTGAAAAATCAGAAGTTACTGATGAGTACTAAATTAGAATACTAAAGATATGTGGAAGAAGATATTATCTTAAGGTCAGTAAGATTTGTTAATATAACAAAAAACAAAAAAAAAAATCTCTTGAAACTGACTCTTAAATTTTTGTAGAATTTCTTATTCCAAACTGCACAGCAGCTACCTTTAATGCCATCCAAAAAACACATTAAAAAATCATTAGCAGCCACAATACTACAAGACTTCAGTTAACTGCATCCACTAAATAGAAAGATTTGTTAATTTTTAAAATTAAGTATTTCAAAATGAACATGATCAAACATATCCAATGGCGTTAAATGCAACTGTCTTCCAGTCTTGTTTTAGTAAGAAGCTTCCTAGCCAGCGGTAGTCTCAGGATGAGATACATAATCTCTTCTCCATTTATTCTTGCTGTGACTTACCAAATATCCCCATTGCCTAAAACCAAATACAATTCTCCAGAATTCATTGTTACTCTTCTTGCCCTATCCAGTTTCAATGTCCCACTAATTTCACATAAAGAGAACATAGCCTTGTCATACTTCCCTCAGATTTAAGTTTGTAATGGATTTCAGTTCTTCCTTAAGCAGGAAGAGAGACTCTCCATCTTCGTATCAGTACTTCCATTAGAAGGTTTAGCAATACCATTCCCACCATTTACTGCAAACACTTTTCCTGGGACATAGTCTCCTTGAAAAGAATACTGATTACTTCTCCTACAATCTCTAAAATCAAGAATATGCTGTTTTCATGTACCATGCTATCAAGTAAGGAAACAGCAAACTAGACACATTTAGTCTCACATTCATACTAGGCACTACAGAGACCAATACGTTGGACAACCCTAGAATAATTTACAAGAAGGAAGTGCAGAAAGTATGCCTAGGAAAAGGTCACATACATTTATTCCCCTCCTCTGTCAATGGAGGAGTGAATCCGACACATACAAACTGGATTTAAATTAAGAACAAAAGCCTCAATGATCAACTATTAAAACGGCACTGCAGTAAAGACAAGAGGACCAATAAAGTAAGCTGGCTGATTTTGTCTATATTGATCTGTGATGAAACATGAACATGAGATGTCCTGACACACACACAGGTGTAAAAAGGAGCCTAAAAATTATTATGCACATATGCATGTTTGGTTTACCCAATTATGAGAGGGTCAATATAGCATTATAAAGAAAAAGAAAATGACTATATGCTGGCAAAGAGTTCATAATGTTATACTGGTTTCTTATTTCAGCATATATCCCATATTCTGTTGTAGGAATCGTATTAAGAATAAAATGCACTGGAAAATAGAAGTGATACATGAGAAGTAACTGACAAGCACAAGACCTTGAATACAAAATTCTCAGATTTACAATTGAGGTACAGGTGTTTAAGGATGGGTAAAACCAAGTTTAGATGTGAAATTTTCACATTTGCTAAACAAAAAAGGAAGGTCGGAAGTTATAGAAGAAATTACGTTCTATATAAATTAGCTGTATTTTCATTCTAAAAAAAAAAAATTCTGAAACTATCAGGGAAATATTTAAACATGCAACATATATTCACTAGCTAACAAAAAGTATCAGCAAACTTGGACATTTGCTAGAGCATACTGAAACTATGTACTGAACTGAGAGCTCCCAACAAGCAATTAACTAAGTGGAACACGTTCTAAGCAATGAGGTATCTTTCAAGACGGAAAAGGAACTTCACTTTAAGGAGAGATTCATTAAATCAGTACTAAGTTTTCATTAGACTAAAAAAATTCAGTTGAAATTATATGTCTTTAGTTGTCTAGAGTAAATGTATTGATATTCCAGAATGTTTTCAGGAATTGGTTCAATAAAAGATGTGGTACAGCCTATAGAAACGTTGCAAGTATCTTTCTTGGGTTTGTGGTTCCCCCCCCACTGTTAGATCCTTCTCTACAAAACAAGGTAAGAATAATCAGTGTCCTACCTAAAAGTAATTTCTTTCTAATTAGCATAGTGAACTTTTTCTAGTCATACTAACATACCACACCAGATTAAAACACAGTAATTGTCAGCATCACTAAACTCATTACATGACCACAAAATAAATCTCTCGTATAAAGACTGAATAAGCAAGTAGGATCCATCTGCAAACATACAAAGCTATGCCACGATGCTGAAATTCCTCAAACATTACATATTTTCTTCAAGCATACCCCAAAATACATTTGGACCAATGTAGGTCTATTTTTATACTTCAAAACGATAAAGCATGCTGTCTATAAAAGCAGGAGCAGAATGTTTGAGTAAATTCAAAAATAGACAGAAACATCATCCACAGCTACACATAGCACACACTTATCATTAGTTCTTAGCTTATCAAGGAAACACTTATCTGCTGGATTTTCCTTCATCTCTCAGTGAGAACATTATTTAACAGGTTAGAACAAACTGGATGCTACAACTTATCTCACCATTTCGTTCAAGCAAGTGAGGGTCAGAATGTTTCTTGCCTATATCTGCAAAAGATCGAACCAGAGGAATCCGATTGCTGAATTTTTTCTCATTCTGATGATGGTGCCTTTTTAGAAGAGCCTCTCTCACATTCTCTCTTATGGATTCATCCAGCTGGCCAGAGGCAATCATGTTGTCCAAAACCATATCTACATAATAACAACAAGAATTAAGAAAATTATATATAGAGAGCAAGTGCTATCAAATCTCTCCTTTACCACACTCAAGCACTGCAGTTGCACCAAATAATAAGAAAAAAAATAAAACTGATCTTAAAAAGTCTTTTCTTCAGTAAAGTCATCTTCAAGAATCCCCAGTAAATTTTCAAAGATGTCACTAAACAAGAAAATGTAAGAATAAGCAAAGCACAGCATGCAGATCCAAAAGACAGTATTCATTAATAGCATCATTTCAGAGAAAGAAGTTACTTAATATTTTATAATCTATTGTCATTTACTTCAACTTTCAATGGTGTTTTGGTTTTGGCTGGGATAGAGTTAATTTTCTTCATAGTAGCTAGTATGGGGCTATGTTTTGGATTTGTGCTGGAAACAGTGTTGATAACAGAGGGATGTTTTAGTTACTGCTGAGCAGTGCTTACACAGAGTCAAGGCCTTTTCTGCTTCTCACATCGCCCTCCAGTGAGTAGGCTGGGCTGCACAATAAATTGTGAGGGAACACAGCTGGGACAGCTGACCCCAACTGACCAAAAGGGATATTCCATACCATATGATGCAATGCTCAGCAATATAAATCTGGGAGAAGTAGGAGGAAATGGAGGACGTTCAGAGTTACAATATTTGTCTTCCCAAGTAACCATTACATGTGATAGAGCCCTGCTTTCCTGGAGATGGCTGAACAGCTGCTTGCTGATGGGAAGTAGTGAATTAATTCCTTGTTTCACTTTGCTTGCATGTGTGGCTTTTGCTTTACCTATTTAACGGCCTTTATCTCAACCCATGAGTTGTCTTTTTGTTCCAATTCTTTCCCTCATCGCACCTGGGAGTGGGGAGGGTGAGTGAGCAACTGTGTAGTACTTAGTTACTAACTGAGGTTAAACCACAACAAACGGCAACTCCTCTTCAAAAAAAAGCATCTATGTATTCAACAACCCTTGACTAAAAGTGAACACACAAAGACAGAAACACAATGGAGAACAGACTTAAGATGGTCTTAGACTGGTGTTCCCTATTTTGAAAGTATACAACTATATAAAAGTGAAAGTTATTCAGAATGAGATGAATTCCCTAACTCATGTCACCTTCAGATGTCCTAAGTTCCTGAGGCTGTCTACGAAATTTCATGCAATTCACATGCTTTAGAAGAGGAAGTGTAAAACAAAAGCTACTTACATCATCTAAACCCAACTAATCAGCTGTCAAACAACATCAAATTTCAAAAGGGCAGCTCATCAGTATGCTCACACTAGGAAAGAAAGCCTGCGTATCTGGGAAAATATCTGCTGCGATTTCTTAGCTGCCCCCCCTTTTTTTTTTAATTAATTTAAAAAACCCTGCACAAATCAATGTGAACCTATGTGACAACTTTAAAAATAGACTTTGCCAGTCTTAAGTGATCTATCAAGAACATAATTGTATTGGTAAACTGCAATTAAAAGTAAGTAAAGGTTATGGCTACAAGTAAAAAGGTTATGGCTCAGATACCTTACAAACAAAATTACATGCAGCAAAGTCTCTGTCAGTACAGTGCAGCTTCCTTCTGGGATTACCAGCAAGACACAGCTTTTTGTTACAGCTTCTCAAAAGGAAACCTGTCACTCTCTCCGTCCTGCTTTGAGTGAGAACCAGGAATACCTGGCTCATGAAAACAAGACAATATATTTATATGGCAAGGATTGTTATCCTGTATGCTTCATAATGGCACCTAAAATTAACTCAAAACAAATGCATGCAATCTCTTAAGACATCCTAGTTCCAGCTAAAATACCTGCTATTCAAAGAGTGCTGCTTACATAGAATTAATCAAAAATTATTTTTTTATGTAATAAGATTATTGCAAAATTAAATTACTAAAAATAACTTACACATCAAAACATTACTTTCACAAACCACGTGTTGAACGCTCTTGCTCAGTAAATCAGGAAAACAGGAAGGGAATACCAGTTTCCTGAGTGAATTTTGAAGATTTCAAAACAAAACAAGAAAACATTTCAAGCATCACCAAATTTAACGCCAAAACACCTTGCCCTTCACATACGTGTTGGTCAGCCCTAAGCCTAGCATGATTCATAAGAAGGCAGTCCACTGTGTGGCATCTGTAGCAAGAGATACCAGGAAAATTATGTAAAACTAGTTCAAAGGCATTCAGGCTAAGCATGTGTGTCTCTGTGTGTCTCACACACATATGAAAAAGTCTTCAAAGCTGATTTTATAGTATCCAAAATGACCATATGATTAGTGAGGACACTCAACATAGGTCAAACAACATGTACGAAATTTATTTCTGCTCACCTCTTACAAAGGTGAAAAAATTACCAGATGTGTAACAATCAACTGCACTAATGGCATCAAATTAACATCAGCCAAGTTATGATTAATAATTATGGTACTAAAGTGCACAAATAAGTCCTAAAATGTTCTGGTAGATAGTTACATTTCATCTGTAGAAACAAAGACAAAGAACACATTCAGGGATTAGAATATAAAGGCAAATTCTGGGCCTCATCCTAAGATATGTATTAGAGGAGGTCCTACTCATCCAATGTAGCTCCTTTTGTAAGTGAAGTTTGTAGGATCAGCTCTTTACAACCAAATGAAGAAAACTACAGTAAGTATGCACATACCTGTTTCTTCAATATAGTATTTTCAAGAACATAAAAAGACACCATCAAAAATGTCTCAAATTATAGAACAAAATTTAAGAATATTTTTTTAAAAAAAGTTTTGCTGCAACCTGCTATCTCATCGAGTGTGTTTGCTCTCATGTCCAACATGACCGTCCCATTAAGAATACAGCTTCGCAGTTCAAAGAGACTGTGCAAAGACAGAGTTGCTACGTAAGGCTTGCTCCATCGATCACCACCATCTTCAACATCTTCTTCAAATTTCAGCCACCTGAAATGCATACATACACGCATATTTATATTTCTCCTGAAAGACAATTTGGCAAGCAATCCCATTCTTCCCTGTGGATTCTGTATGACACAGAACAGGAGATCCCATCAGATCATACTAGCTTTCATTTTCTCATACAACTCAACCAACTGACAGTCATAACATTTCAATCCACCTTTTTAACCACACTCGACTGTTTTTATTTGTCACCCATTTTGTTTCCTTTAGTCTGAACAATACCTGTCTATTCACGAGTTCTTGTGAACAGTGTAGGATTGTGCCTTTTTACTCGATTTGCATATCTCAAATTCCTTGGTATTCTAGGATTAGAAAGTTGTCTGAAACACACCATATACCATGTTCAGAGCTAGATGACACTAACATGTAACTAAATCGATCTTGATTCTGACTCACAAGCGTTATGTAAATTTAACTTCTGCAAAAGCTAGCATGCAATAAGGGAACCAGAAGTACTGAATGTAGAAGAATTTTTTACAACACATATGTAGAAGTAACTTAACTAACATGGGCCAGAAATAATCACAGCATCCTGTAATGTTCATGCATGCAATTTTAAAAAAAAAAAAAAAAAACCAAACATAACCAAATACCACCTAGGAAGAACATATCTAAATACTCTATTTTCTTTATGTTAGTGTGAAAAAATTGATATTAACATAT
>WHYT01016237.1:598763-616766 GCA_009806455.1 Tetrax tetrax
TTAAACACATTTCAAATTAAAAAAAAAAAAAAAAAAAAAAAAAAAACCATAACCAAATACCACCTAGGAAGAACATATCTAAATACTCTATTTTCTTTATGTTAGTGTGAAAAAATTGATATTAACATATCAGCAATAATAGAGCAAAGGGATTTCTGAGACTGCAAATACTGTGCTCCACAGCTGAACACCTGTATTTATAATCAAACATAGTTGTACCTTTCGCAATGCTTGGCATGATTGGTTTTAGCAGAATCAACACAGGATCACTAAGACTGAGGGTCTCTTGAGAAATCATATTGATTCTTCCAGAGTTGGACAAAAAGAACAGAAGTTTTGATTTGCTGAGCATGAATTGAGTGAACAACTGCTATAGTTCATGAAAATTCTAACCCAGATCTTGCTTGCAGTTCTTTGAAATAAAATCACTAGAAGATACACTTTGAAACAATCTCCTTTTAGCATACCTAGCTGTTTCTTTCCATTCATATTCTTCTCCATCCCTGAAGCAAAGTTCATCCATTTCAGTGAAGAGATCATGGGGAATGTGTTCATCATCATCTTCAGTACCCAAGATAAATTGCACTCGTTGGGATGGCGTGTCTTGAACAAAAGAACAAACTGTACAGTTAAAATAATTCATACTTCTATTATGCAAGGAACACCACCTAACAGTTAAATCTCCTACTCTCAGTTAGAAATACGCAGCCGAATATCCTTTTGAGAGGGAAGAGGAACAAAAGAAACATGGATATTTCTTTAAAAGGAGGCCCTTTAGAGATTTTTCATTGTTTCTGAAAACAAAACATCTGGAAATTTGTTTATGTAACATAATTAAGTATTAAACTCTTCTATAGATTAACAATATGGAAATAAACATCAACAGCAAAACTGGTAAACAAGTAAAAATTAATATACCAAAGGGCTAGAAAACTTGTTTTCAACTTTGAGAACAAAATTATACCATCATGACACAGACACTAATAAAGGGGGGGAGGGGGAGGAAACCCACAAAACAAACCAAACAAACAAAAATCAACCCAGGTCTACAGAAATAAACAGCCTGACTTACAGATTAGCTGGCTTCCTCCCCCCTTCCCCCCCATAGTGAGCGCTCAGGCACTCATTCTTAGAGCAGCAGATTTTTCAACAGCCTGTTGCCACTTATGTAGGATGGAAAAAACTATTAACTTTCTCATTGTATTATTTGAGCACTGTACATAAATTAGCATAGGAAAGCAGAAACTACACAGCTAAGATGTTGAAGAAATATTTTAACTTCTCATAGTATAATACCTAGTGGAACAGCCTCAGTAATAACTCCTAACAAAATTTAACTATCTTTATTGATCAAATATAAGTAGACTCCACTGCTTTGAACAAAACTTAAAAAAAACCCCAAACATTAAAAACATATGGTTTTAGAGATATTTTTAATATCTATACATAAATCTTGTTTCAACTTAAAAGGAGAGCTTTCAAAATGCAAGGGTTTAATAGTGTAATAATCGCAATGTTATCTCAAGGAAGATCAGAGACAGAAAATCCAGGTAAATCTTAATTTTAAAAATTTTATTTTGTTCACTGAAATGTGACTCTCATAGCTGCTAGATCTGAACATACGATTGTAGTCTTCCACTGCAGATGATCACCTTTTAGATTTAGACTTTTGAACAGAAGTACTAACGAATTTCATTCAGAATTGAATTTTGCTTTTGCATTGTTGTTCTGGCATACATCATCATCCAATAACATAATTCTCAAATGAGCTCTTGAATACAAACAACATCCATTACCAATTAAGATCTACAGTAGATTGTTTCTGTCCCAAAACCAACATATCCCAAGAATCCCACTATACCCTGCATATTCAGGACAGAGAAGTAACCAGAAGAGAAAGGTGTTTTTCTATCTATTTAATATTACTTGCTGTTTCATAACTTGTACAGCAAGATTCTACAACCCTAAGATCAAATTATAATAATTTGTATTTGGGAGGGGAAGTTTTGAAGATGGATGAAACTAAGAACTGTAGGAGAATGGTAAAAGGAGACTTGCCAAAGCATTCCTATTTGAGAACTCCTTTGTTTCAGGGAACTGGCTTTATGTAGAACATAGAAAGTCATAGAAAGGCGATAGTGAACAGCATGGTGTCCACGTTTGAAGCGGAACATTGCAACATAACTGTCCCATTCATTGCAGTGTAGGAATAAAAGTGGGTTTGAGGTCTTGAAGAAAAACTGTTAAAGAGAACCGCCAAATAATTTAATTTCAGAGAATGATAAGACAAAGTCACCATCTCTTGAGGATAAGGGGCAGGTCAGGGGGGTGGCGTTTGATCCGAAATTAAAACTTATGAGGCAGTACAATTCCTTTACTAACAGACAGCAAGAAGGATGAAGAAAATATTTTAATATATTATTGACTGAATTATCATGGCAAATGCTGCTTCACACCTATACTGATACTTTCAAAAATCTTGAGAGACAGACAAAGGATAATACAAGACTACACAATTTGAAATAAGTAACACCAATTTTTATGCTACGGGCAAGTATTACAAAGCTCTAGTCTAAGCTATTCAGTGCAGGCTGCTGTACATTCATGCAGACAACTGGATGAAGTCCAAAGGCTTATGATTTAGATAAAACAAGACCACAAAGTCCTTGCCTGATTGTACATAGTAAGACATTAATCACTGCAAGAATAAAGAAACAGCACAAAACAAACTCCATTTAAGCACAGAGTAGGTACTACAAATTTATTTTCAAGAGGCACAAAGAACTTGCACAACAGATTTCTTACCATACGATGGAGATTCTCGGCCATCCTCTCTGTCAGTTTCTTTTTCTCTTTTTCTTCTGTGATGCCTGTGCCCACGATGTCTATGCCGTCGACGGCCTTGCTTTCCAAACGGGACGTGAACTCCAATATAGACAGCTCTGTGGCCTTTTCAAGAAAGTTTAAAAGGAAAAAATTAAATAAAAAAAATTACCTCCTGCCTAAATTTAGTGTCTTCATCAAAAAGATGAGGAATTTGGCAAAAAGAAACCCCAAAGCACTTGGCAAAACCACCTTTAGTGAACTACTATTACCATTTCCTTTCTTTCCTTCTCCAGCATCAAGGAACTAGTGCTATACTCATTTCCCTGATAAACTGGGCCACATTCTTATTCAGTGTAAGAACTCAGTTGTGAAACAAGTAATATACAAACACAAGCTTGACTTATAACACTGAAAGAAGCTACCTGATAAAACACCAGTGTAAGGCAGAGAAATTACATGATACTCCTCTTGTTTGCAGGGATTCGTATCAGGATAGGCATTACGATGGCAAGATGTAATCTCCTTGTTCAGTTTATGAATTCATTAAGAAATTACCATCATTTACAGTCTGCAAGGAGCTTTCTCTGCTTGAATGAATTGACAGTATTTCTTCAAGTACCATGTGACACATCTAAGTGAACATGATGTTCAACTAAACTGTTAATTTAGCATCATTTAGGAGCATAAAAGTAACCTATATTTGGAAATGTATGACAAAATATCAAATAACTTACGTAGAAAGCTGGGGTGTTTTTTTTTTTCTGTTCTAGAATTTTTAAATAAATTTAGGTAGCGCATTCTCAAATTAATACATACTGCACTTTAAAACACTACTTTTAACATTTTGTTTCTCCTTTGACCTTCCACATTGAGGCAATACTGGCATCAACAATTTGGCAAAAGAAATCAATCAATCAGACTGTTACGAACACATTATTACCATGTCTCCTGTAACAGAGTTAGCATATACAATAATATTTTCAATTCCTTTTTAAACAATCTCAGGAAGAGACCCATTAACTACAAACCTGGAGGTTAACACTAAATACTTTGTTTCATATTGTAAAAAAGTTATTACAGAAGACTGACATTAATAAAAGGAAAAGGAAGTGGTTTTCCAGCTCTTAGAGAGATGCAAATTCAGCAAATTTATAGAAGACAAGCTAGCCCTAGCAGTTTGCAACTGCACACATACATGCACATATATATCTGTGTATAGTACGTACACTAGATTAAGAATAACAAAAAAAAAAAAAAAAATCTTGTGATTACAGAGCTTTAAAGAAATAAAAAGTGGTAGTATGTCAAACTTGTTTTCCAAGGAAAAAATGTCTAGGCCCAAAAAGATACACAAAACTTTTACAAAGCAATATTTTTCATAGTGCTACATGAGTAAAAAGACTAAGCAAAAATCAGTAATAATGCATGAGTAAGTTCAATGCTTAATTAATCTGGTCAAGAGTCCTTTTCAAGTTACAACACTTGATTCTTGACAGACTTCCAACACCAGTTTTAATTAGTCAACTGATTGGCACTATGACCAAATCTGAAATTAAGCGTATTAAAAGCTATTTGTTTCCATGTAAGAGTGGAAAACAGATTAATTTGTTGGAGCATTCATCAGTCCTATTTACAGAAAGACTTTTCTTTTGTGAGCTTCTTCCAACAGGAACACTCGGCTCCTGTTGGGCAGCCTGAGCTCCACCCTCCACGACTACTGTGCACAATGCAATTCCCAGAAAAGTTAATTAAAATCTGACACCTAAACATAAATCAACGTGCTTCATTTATAATATGACTAGGTGGCACCATTAACAATGGTCACATTGATACCATTGTGATACAATAATCTTATGTGTAGGGAAAGCAGAAGCACCAGGTTCAAAACCAGCTCCATTACTCATGACATCTCACTCAAAGCTGCCTGCTGCAACTGAGTGACCCACCACTCACTGCAAACGCTGTTATCATCTGTTAGGATTTTTATTTTATATATTCAATTATCAAGTATTAAACTAATTATATATATACTTAAATAGTTTTATTCATTGTCAAAGTGTGCAGGAACTATTTCTTCCTAAGAGAAACTCAGACATATTTCTAGTAATAGAGCATTTTCTATTATTAGTTTGTTTTCGTGTTCTTAATAAGACAGTTTTAGGCATGTATTTTGATCATTGTACCAAAAGGAAAAAAAAAAAACAAACAAAAAACACAAAACCCACAAAAAAAACAAAAAAACAAACAAAACAAACAAACAAACAAAAACAAAACAAAAACCACACAACCAAAAAAACTTGCAGGTGATTACTTTCAGATTCCTGAAGTTTTTCAAGATTTTACTTCCTGAAAAATTAGAAGGACTTCCACATTTTGGTCTCTTGCTGTTCCCATAAATTAAGATCAAAGTCTCACATTGCTTTCTGTACAACAAAAATACTATACAATTTTTTCAAGAGCCTCCATCTTAAACAATTCACATCCTGCTATTGCAAAAATTAGCATTTGCAATAGTATTACATTTTCCTTAGTAAAATACCATGTTGCTGCATAAAGGAGAGGTGGAAAAAGGAAAAAAGAAGCCTATCTCGTACCACACAACTGCAGTCTGACTCAAAGATTTTTCGATAGAAAAGTTTGGACGAGAGCAGATATGTTGCAAGGGAACAGGTAAAAGCTAGGGAAAACCAAGTTGAAATAAGCAACAAACTGAAAGCGGTTTTAAACAACCTGCAACCATAGCTAACTGCTCTCCTACCCAAACGCACTGACCTCTCAGCTCTCCCCACGTCCAGGTGCCTCACAGCTGCTTGAAGGCACAGCAAGTAGGCACTGCCAACTTTGCCTTCAGCCTGGGCAGCCAGCCCGCAACCTACAACATTCGTTACTACTTTCTACTCCAGCCGTAAACTTTAAAGAAAGTGCGTTCTCACGACCCTAACAGACTATGGAGTATCACAACGACAGGGGAACGGGCTAGCAATGGGTTATCCCACCCGTCAACCCACACTGCTCAGAGGCGACTCTCGCGTGAACGGCTATTTCCTCACGCAGACACTGTCTTGCGGGCAAATGTCAAACAAGAAGCCCTTCCCCAAATCACTTGTGTATATGCAAAGTGATCAGACTGCTACACCTGCAACTGTATTTTGGGACTGATGTGAAATGCTGACAAGCAAGATGATTTTCAGCAATTGTTAATTAAAATGCAGCACAATCATATATAATTCTATCACAATAACTTGAAGAAAAAAAAATGGATGTTGAAAAAGAGCCTCTCAGCCCTTTAGTTTTGGTTTTTGGGGGGGCAAGCATAGGAGGTGGCAGGACAAGAGAAGTTTGGCTATTGCAAACAGCAGCTTATGAGTGCACCAGACTGTTCCTTGAGAAATTGACTTTTTTTTTTTTTTTATCATGGATATTCATAAATAAAGACATCTCCACTAATAGCTAGGAAACCCAGAACTACTGCTGTGGAGTACACTACCACGATTACCCCAGAACACGTTGTGGGTATACTCAACTCCAAAAGGCTGGGCAAAACTGCGTAATAACAGTTGGACAAGTTTAACCTTAATTTAACTCCACAAAGCAAAGCAGTGAGAAGCTGCTGTATTGGGTAGATCTGTGTTCCCTTAAGTTTCTTTATTCAGATAGGAGTAATTAATGTTTGTAGATGGACAGGTAAAGATTTACTTACAAATCCAATTCACAAGGAAAAACAAAACAAAAAACCACAGGGACTTTTTCTTTCGTTCTCAATGAATTGGGCAAAACAGTTTACAGTTCCATTCACTCTGGGAAAAAAAAAAAAAAAAAAAAAAAAAAAACCACAAAAAAACCCAAGGAAAAAAAAAAAACAGAAAGGCAAGTAATAGAATAGCAATGGAGAAAAAGTTAACTCTAAACAGGCTGGAATTCATATCACTAGCATCAGTGTTGTTTCTAAAAGGTCACAACCTTTCACCTGAATATTGTTTTTAGAAGCTTGAAAGGTACAATTATGTGACCTTCAAAGCTTTATTCACACAAACATCTGTACCACAGTACCACTCTCAAGCAAAGCTTGTTATAGAATTACTTTAAACCAATAATCAATAGAATTAGTCGACTGCCCAAAACTAAATTTAGTAATTCAAAGCTCAGGAGATAATTGTTCATTTTAATCTAACATGACTTTATCCAAGCTTAGCTGTTCAAATCCACCAAGAGTATTTACTACTTAAGGTCCTTATCGGTATGAAAAATTTAAACATTAGGAGCTTGCTACATGTCTCCATCACATGGTTGGTCTTACTACAAGAGTCAGTTTATATCAAGTCCTATGAAACTGACAGAATAGAAAATGCTCTAAGTTCCCCGATTTCTCCCCAAAGAGAAGTAGAAGACTTCTAAAGCCTGAGAGAGATCAAAAACATGTATCCAAAAACACTCTGATGTGGCAACCCTTAAGTACAATTCCACACAGAACTTCCTTTTTTCTAACCATCATTTTGTTAGCTAAATGCCTTTTAAGCTTTATACAAAGGAGGACATTCTTCCCCATGTTAACAAGGGAAAGTAAAGAAAATCAAGTTAGTATCTATGTGAAATCTCAAATCCAGTTACTTAGGAATCTGATCTGCAGAGATCATATATTAATTATGGTTGTAAAGAACATTTGGAGGTATGCTATCCAATGCGATCTTGCTCAGAGTATAGCCAACTTCAAAGTTGAAATAATCTTTTTGATCAGGTTGGTCAGCATGACAACCAGCCAAACTTTAAGTATCTATAAGAACAGATACTCTACAGCCTCTCTGGACAACTTATTCCAACATACAACAATACACTGCATGAAAAAAATTCCTAATATCCAATCAACACTTCCAATACTGCATCTTGGGTGTGCTCACCCTCTCACCACACACCTCCAACAAGAGTCTGACTCAATCTTCTCCAGAAGCTCCCAACAGTTTGCTGAAAACAAAAAACTCCATTACAAGAATTACTATTTTTCCAAAAATCTTCAAATAGTAATCTGAAGATAGATAATACATTTTACATGCAAGCCTTTATTTAATCAAGTAATGTCACAATCTATCTTATCCCAGCGTGGAAAAACTGGAGAATCTGCAGAAGAGATCCTAATCTGTTCACTAGGACTATAAAATGGGAAAAAAACCAGCTGTTCTATTTGTTCTAACTCACATTCCCAAACACATTACCCTAGTAGGAAGCATTTGAAACCTACCATCATCTCCAGCCTTGAGATTAATTGCACTTACATCACAGAAAGTACTCGTATGCACAAAAATAAGCTCAATGCTATTTATTAATACAACTTGTACCTTTTCTAGCACAGATCTGGTCTGAAGGTAGAAGCATACAAATGTGAAAAATAATCTTGGGTGGATGGAAGTAGTAAAGAAAACAAGAAAGTATTTTCATGCCCCAAAAAAGCTTTACAGCCTAAAGGTCTTCTCTAAATATTCTCTGCTTTGGTGAAACTTACGGACCAAGCAGAATCCCTTATTTACACTTTCTCCTTTCCATTTAAAGTTTATTTATTTATTTATAATTTATATTCTAAACATTCACTTAAGTCAGTAATTCACTGAAAATAGTGCTACTATGCTAATTCTCTATAATTTTCTAATTAAAAGTAATGTCACATTTCTGAAGCATGCAGTTAAGTGTACAATTTAATATTGATAGTAAAATTCTTAGTGAGACACAAATATTTTAAAATAAACTAATAAAATTAGCTTATTTATTAACTTCTCTCGCATGAAAAATTCCCAAGAAACAGTCAAATTACTTTCTAAGGAATTAATGTAGTAAAAGTATTTTAAAAAATGTTTTCATATAATCTTGGTCTTCCACGCAGGAGGTGACTATAAAAAAGCCCTATTATAACCAAATATTCTTTTGCTGTGCCTTGTTAAGAGAATTATTTGACAAAAATAATCTCTTGCCTTCAGAATAAAACATTTGAAATAAAGTTTTCTAACCAAGTCTGTATAAAGAAGTAAAGAAAGTTCTTTCATGGGACAGTTACATGCCATAGCTGGAGCCCAAAGGTTCTCCTCAGTGTAGTGCATTTTAGAATCCTAAACCTTCTGGGCTGTATTCTGAAATCTCCTGTTGCTCCTGGTAATTAAGTGTATCTGAGAATATACTCTTTATTCCAAAATATTTGGGACAGACAAAATTGAGACGGGTAATCCAAAAATCTAGTATGCATAGCTACGGTAAAGCAGCTCATTACGAGTGTTTTCTCACTGCAGGATCAGAGAGAGCATCATACTACGCGGACGGGCAGAAGCAGTAAATACCAGATTTCTCATTACACACAGAAGTTATTTTTTTTCTGACTTAAAACTAAATATGAGTTATTAGTAGCAGTCATAAGAGAAAAACACATTGAATATTTCTATTTGACACAACCAACAATATTCAAGAAGGCATTATCAGTAATTACATTAGGATTGCAGGTTGTACCAGTAATAGGAAAAGCTTAGGGCCAGCTGACAGAGCTACACGGGGATTCTGGCACGGTGCATCCACCCTAGGTCTTTGTGGCCCACTGTCACCACCCATCTCCCTCGCCTGGGAAAGGAGTCAGCACTCTGTACCCATGGGAGGGGGGGACTAGCTGCCCTTGCATCGTTCATCCAAGACAGACCATAGTTGGGCGCCACGCTTTATCTGAGCTGAAGGTTCTTGGTCCAGCCTGTCTCTGCAGCAAAGCTCATGACAAAGGACACATACCCGAGATAATTTCAAAGAGTTGCTTCTGTTGGAGGGGAGAAAAACCTAGAAATATGCAATTGAAGTAAAAGTCCCATTAAGATCGAAGATCGGCCCTCCACCCACTAATAAAGAAACCAATGTTCTCAGCCCTTCATGGATATCATACCCTGTAACACAAGGTTTCCGCATTCCTAACACTGTGCTTGTGAAGTATTTCAAAAGAAACATTTGCAAAGATCTTCCCACTTTATCAACGGGTCATAAATACATTCTTATTACAAATTTGATCACATGCCTCTCTTGTACAACTGCTGCACACATCTTTAAATGGATCAGCTTGCCCCCAACTGCATCTATTTCCTGATGTTTTAAGACACGAAAAATATTACAGAGGGAATCTTGCCTCATGTAAGAGTTATCCTGTCCGAGGAAAGCTCAAACTTTTACACTTTCTTTATAAAATAAGAAATGTTCAGAAATAATAATAAAAAAATCTCAGACTTTAAAAGCTTTAACTTCTGCGAAACGTTAGCTTTCAGTGAATTGCAAATGGAGAAGTCATCCATTCAGAAAGAATTCTGACATTCATCAAGTCACAGATTTAGCCAATTTTTGGAGCAACTGATTTTAAAGGGATTAAAAATAGCAAGATAAATGTTATGAAAAGCCATCAAGAAACAATAGGCTGCAGAATCAAGTACAGTCTCCTATTTCTTCTGCCTCACCTCAAAAATTCTAAATTTGAGCAATATATGGCCATCAAGATCACTTAAAACTTTAAAGTTTCAATTGGCACTGTTTGGTAAAACTTCAGTTTGATGGCCATACTACTTGAATAATAATTTTACATATGTTTCAGATGATAAAAATGCTGTTAGTTACCTTTCTACAGAATTTCTGACACAGTCAGAAAAGGAACATTACATAATGTTCTCTCAGATAAAAGTTTGAAAATTAAAAAAAAAAAAGTTAGCATAGTTCATGTCATGAAGTTTTAAAAAGTACTGCTTCCATCCTAAGTCTATTTTACATTAAAATATTTATTTTATATCTTTCCATAAAAGGTTATTTGTTCTGAATGGCACCCATTTTAAAAACAACTCTGTTTTAAGAAGAAATACTAAAACTAGCATGGACATTTCCCAAAATGGAGTTTAAAGATTTAAGTATAAGCAAACTTATGGTCTGCTGTAGTGCCAGTGTTACACCACCTATTCACACATTATAAAAAATTTCTTCCTTATACCTGGTCTAAATCTACCCACTTTTAGTTTAAAACCATTACCCCTTGTCCTACCACAACAGGCCCTGCTAAAGAGTTTGTCCCCACCTTTCCTATAAGCCCCTCTTTTGGTACTGAAAGGCCACTATAAGGTCTCCCTGGAGCCGCCTCTTCTCCAGGCTGAACAGCCCCAACTCTCTCAGCCTGTCCTCATAGGAGAGGTGCTCCAGCCCTCTGATCATCTTCGTGGCCCTCCTCTGGACCCTCTCCAACTGGACCATGTCCTTCTTATGTTGGGGGCTCCAGAACTGGACACAGTACTCCAGGTGGGGACCCACGAGAGCAGAGTAGAGGGGCAGAATCACCTCCCTCGACCTGCTGGCCACGCTCCTCTTGATGCAGCCCAGGACATGTTTGGCCTTCTGGGCTGCAAAGGCGCATTGCAGGCTCACACTGAGCTTCTCATCCACCATCATCACTCCCAAGTCCTTCTCCTCAGGGCTGCTTGCTATCCACACTCTGCCCAGCCTGTATTTGTGCCTGGGATTGCCCCAACCCATGTGCGGACCTTGCACTTGTACATCCCATATACCTGATTAGCTGTACTGTATCTGAATAGAAACATTTTTGCTTGTTGTCAGTTCAACTTAAAATAAGGAACAGGTAAGATCTTTCCAATTCAGGGATATCACTAGAAAGGATGGATGAAAAGTGGCCTGCCAGAATCATTAATGACCATTCTAAATTTTTTTTTGTTTTCAGAAGCAGCTGCACATCACATTTTTCTACTTTTTGAATGCATAAAAAGCTACAGCTTCATAAGATAACAGCATTTCAAGATTCTTTTCTGTTAAACGTGGTTCTTTTCTAGACCATTAAGAGGTCTCTTAAAGCTTCAAGCATTCATTCTGTAGTTTGAGAACTGTAAGAAACCTGTTCAGTACTGCCTAAATTACTATAGAAACATAAATACCAAGCACAATCTTAAAGTGCCAGCAGCTACAATGTCCTGTTGTGTTACTTGCATTCACCTGCGCCTATACAACTTGTTTTCTTAAAAGATTTTACAGAAGCTATTTTTGGTTTTTGAACAGTTGCAATTTAGATGCAGCTAAAAGAAAGAATAATAGTAAATCTGCCACCTGAAAAGAAATCTTCGCAGCATATTCCACTACAAGTTGCTGTATAAGTTACCTTAGTTCCTCAAAGCCCTTTCATAAAGCTGAAATAATTTCTAACTACTCATAACACATTAAACTGCAAAACACTTGTAGAGCAACTTTTCCACTGAGATATAAAAGATTCACTTCCAGAAGGGAAGAAAATCCAGGATTATTTAATTACCTTTCCTTATCAACTAAGATTAAATGAAAAGCATAGCTGTTTTCTTGAAGGAAAAATAAGGCTCTAAACCATTAAGGTATCAGAGATAATAGGGTCACTTGAAATGTAAACACTACTTACACCTGCCACAGGGTAGTGTGAGAGTTGAGTAGCTATTAAATCATCTTAACTCTTGAAAGCTGCTTCTTGGATTTATGCCACAGAAACCTATCCTACCAAGACACACACTCTTGACCTCAGGTTGTTTCTGGAACAGGACTTCTGTTACATGTAAACTCCTTATCTTTGCTATGCTTGTAACTGGTCTGCTAAAAATAACAGAACATATCCCTTTTCCCTTAAACTGTATCTAGCAAATGTATCCTCAAATCAAGGTGGAAAACTAACTATCCTGGTAATACCAAGCCAAAAATATTAACTCAGGTTTAAGAAACCTTTCCTTAAACATGGTTCTTAACAGGAAGTGCCTTTTACAAGATGGCATGAACTACCTCTGCCATTACTGTTCTTGCCTTACTTCCAACTCCTGCCTTACTTTGTTATTTCTCTCATTCATTGCAGCTCTAAGAGTCTGGCATCAAGTAAAGAACATTAGGTGCTCTTAAAAATGTTATTTTAAGATGTTATTCCCCTTTCCAGCTCCTTCTGTAAACTGACATTTGTTATTTCAAAGCAAGGCCTTACAGCTTCAGTAAAGAGCAGTACCTTTATTTAGTACACACAGAGCCTGCCCACAATTGCAGTTTACCATCTCTACCCACTCCTCTTTTACAGGAAGAGAGTTATGAAACAAGTAGCCTGTGCCTAACCTCCCTAACCTAAACACTGTCACTCTGGATATGTACCACGCTTTCCCAGCCACCATAAATAGAATGCAGAGCTTGGGAAGCCCTAACTCCAAGATCTACTTTCACCTCTAGCTTCCATTAATAGTTCACCACAAAAATTCCAGAAAATAGAAGTACCCAATACTGACACCACCAAGAAACCTTTGCTTTAGTAGTAGTAGCAAAATTGTGCCTTCTACAGCATCAAATCAATCAACATTAGTTTGTACAGGCTTTAAAGCAGTTAAATGATTGGTGCTTCACATCATCTCTGAACTGAATTAACTGCTTGCTGCCTCTCCCTGAAAACGAATCAACACACACTTCTGGAAAGGTTCTGAATTCCTAGAACTCCTTCTCAAGTCACCAGAAAAACAAGTTGGAAGACTGGACCAAAACAATTTTGTATATTTCTCCTCTTGTAAGATTTTAATATCAGAATTAAAAGCAAAACCCAAACATCTCTCATAGATACATTAGTCATGATAGCTTATAAATAACAATCTCACAAAAAAACCAGAGCTGTAAGTTATAAATTTATCCCCTGAATCTAAAGAATCTCTTTTACTGACTCTCAGAGACGATAACTATACGAGTCATGAACAACTGTACTTACATATCTTTCTCTTTCATACAGGAAAGGAAGAAACTTCTTGTTCCTACTCTGAAATAGCTTCTACTGATAAAAGTCAAAATACATGCCATTCCTTCCTCATTCTAGCATTTAAAAAAAAAAAGGACCAATTTTCTTACAAATACATAAGATAATACAAAATATATATAAACACCAAAAATAATACCTACTTATGTGTGAAAATGTGTGCCTATATGAAGTTTCAGATATGTGATAATCAATACATTTTTCTTGTCACATACTTCTTATTAGTTATTTGTTTAACCTCTGTATAGCCAGCCCCCTTTCATGTCGAGACACTTGCACTGGGTCACTCCAAAGAGAGTGAGAGGTAGCCAAAGGGAAGGCTAAGAGCAAAGTGAGAACAAGCGAGATCACGCCATCTCCTCCTTCCAACAGCTGTTATATTGACTCACTTGCTCACGAAACAGAAGTCTTGGTTTCACCCTAATTTATTCTTTATCCATAAGTTAAGATATTTTCCACAGTCAACAATGTTAAGTGCTTAAATTGCCTCAAGCAGCCTGAACCCCCTGCCTTCCCACCTAGTATCTTGTGTAACTACAGTGTTGCACCAGCTGAAGCACTCCTGCAAATGTGCTAGGAAAGAGACTGGGCAAGTGATCTGGCTGCACGTTCCCATGTCATTCTTTGTGGCTGAGGTATTACAGCTGCTCATGCTGCTGCACACTACTCCAGCTAAATGCCTGCTTCCCCTTAACCCCTGCCCCCCTGCAAAATACACACATGCTTCTTCTGGGTCACCTCCAGAGAAAAGCAAAAGAAGGAAACGAAGGAGGAGATAGCTTAAATCTGCACTGAAGATTTAACTGCAGAGAGAGACACAGCAGCGGTTTCACCACAGCTCAACCCTATCTAAACTGGTGTCGTTGCAGCCTTCACTGCTGTACCTCTCAGCCTCGTATTCACACTTCCTTCCTCCACTCAGCACTGGCACGCATCCATCTGTGTGGCAAACTGGTTTGGGGTCCTCAACTGCTGAGTTCTTGCTTATTTTCCTTTGTCAGGACTGCTACATTTTCTGCTGGCTTAATGTACTTAACCAGGCTTACGGAACAGTCAGACCAACAAGACAGAAAGCAGTAACAGACTGAAGGGAACAGAGCAAGAGTACGACTGCAACAGCAACAAACAATCACTTCAAACTGTCTCTTGTCAGACCACAGTGTAAGGTAATGTGACAGCAACCTAAATCAACTTTTCCTAGCTAGAAACTGCCACTATAATTGCTCTCGGTGTTCTGAAGCAGGAAAAAAGTCAGTAGTGTCAGGAAATACTACCTAATTAATCTACCGAGAATCTTCTAGCACTTTGCAAATGTTAATTAAGCTCCAGAGCAGTCTATGGGAAAGAATGGGAATAAATAAGATTTCAACACTGAATCTCCCTAGCTTTTTCCTCTGGCTTCACTAAGGAATCTTCAATTCAATCTACTTCCTTTTCAAGTCAGTAAGACACTGTATCTTAGATGAAATACCTGATTTTGCATCTTGCTCTATGAAACTTACTCAATGCCATTTTTAAGTCAAATAATGAAGAATAACAGGATTCCACAATGCTTTAACTGACTGCCATTGCAGAATGTACAGTCTACTGTGGAACTAGAAGCACTGTTATCTGTTCAGGCTCTCAGTATTTAAAGTGCATGACCTCACTCACAAGGACACTTAACTTTCAGAAAACAAAACAAACATCTCCCCTCATGGCCTCTGTTCCCTGAGTTTTGATTCTGCAGAACTTGACATCATTTGTGCTGGGAAATCACTTACCAATAGCAATCATTTCTTCAAAACTATCATCTCAAAAAGAAGCCTTCCTTGAAAATATTCACATTTTTCTCTTAATGTTTTTTCTATGACAGATCTGAATAACTGAGTATTTATTAGCATGCATAGAGAAAAAACAGGGCAGGTCATCTGCCATTCACTGGTTTTATTCCTAGAATTTTATGATGGCCATAAAATTCTGATTCCTTTTAGTGATACTGGTTGCACTTGAAGGAAAATAGATCTTTTATCCTGAGGCACCCACAACCAAAAAAAAAAAATAAAAAACCAAAACTTACTCTCTAGTTCTTCTTTCTCAAAGTTTGTATTGATAGTAGAGCTGATTTTGCCCATATCCACAACGGCTTCTTCATCATGACCCTGAAGAAACAAGACATAAGTTTAAGTTAAAACTAAATAGAACTATTTTCTTCTAAATTCCTAAATATATTCTGCAGCTCTGAAGTCGTAAACATTTTCTAAAACAACACATTTTCACCTCTTAGAAACTGATACAGAAAAAGTCACAGAAAATCCACCCGCTCAATTCTTCAAGAAAACATTACCCTGTATTAAAGGAAAAACAGAGTAAATCAACAAACATGCTAAATACCATGCAATTTCCTTTTGCAATGCTCTTGACTTCATCATATCAAGGATCAGGACATACATTTCAGGAGTGCAACATTCTTTTAGTTTTGTATGTGACAGTAATTAATTTACTTTAATTAAAAAAAAAAACTAGGAAATTTATAAAAAGTTACATTAAGTTAGCATTCAGAGATCTTGAACCCATTTGCTTAGGGGACAATTCCTGTGTGAGATTTTCCAGCACAAGTAAGAAGCTTCTATGAACCAAAGTTTACATAAAGGGGTGGCAAAAGAGTAATATAGCTATGTAACTTGGGAGTTTCTCCCAGACCAACCGTTTGGGAAGATCAGAATAACTGTTTCACTCAGGTTTCAACGACAGCTTGTTAATCACACTCTTATGTAATTCATGTTTTTATGCACAAAGTTAGAAAACAGCAGTTGCAAGATGATCTGTTCAGATTCCATTATCGCTGAAACCTCACCACTCCTAAGACAAAAGCCCAGTATTTGGAATAGATATAGGCTCGAGAATAAGGCTTATCTCTGGTGTCCTCTAATTGCATTTAGCATATCACTAAAGTGGACCTTTAAACACTGGCTTTTGCTCAATCTTGACAAAGATAAACCTTAAAATAGCCGAGCAGTAGAAATCTCAATCTCACCTCAGACTTGACCAAAACAACATTAAAGTTGCCTTTCTCCAAAGGTCTGCAGTCTTTAGAATACAGTTTACTGAACAGCTCACAAATTACAGGTCCCTGGCAGAACTGGTTCTCCAAAAGAACTGCTGCATACCCAAAGGGTAATGCTTAACTTTACATCCAACTATGTATAACAGCAGGCTAGCTGCTGAAGCATACTGTCCCTGCTCCTTCTGCTTCCTTGGGCACACACTTTTTTCCTGAAGTCAGATCTGTCAATTAAGTCAGATACAAAGAGCTGAAGCAATGGATTTTTATATTTTTTTTTTAAAAACAATTTAATTAGTTTTCCATTGATCAGCTGACCAAATTGATTTTTCTTGCGGCCATATGACAGGTAGATCCATCACAAATAAATCTGTTTGATCACTGCTTCTGGCAGTAGCCCACTGGTGCATTTACACGGATCAGTGTGGAATCTGTGATAATGGTTTCAAGAGGAAAAAACAGAAGTCTAAATGAGGAGTCCCAAAGGGAGGGAGAACCCTAACAGTGTTGACAGTCACCCAAACTTTGATCTTAGAATTAATAGTGCAATACATTAAATACAGAACAGGTTTGTAATCTCATGGGGAAGTGACAAGGATTAAAAAGAACACACTTGTGTAACAGCTGTAAGTTAAAACATACTGTAGCGACCTCCACCAAAAAGAAAAAAAAAAAAAAATTTGAACAAGTAACTCCTTGGTCTTTCTAAAATATTTATTATAGTGTATTGTGCGTGCACACACACACAATAATCCAAATCTTTGTTTGACTATTGAGGAAAGTAGATTAAAGAATCCGAAGATGACAAATGGTACATATAGAAAAAAAAATTTCAGATGAGTTGTTTTTTTTTAAAAAAAAAAAAAAGTTAAAAGCAGTTAGACGACATAAAAAATAAAAGCAGTTGGCACTACGTAAATAACCAAGATACAAAAGAAAAGAGTGGCACATGGCAGAATAAACCTCTGGAAACAAAAAAGTCAATACTGAGTTGTGTCTCTAAGAATGGGGTTTTTAAGAAAGGCAGGCACAGCAATACATTCCTGTCTCCTACACACCAAAATGAAATTAGAGAGCCCTCTAGAAGATGTCTTCATAATGTAATTTGCCTCTCATCTCTTTGATAACCATCGGTGGTAGGGAAAAAATACAGTTACAAAGTGAGTCTTGGCTCTGATCTTTACTGAAGATGTATTTTCCGACACAGCTTGGGAAGCAAAAGTTTAACATTCATAAACTCAATAGCAAAAAGAGGTCTCTAAGCAGTAGCATTAAAAAGCTTCAGTTAACAATCCTTTCAAGCATCACTTAACTGCATTGCTAAGGCCATAACGCCATCAAGGAG
>WHYT01016238.1:0-15518 GCA_009806455.1 Tetrax tetrax
CATCCCCGCGGCGGGCCGGGGGCATGCGAGGCCACGGTGGAGCCAGCGGCCTCCACCCGCGCCCAGCCCGAGCCCGGCACCCTGGGCCGGCAGCCCCCAGCGGCGGGCGCGCCCGGTCCCCCCGCCGGGTGGGCGGCAGGCAGAGCAGGGACCCGCAGAACCAGCCCGCGGGCAGCGGGGCTGCCGACCCCGCCCCGGGCGGGAGGCGGGCAGGCGCCGCAGGAAGAGCAGGGCCTAGCTCTTACCCCTGCCAAAGCACAAGGCACACCGTCACCCCCCAGAGTCCACCTTACTTCTTCGGGTGGGGTTTTGGGGAGGAGGGGGGTGTTCGGGTTTAGTTTTTCTTTACATAGAAGCAAGGCCAAAATTCTGGCTGTGAGCAGGCCCGTCAGAGCTGACCCAGCCAGGATCTGCCGTGGAAGTGCCGTTTCCCTCGTTCTGCTAAACAAGAGCAGAGTGCAGGAGGGGACTGCCAAGGTCGCTTCCGACTCGGAAACAAACGGCAGGCACAGCGGGTCACAAGGAAAAGCGGAGGTTTGGGAAGGAAGAGGAGTCTCATCCTCTGTGCCACCCCTGTCAAACTGTTTCAAGTTCGAACGCAGCTAGCAGGAAAGCAGAGGGAAGCTTAGCGCTGCCGTCACCAAGGGATCCTGATCAGTTGTACCAGATGCCATGTTGTTTAAGAAGAAAATTCACCCTTAATTTTCTGCTAATGACAGAAACGAAGCGCCGTACAGGAAAGCAACCTCTGGTGCAACCGAATGCTCACGTGCCATTTGCTTAACTACATCTCAACCAGAGTCAAAGCCTGCACTCGCGCAAACCAGTGCCACCATCTTGTCCGCCACTTAGGCGCAAGAAGGAGCTGTGTCTGATTTACAAAACCTTTATGACGGCCGAGAAGGCAAACGCAGCTCCGCGTAGGGACGCCCCAGTTGGGCCGCGGGGAGCGGAGCGGCTCTCCGGGCGCCAGCCGAGCCCGCGCGCTGCGGCGGGCGGATCGCCCCCCCCCCGCAACGGTTACGGGGCCGCTTCGCCGCGCGAAGTAACCCCAACCGGCCGCGCTCGAGCGCCCGGCCGAGTTGGCGCGGCGCCCTCTGCCGCCGGCCCGCCGCCGCCATTGGCGGGAGCGCCCTGGAATTCCGTGACGCGGCGGCGGGGGGCGGGACGAGCGGCGGGCACTGCGGGGGGGGCTGTCCCGGCCCCGGTGCTGCCGCACGGCCCCTTCCCCCGCGGAAAGCCCAGCCCGGCCGACAGCGTTCTCCTCCAGGAAACGGGGGACCAAGCAAGCCTCCGCCTCTCCTCTCGGGCTCCACCGCCCGTCCCTGCCGTACCGCCGGCGGTCCCGGCTGTATTAAAATGCCTAAGAAACACCGCGGGCAGCGCTCAGGTGCTAACTGCCTGCGCTGAGACCGCCGAAAAGCCCAGATAAGGAAAAGCTATTCCAAAATTATCAACGTTTTCATCCTCGCTGATTAATGCCGTTAAAAACCTGTTTTTCCTTTAAGCTTTACCACGCTGGAGCAGAAATGCTGTTTGTGTGCCAACAGGACGCTGCAGAAGGAGCTGGCCCGACACTAAAAAGACTCCAGACGTTCTTCTTTCACTGGCAGTGCCGATAAGCATTCGCTCCTCCTTTCCAAAGGCCTTTATCTCTGCAAACCACAGGGATCTTCCACCCTTCAGCGTCTGTAAGCGACCGTGAAGAAATCTAACCTAAGGAGATTCCACCGGTTTAACAGACAATAACACGCCAAGGACGACTGCAGTACTTCACCCTCACCCAGCGTAACCACCGCCACTGCAAACATGTCCAGATTGCTACGGGAAACAAGATTAGGATGGAAAACAGCTGGTCCGGATCAGAGCCAAAGACGACTCAAGAGATACCGGACAGAAAAGGGAAACATTCAGATCAGAAGTTCTCCGAGATGTTTTTAGCACCTTTTGCAGGACATGCACAGCCCTCATCCAGCAAAGACAGGCAGACTCCCACAGCCCATACTCATTTTGGCTGTCAGAGGAGTGTACATTTTCCAAAATACTCTCTTTCCCCTTCATCTTTTTGGGAAACTCTCATCTTGCCTAGGAGACTATGGGCAGAGGAAGACAGGTGTTTTTCCTATCAGGCTGGATTAGTTGCAACTCACTGTATCGAGCTGACAATACTGTTTCAAAATTGTTACTGAAAAAAACGGCTGCTATAGAACAAAGGCTTCAAGCTCAAGTCCTTCAGATAACTCCTAGTCAGCTTGAAACGCCAGTGTAAGGCACCGGCCCTGCCGGCCAAAAAGCTAACAGATCGACCCCAGTAACACCACAGACTGCATGAAGATCTACAAACAACTGCAGCAGCTGCTTCCCTTTGCAACAGCACAGCTTACAAAAACAAAACACAGTGGAGCAGATGAAGTGTGCCTTTTTTGAGGCTAAGCAGAATAAGTGAGTCTGGAGTGTGACTGTTTTTAAGCAACATTGCAGGTATCTTTCAGAAACATTTGAAAAATATTTTCCACTACAAGAGACATTCACAGTTTATTACCAAACTCCAAATGGTGTCTGATCAAAGAAGAAATACTTCTTTGCTATCCCCCTCAAAAGCACAAACTAAACATCCAAATGACTTAGTCTAGTTCCAAGTCAACAAATAGAGAAAGGTCCCCTCCTATTATCCAGGGGAAGTTGGGGTTGTCACTCATTTTATGCAGAAAGCTACTCAGACATTTCAGAGAGGGAAGGAGTATAAAAGATAAATAGCTTTATTTATCTACAACACTCACTTGACTCCTACTGCCATGTATCTCCTCCCAGAACCACTTCTCCCTTCCTGTTCTCCTTCAGATCAGTCTCTCTTCTCTCATTCATTGAACCTCAGACCACCCTTTGCACTCAAGCTCTGCGTCCTCACTGCTATTCCCTGTCCCAGCTCCTAGCCTGCCAGCAATTTTATGATTTCCTATTCCCTGCATACTCTCCTTGATTCAACATATTTGCTCAGGCAGCTTCATTTTTCACCACCCTTCTCCTTGACCTTATCCCCATCTTTCATTCTCTTGATTTTAATGCCAAACCATTCCCACCTTTCCCTAGTTTTTCAGCCAGTCCCTCTCCCATACCTGCTGTGTCTCCTTCTGCAGCTCCCAGGCTGGACAGCCTTTCCTAGCCAATTTTAACTCCGACCCTTAGCAGTCCCATCCGATGTTGCTTCAACTTCACTCCACCCCTGGTTAGGCTATCACCCAGTTTCTGGCTGCAGCTGCTACACAGTTACAACTGCTACACAGTTACAACTTCTCCTGGAGAAAAAAAAAAAAAGGTACAATCTAAATACAAAATACTGAAAAGTTTTTAAACTATCTTCCTCTTAAGATGTATTTTGGCAGAATTAAAACATCTGTAACCCTAACTTTGTATTAACAGTACATCTTGTTGTGGATTTAAATGTAATCATCTACACCAAAGATGAAAATACACTATTTCCAGTGTTTTTACTAGGAAGTTACTAGGGGTAGGAATCATTGGCACTCACAAAGGAAAGTACAACTCATTTAAAACCTCAAAATGATTTACAATAATTTTGTCTCTCTGTAAATAGTTTTCTATTGTTATTTGTTTTGGAGATTTTTTTGGGTCATGAATTTGTACAGCACAGAAGTTACAGCGTTGTAATAACAGCCATTGTAATGCACAGTTCTTTGATATGCTGGATTGCCTATTACACCACACAGTGCACATATCTATTACTTGTATTACTTATACTCTCTGCCAATATACAAGCAAAAAATACACTGGCCAAAACTAGCAGCTGTATAGCACCACTTATCTTTTAGAGATTGGCACCTACTGGAAACAGAGATAAGAAGTTGTGTAATAGTAGTAGACACCACTTTTTCCTCCCTTTCATCTATTTCCATTGCATCTTTTAATCATGTATTTTGTCTTTTGCAGTTCTCTAAAATACTTCACATATATTTGACATTATGGCCCCGCCATTTAAAGAAAGCTCACATATTTTCTTTTAAGCACCTCTCAAGCTCCATTGACTTCAATGGAAGACACATAGTCATAAATTTACACATGTGCTAAAGTGTCTCCCTGAAGATTGATCCCTGAAGGAAAGTCTCCCTGTTTAAAAAATAAGGAAAGAGTATATGTGGCACATGAAAAAAATCTTGAAATTCCTAGATTCTTTAGGGAAGCTTAAAAGAGGCAGCTACTTTAAAATGCAAAATTATCAGTCCTGTCAAAGGTACTTTTCACATCCTGAGCATCATGTATGTGCAGGGGATTCAGAACAATCTATTTTGGTGACAAACTGCATTTTTCTACTTTTCTAACATCTCATAACCCAAGAGCAGTATATCTATTTTGTTTTTTTTTTCCTCCAACCTTAAATATTTACACCGTTTCAACAAAAAGTTTATCCCAAAAGGAATTTCAAGGACAAAGTTCTAAGAGAGTGAAAGTAAGTCTACAATAGCTCAGAGAATAAGATTCAGGACTCCTGGATTTTGCTTCTCTTTTTGGATTATCACTAATTTTTAGGAGGCTTGATGAGTTTGACTCAGCCTCCACCTTTGTGGTTCTTCTCCCACAAACACTTACCAGTTAGTTTCACTGAGTAAAAGCCTCCTTTTATGTACGGACTCCTGGCTCTAATTCCCTATGTATCATCCAGGATTCTCTTATTATAATCTCATTTGTACTGCCTATTATTAACATGCATGCACTGCTGGAACTCATCTCTCATCCTTCTAATGAGGTCCTACAGAACATGAAAGAGTAAATAACATTACATAGAATAGTGCTAATTCTTTCTTCTCCATGGTCTAGTGAGTTTCTTCCAGTGGAAAGAGCGTTACACAAAAAAAAAAAATCCTGTAAAAGCACCCTGTAATGACATCCTGAAGCTTCATTCCTATTCCTATCCTGTTTGGTGATTTGTTTTATTTATAACAGCCTTTTAAATACTCTTAATATTCTAATATCCTTTTATATTATAAAAAAAAAACAAGTCCATTGTCTTTTAAAGACTGGAAGTTAAAAATATCTGCCTGATACATAGCTAAGAACAGAATTCCAGGTAGAAAAGATGCATTGTAGCTGTAACCACAGTCCCAATTTTTTCTTATGATCTTTGAAGGGCTTGTATACAACAGTTCATTATCTTAAGGTGGAAAGAGGACTTGAAATATTACACCGACACTATAAAAATCCTAAACAGAAACATATGGCTGTTTAAAAAGCTACATACTCTATTTTATATTGTGCTTTTATTTTGCATGACTCACATGCTTAATATTGGATAATTATATTCTCATTTGTTTCAATATATGGAGATGATAAAGGAAAATAACAATAAAAATAGCACTACATGTTTACACAGTCACAGACTTCACCTTGTCAAGAGAACTTCAGCTTCTCTAAGCTTGTGCCTTTTCTTCTTCCATTTCTCAGGACAGCATGATGCTATTTTTCATGAACAGATGCTATCAGTTTGGAGTGCACTAAAGGGTTAACAGAAACAGAGTCCTAGCACCAAATAGAGAACAGGGTACAACAGATAATTGTGCAATTATTGTATAGCCTTGCAAAAGATTAGAAATTATATGATACAACAAGGAGTATCTATGATTTTTAGATAAAGTATGATCAAATGTCATAATGTATTTCAGATATATGCTGAGAAATTTAGTTATAAAAATATGTCTAAGACATTGGGCAAAAGGACTGGTGGGCAAGTAAAAAGAAAAGGGATTTTGAAATCTACCGTACCTGCTTGAGTTGCTTTACATTGACAGACACATTTCAAGCGGCCTTTTGCAAGATTTTCTGAAGTATAGGGAAAAGTAATTGTTCTGGGGAATACTTCTTCCCAAAGTTACAGTATGATAAAATTATTAAACTCATTTTAGCTCTCCTGGTTCTTCACACATGACTAAGTTATCACAACAAGCTTTTCCGTCTTTTTGAAGCGTTGTATTATACTGTGGAAGGGACTGGATAGCCCGTGGGCTTCATCCTAATGGAGACTACTGTAAAATCTTTTATTTCCTAGTACTTCTGTGTTGATATATTCATTAAAGCTGCCAAGGACAAACAACCAGCACAAGCTCTAATTGGTTCCCAAATAAGATCCCTTCTACTGCAATGATTTACTCGGAGCTTCTGTTGTAGAAGAATTTCAGCAAGCTGATTTGCCCCAAGACTCACAGATGCTGGAAAATAAACCCCTGCAGGCTTGCATTAGGGAGGGGAAAAAAAAAAAGGCTCACTGTTTTCCACCACCTATTAGGCTCACATTGGCCTCATTTTGCAGTGCTGTTCTTGTAAAGGATGTCTTTTTATGCACTGATGCAGTATCTAGCCCATGCTGACACTGCCTTGAAAGGCTCTACGAGCTACTATACTTGACAGAACTAAAAGAGTAATATTATTTATTTCATTTCTTTGCTCAGTGGGGTAATCTCATGAGATATGAATCTCTTCTTTGTGAGGGCCCTGGGGACAGGGGATAGCAGTCAGAGTGAAACTCAGCCATGTTTTATAGTACAATGCAAACAGCACAGACCACAGTACATGCGCTCCAACAGCAAACAGCAGACCAAAGTATCAGGTATGATGCCCGATGTCGTAATTTATTTGGAACAATATTCTGTAGACGGGTTGTTTTCAAACTAGATCTGCTTCTTCCTTGTAAAAGCACAAGAGTAAGATTGTCTTGAAACAGCATTGATGCATCACAAGCCTCATTTGTGAAAGTCAGCTGAGGAAGGGTCTCAGAAATGAAAATATTATTCTGAGGTCTGACTCAGTTGTGAAGTACTCTGCCATATCCTATCTTTCTTAACAAGCACTCCCAAATCTCAAAGTCCACTTTCTGGAGAACTAGTCTACTGAGATACAGCAGAAAAGGGAAAGAGAAGATGGAGTGGCAGACAGTATATTTGAAAATGACAGCAAAGAACATTAAGTTATTTTCAGTCTTACAAGACTACAGAGTTTTGGGGTTTTTTAAAGAAAAGAAAGCTTCTTATTTTCCCAACATTCTTTGTAAGTCACACACTCTGTAGACTATACTTTACTGTACCACATTTTTAGATAATTTTTCTTCTTTTCTCCTCCTCCTCTCAAATTCACATCTCATAAGGCATCTCAGTGTGAAAACTGCAGTTGCTGTTAAGGATAGTGCTTAATATTAGTGCTGTGTGTTAATTTCTTAATGCTTAGAAACTTACATAACACAATTCACATTTGAGCCTTCTAAAGAATAACTAATTTGCCCTGTCTACTCACTGTTGATCTACAATCCCAGCTGAGAATAAAACGATGCAAAGGTATTTACCACTTGTGAAAACCAGACCAACTATGCCTTTGACTACATAGCCAAATGTGGGCACCCCAATTAGAGGCTATTTAAAAAAAAAAAAAAAATTCTTTTAAAAATATCCATATACCTGCTTTCATGCCACAAAGACGACGGTGTTAGAGCCAGAACTAGAAGTTCCTGGCTCCCAAACTTGCTCTGACCACACATCTCTTGTGACAGAGAAGGGAGCCAGAAGCAAGGGTGCAAAGGAAGAACGTGGCAATAGGTAATTCCTTTTGACCAAACTTGTGCCTGCCAAGCCTCACTCTCTTTGTAGGTTCAGCAAAGCCACTTTCATGGGACCCTGCCACTATAAAGGAGTCCAGCGATCCTTGGTGTACGAGAAGCATTTGTCAGGCAGCACCAATTCTTCATATGTGACTTGTATGTCTTTACCAGTTGCTGACAAAATTAACTTTTAAGTTTTACAGTGGGTTTGGGGAGTTTTAGTAAAAGCCCCAAATCCCTGCAGACAGGTGATAACATCAAAATCTCATCTTTTGTTTATGAATTCTAAAGAAAGTGTCAGGCAGTTGTGCTTGCCGAAACAAGCTTGATCCCCTGGCAGCTCAAAACCCACCAAATCCAACAAACAAGGAGCAGAAGGTAAATGAGAATGCAAAAATTTAGCATGCGCTAATATTGCACGATTCTGGCAAATCTTATGCTCTGTGGGGACTCACTACAATTTTTGTATGCTAAGTCCTGGCACTACTACTTAAAGATACAAGTGCTATGTTAAAATACAAGGTGCAACCTAGGCAACTAAAGCGGAGAATATCAGTTGGGTTTAACGTGGACTGCAGAGCATTGATCTCAAGACAGAGGCCAAGAAGCAGCACCACTTGAAACCTCAGCAACAAAGAGCTACAGGAGACATTGTCAGCCTGTTTCCCCTGGGCTACAAGGTTTTCAAGCACAGTTCCCATGCTGGCACTCTGTCCCACATTCAACAGAGGGGCTGTGCTTATTTGAATAAATCTCCACTGTGAGAGGGAGTAATTTATCAGATGCTACTGAAGTTGCCATTGCACACTTCCTTACATCTTGAAGTTACACCCTTCAGCCTAGCCCTGACCCACAATGGACAGTAGCATTCCTGGGAGCCACTGTCATTTCCCACCTCTAAAAGGCACACAGCACCCTTCCCCTTTGGCTCACTGAAGAACGAGCTGATTGTCTGGCAGTCTTAAACTTTGGTATGTGGCTCAGAGGGCCAGGAAGATTGGTCACACACATCTGCAATATTTAAGATTCTTGGTTATGAAAACCACAAGATCACTTGCAGAGCCTTTACAGGTAAATGATGCAATGAACACACCAGTGCCATGCCCAGTTCCGCAGATGTGAGACACTGTTCGAGTGGCATGAAGGCTTCTCCCGACAAACTGTTCCTGTAACTTCCTGCTACAAAAGAACAATAGGGAGAAAAAAAAAACAACCATCATCAACAAGATTTTCCAACTCCGATTTTCACACACTGGTAAGACTTCTTCACAGCCTTGCCTTGAGAAAAAAGCAATCTGACATATTCTGACACCAACATCACTTCTAGGCCAGAGCCCAAGTCAGACAGGAACACAAAGGAACAAATGCACAGCTGTATCATTGTCATGTTGCTAATACTCAAATATAACCATCTGAGGACATGATTTTTCCAAGCCTCCCATACATATGGCTTAAGAAAGATCCTCAAGAGGCATACTATGTTGTATTACAAATTCCTCATAGATGACACATAATTACCCCTATTTTGGAAAGGATTAGAAGAAACACTGGAGGGGAGTCCAAAATACACCAGTGACATTCCTTAAACACCATGCTAACAATTTAATTTCAATTGCATGGGTGCAAATGATGTTGTATAAACAAAATGACAAACTATTCCAATATCGAGCCAACAAGAAGCTACGCACATCTCTAATGTTATCATGTCAGTATTCTCCAACTTGAACTTACTGTGTAACACCAAAAATATCCAAACATTTTCCTTAAAAAAAAATTGTATTATTTCTTTTAAAGAGAAACAAATAAAAAGCTGCATTTGTAGGTCCTCTTTAAGCTAGCAGAACATTCCCTACACAAGGAGATAAATATATTACAAGAATGCTGTCTGAATGTAAGTGGGCCTTGTAATGATCCAGTCAAAAGGCAGCCATGTATAGCTCAGCACCCAAAGGACGAGGCCTCTCTACACTACAGACTGGATCTTTCACTTAAGACATTTCTCCCTCAAGCCAATGGAGCTTTGAAAATTCACACTAACTGAGGAACTGACTCATAACATTTTATCAAGGGACAAACGAATCAGTGACATGATCTGCTTTAAACAGGATTTATGAATGCTCACAATGTGCCACAGACTGCTAACCACCTGTTATCTCTGCTGAACATAACCCAATACGAGGACTTACCTGCTTGAGGCACTCTGCCTTAAATTTATGTCATTTTAGACCTGTCCTGTGTGCTCTCCCTTTTGTTGCTGTCCTCCTTTTCTCCTTCTCCTTCAGTTTCTTTGCAGAATCTCCTCAGGTAAACTGAAAGCAAGCAGATGTGGGTGGGGTAATCTAATTTGGGAGCTCCTCCCAACTACTGGAAATGCAACTTCAGTTTTAGCAAGGAACATTTCCAAATGAACTTCAACTCAGCTGAAAAACAAACAAGGATACCTGATTTTTTTTTCCTACAGCTAATAATTTCAAGAAGAGTAAAACTTACTTCAGTACAGGAGCTTCAGATTATTGCAAACAGTGTCACAATTGGATTAAAAGCTCATATTGCAAGGGCATGTGATGTTCACTCTCTACTGTTCCTTAAAAGCTTTAAGGCATAGGGGTCTGACAGGCAATAGAGATCTACTGTGTATATAATACACATCTCATACCACACGCTCACTCTTAGCTTTGGATTTTTGCTGAGTTGCCAAACATTCAGACGCCAATTAAGAAATGAAAATCCAGTCCTTACACAGAGATTAAGTAATTCAACACAGTGTCTCTGCAAGCTATAATTAAAAGCAGTTAGCTTCATTAAAGGGAGAGCAAAAGTAAAGAGGCAGAGACCTGTTTTTGATATTGTTTTCCTATAAAATATACTGTACACTACAACTAACCCTTTCACCACTCTCCAGCTGTATTCAGTTAAAAGTAATCATAAAAGATCAAATCTAAGCAGTAAGGCTGGCAAATCAGAGGGGACACAAGGTTAGGGAAATCTTAGAATCTGAAGTATTAACATCTACAGTATTACCTGGTGATCTAATTAGCCAATTAATCTCAAATTACTTCCTCCAAATTTAAAATTATTATTAACACTAACAAGGCCAACTGTACTGATGACACATACGGCCAAGCAAAAAGAGACCTTAGTTTCTCAGGTTCCATACATATATACGTGCAGAGCAGTACGTGTTCCTCCCCTGAAAGGACTCACAGTTCAAACATCCTTGCATAGGATGGAGACAAAGATATTAAGCGCAATGAAGGGACTAATGCGAAGACAAAATCAGTTTTACAGCTATTTAAAAATCTTGATTATGTCTAAGGATCTGCACTATTGCTGACTGTGGGCTATAAGAAGAATAAAATACAGTTACTTACCACAGACTTGTTAGGAGATTGATATCTAGGCATTCACTGTGAGACAAAAAGTATATTTAACAGTAGCTATTGTATTAATACAAGAGTAATGTAAGTAACCTAACATTTGTATTTCTCCCTCACTTTCTCCCAACCCAGTATCAAGTATCTTAACACACTGTCTTTACCCATTGTGCTGATGACACAGAAACTGAAGCAGATGACTATTGGCATTTGGTAGGAAGCTGCACTTTCAAATATCAACTTAGATACATTATGGTTAATTACATTTTTCTCGAATGGTATGATGTCAGAGTACTTGAAATTAAAAAAAAAAAAAATCCCTTAAGTCATACAGCATATTAACTATTGTCCTGAAAACATGCACAGAAAGGTTTCTTTTCATTCTGTCCTGATCCTCCATGCAAAAATACTAGGAAAGTGTGTAATGCATTTAAGTCTTGCAAATATATTATCTGCAACTTACACTTTGATATACCATTAAAATGTAAAAGAAAATATATCCAGATGAGCCACTCTCCATACATACGACAGTACTTGATCGACTGTCTAGCAGATGGAAGACTCACTCCTAAAAGACATGTTTTCAAATTCTTGAAGTAACTTCCGTGGACAAAATTTACCTTTGTTAATACCTCTGCACACTTAGATATTCTGAAAGGAACATAGACATTTATTTCATATTTAAAGTGATATCTTTCATCCTTTCTCTCATCTATGTCTAGGAACACTTTTAGAAGTGAGAAACATGGAATTCTTAGCAAAGTAACTTTTGACCCATCCTTTGTTAATCCGGGTATCTTGTGAACAACTGTTTTTGTGTTCTTCACCCCCACAGGTGTTTTTTGTATGCAGATTAGAAGTCAAGGGCCAATGAGTATCTTACACCTTCTCTCAGTACAGCCTCTTGCATAACTCGATCTTGGTCTTGACAGACCGTTAATAAGCACTATAAAGCACTGCTACTACTATTAAAACGGAATATACTGGAGGAAACAACAAAGGGGAATGAATGAACAGCAGCTTTATGATGGCTACACATCCGACAGTTCTAGATCAAGATATTGTAAAAACTGTTGCATGTTAAATCAAGTCATAGATTTTAAGCAAAAAATAGGCTAGTCTAACACATCGCATATTATAGGCCACAGAACCACAGCCAATAACTCAGGCATCACATGCACGAATATCAGAATGAAATAAGAAGAGGATGGGTAGTTTCATCTCTTAAATTATGCCAAGATAGCAGGACGTTTTAAATTCTAGTCTTGGTCCTTCCACTGGCTTCAGAAAGTAGTATAACCAGTTTGCCTGAGTGTCACTGTTCAAAAAGTCAGAGTACTTACTTATCCCACAAGGATACTGTCAGGTCTAATTAATTACGTCTGTAAAATCCTTTCTAAATGAAAAGTAGCAAGCATGATTTATTAATTAAGTCTAAAACACCACTGCAGAATCAGAGACTGATCATTGTTTTATCAAGAGAATAACATTTCTAATAAAATACATTTCAAATGGGAAATTATAGTAACAGCCTTTTGACTTATTTAGACTTCTTTGTGACGAGCAAGGCAATAGACTTTTGATGAGTTCTAGGAATAGAAGTGTTATCAAGAACAAGAGATACAGGAACACTCGCCCACTGACATCAATGTGGCACCAGCTAAACGGCATTGCATAAATGATGAGAACAGGGACTATATACCTAGCGTTGCTGTGGGACCCAGCTGAAAGAAAACTACTCCTCTGCCTGCTAGGTGTCACTTGCCTGTAGTGTGACTATGCGCAAGGATCTGTGCAAGTCACCTAGATACAGCCACCCAGAACCAAGTATGGCATTTGTAGCCCCAAACTACCTGTAAAGTGGCAAAGTATGATCAACAAAAGGCCTGATTTATGTTGGTATGACTCCACTGCTGTCACCTCTCATGCTCAAAAGTGTATCACAGCTACAGCATGTATCTGGAGGCAGAACCCAGGTGCCAGTTACAAGCGACAGCTGTCATTGATGCAGACCTCCTCTCCAGGTGCAGTGGGCTCTCTTCTTTCAGTTCTCTTTTCTCTAGGATGGCAGCTGTGTTAGCTAAGGTTCTCCTCACTGCGAAATTATAATTCAGTCAGTATTCACTAGGGCCAGGAATTCATCACCACAGATGTAAGAGTAAATCAAAACATCCAGAAAAGACATGGATCAAAAAACTTGTGAATTACACTGATTCAGCACATCCACTGGACAGTCCTGGGGCCCAACTCCTTCCTGGACAACTCCGCCTATTTGGCCTGCACTGGCAAGCTCCACACCCTCAGCGCCAATAGCAGGAGTTTCAGAGGAGGAAATGAATCACGTCCTCGGAATGCAACTGAAATCCCACAGACCTAAGAAAATGCTTATTCATCTGCATATGTATACAGATACTTATATATTGCCAATTACATCTCAATCAGATATTGCATATGAATAAAAATACCCCAGATCTACTGGAACTTAACATTAGGTGCCACATGATTATAAATAAAACAAGCAGTACCACATGACTTAAAATACAATGTTGAATTCATTGGGACCAATACAGCACAAAATAACCACAGCTTTTCCAGGCTACACAGATATCACATTTGAATGGTCACACTGTGGCAACATGACACATAATTCAGAAATATCAACTTGTTATAGAAAGTAAAGACAGTAAAAGATTGTCTAGACTAAGTCAAAATGTTTTGTAAAAAATATTTTAGCTAAAATTAATATAGCATAAGAAAGGGTGGGACAAGTTTGACTTGTGAGTTGGCCAAGATAAGCCCACAGTGAGATCCTCTTAACTAAATTATTACAAATTTCTTTACATTTGCAAATGAAGTCCCCACTTCTGGGTCAAGTCACCTCTCTACCTCTTAATTTCCCAGCTTCCTCCTTTTTTACCACATCAATTTAAGATAGCCTGGCACGAGAGCTACTTACCCATGTTCACAACAGGCCTGCCCAAGCAGCATGGCTCTTCTGCAAGCAAAAAGTGTGGGACTGCCACAGCACTGAACCTTCTGGAACAGCCAAGCAGTTCAGTTACAAGCCCCATCTTTTTAAAGCAGCATCAATGCTTAAGACCTGAATTTAGCTGCAGGCTCCGACATAGGTGCCTATCTTACTTGCTAACTGGGGATTTTCCGGCTGCTGGGTGCCACCCTGTCAGGGTAACCCCCCGCTGGCTGAGGACAGACCTGAAGTGGGTAGATTATGCAGTGAGTGACAGTCCTTGCCCATGTTGCCACTACACAAAAAAACCACTGCAGGTAACATCATTATTTGGAAATAAGGTGACAGGTGTATTGTGCTGCAGATCCCTGGGTAGCCCAACCACATCTTTGTTAGTATTTGCAAAAGTTTCCACTAGAAGCAGCTGGTAGCAACCTACCTTCAGATATCCTCTAGCTGCATGGTTATGTTGAAGACATGGAGGAGATTTGAAGCCACCAAAGAACACAATAGTTACACTGCCTGGATCGCCATACCTCTGTACACATCCTCTCCTGGAGAGGTAGAGGTGTGCATTTTCTTCTAGCAATTCTTCAGTCTCCTGTTTACAGGTAGTAACTGCATTTCCTGAAGAGCTGAGTGCTGCCTCCTGCGCCAGCTCAACTTTCACTCTGAATTGAAAACATTTTATGTGACTATGTAACCAAATCTGCCCCAAATTAATCAGAGTTCGGGGCATCCCGAACTCTCCCCATCCATACATTAAAATGTTGGTAGGAGTAAGCAGGACAAAGAAGCCATAGAGACAGAGTCCCTCATCCTGCACGTCATTACATGGAATTTGCACCACATTTGATTGGACAATTAACAGTTGCACATTTCCATTACATTTCTTACACTTGCAGTGCTTCGCAAGGTCAGCCCTGCCCCTTCACAGCTGCCTGAGGTGGTATGAATATTTCCATTCTCATGCTGCTGCTGGTGCTGCCAACATTACTGAAGCAGCAGAGCAGACGAGCATGTTGGAAGCCGCAGTCCATTTTGCCTGCTGTTACATCCTCATAGAGCTGGCGTAACAGGCTGTAAAAAGCCTTTACAACCTGGTAGGCTGCACACAGCAGTCTGAATTAGAATGATGGGGCTCTCTCACGTAGAAAAGGTGAAGGATAGAAACTGCTTCCCAGGATGGCTTCTGGTATCACTGACATGAGGAGACAGAGACATTTCTCTGAGCATCAGGCTCCAGATGAACAGTGCTCAGGGCCGTGTCCTAAAACAAGGTACCAGGACACCGCGCACAATACTCTGTACAGTATGACCAGATCCATTCCCTCCTAGGCAAGGGTGCCACGCTCCAACGTCTTCATTCCCAAAGACTAAAAACATCGGGATTCTCATTTAACCTTACATCCCTAAAAATAATAATCTGAGGCCCCTAAAAGGCCGGAAACATCAGACTGACTCCAAAATATCACAAATACAGGTCGCTTTAAGTCTCGTTTGAGCCTCCAGCACTTAAAAAAAACCACCAAAAAATCACCAACTAGGAAGCATTTAAAAACTCCAATGCAGGGGGGCG
>WHYT01016238.1:31578-48933 GCA_009806455.1 Tetrax tetrax
TTTTTTTTTTTTTTTCCTGGCATTTTTCACCTAATGTGACATGAAAGAGAAGTCTTAATGATGCCAGTGGTGTTTGGAGTAGCAATAGTAGCACACATTTCTGTGCTGGGAATGCTGTAAAAAGATACCTGTTCTTGGGTATTGTTGGGTCCTGTTCAGTATTAGCAGCTCTTCCATTTACTAAACTATCCTAAATAGCTGCTAGAGTAGTTTACTGCAGCGCTCTGAAGTGAATTTTGGAAAGGAAATGTGACAATAAAAATATTTGAAAAGGTGAAAATAGATGAATATTCATTTGTAATGTATTGCTTATGCCAGGCTGGGATTGGAAGGATTGGATGATCCTGACAGTTCAGAATGTGAGGATGACAGCGAAGACGATTCCCCACATGCATCTGATGGAAGTTGTCCATCAGGCAGCAGATATAATGAAAATGCAGGAAACTCAAATGAATGTTCAAGCAGCCCCGTGGATTCGGTAGAGGGTAGTCCAGCTGCCAGGGCAACTGAAAAACCACTGGAGCAGCCAGAAGGTACTGGAAGAGATCTGCAAGGAGAGAGACATATTGGTGGGCAAACTGAAATTCCAGATGAAGAAAACAGTAAAATGACAAAGCCGGTGAATGAAAAGGGGCAAGAAAAGAGTGAAGTAACCCAAGCTCTGAAAGAAGAGGAGCAAGAAAATGTTTCTTCTAAAGCACAGGAAACAAACCAGTTACAGAGCACAGTAAGTATGAAGCAGTACAAAATTGATACATCTTTTTCTTCAACTGCTTTTACTCTTATCACTTTCCCTTTGTGGATCACAGCAAAGGGGAGGGGATTTCTAAACTTACTTCAATGCATTAGATGTAAGTGCTTAAATTAGAATCGTAGTCTCCCTAACAAGCTAGTAGAATCTCCACAGTTTGATTTAGAGCACAAAAAATCCCAAGGTTAAAAGGAAAAGCAGCATAACTGAAGATGCATCGTATGACTTCTGAAAACGGAATGTAGCAAGTTAATGGAAACTGCAGCCAGTGAAGGCTCGTGGTTGAGAGTGTTTTCATGGACAAACCTGAACTGTAATATGGTAGCATTGTCTTGAGAGATGGGTCAACAAATAACTTTAAGATTTTAATAGTCTAGAGTTTCTACTAACTGTCTGTCTAGTAATGTCTTTCCTTAGATCCATGTTTTCCTTGAGATAATTTTTGTTATTTTTTTTTTACTCCTCCTACATAAATAAATACAATTTGACTAAAAAATTATTTACTGAGGGGGGGAAAAAAAGGAAAATAGAACCCTTCTGTAGGATGAACGTTGAAGGCCAGGCTGGATGAGGCTCTGAGCAACCTGATCTAGTTGAAGATGTCCCTGCTCCTTGCAGGGGGGTTGGACTAGATGGCCTTTGAAGGTCCCTTCCAACTCTAGCCATTCTATGATTGTATGAAAGACTTAGCAATACTTTTTGAGACATTACCAAACTGTCAAATTTGTCTAATCTTATTTATAACATAATTTGACCTTAATGTTTATGATTGACCTCAATGTTTAAATTAGAAACTGTTGCGAGTAGATGCTCCCTAAACGATTCAGCTGAACAGTCTTTCTTAGTTTTTATTATAAAAAGACTTGAGTCTAGTTCCCAGAGAACCGTAGTATTCTGATGCAAACTTCAGTTCTTCATTGACCATCGAAAGTCTGAGAGCAGCAGCTTTTTCACTAGAGAGACAGGATTGGTGGGCTTTGTCTGAACTGCAAAGGATGGTGGAAGCATGGTTTTTAAATTGATCATCTGGTATATCCATGGTGGAAACAGGTCTGTGTTGTTGCCATATCGTTATCTCTGCTGGCCATTTGGGTTGGTGGTGCAGCCCTCAGCCAGATCAGGAGCAGCGCTGACCATGAGGTTCCTTCTCTGGTGATTGAGAGGGGAACAGCTGGGATTCTTTTGCTGAAGAGTCTTCTAGCCAAGGGAGAAGGTAGTTTTTCCCACTGAATTGATGAAAGCACAATTAATATTTGGCAGTAAAAGGTGCCAGTACTTGTGCTTCATTGCTCCTTACTTATTGTTACTATTAAAAATTTTTAGGGGTAATGAATCTGGGCTTATTCTAGCAAAAAACCCAAAATGTGGGAGGTTTCTTTTGGGCTAGGGAGTTGCTTGGATTTTCTGTCTTTTTTCAGCTTGAGCAGAAAGTCTGCCATCAGCTGCCAGTGACTGAATTCTGATAAGTGAAAGTTTAATACAGTTAAATGGAAAAAGGACTAAGGATGTAATCTGATAAATTAGAACTTTGTCATCTACTGTACTACTAGAGCTGGCAAATTTTAAACAGGATGTTTATGATTCTTCACTGTTTACCTTTTGCTCAATATTTGTGAGACTGTCTATTCCTAGAACAGGAAGCTCCACCAATGCTGTGGCAGATTGTTATTGCAGGTGGAAATATTTTTATAATAGTCCTTGATGTTTTGTTTTGTTTTGTTTTAAAAAAAAAAAAAGTAGGGTAAGAATAATGAGGCAACCAGTCTCTTTTTTTTTTTTTTTTTTTTTTTTTTTTTTTTTTTTTTTTTTTTTTTTTGTATGCTTAGGAAAAGGTTCTAATTCTGCTAGCGTTAATTGTTTCTGCTGAGGTCATAATGGAGTGGTCTTATTCACACTGCTGGTATTACTTGTTCTGAAGTCTCTTTGATAACTCCATCATGATATGTGCCATAAGATTAATATGTGCTTTCAAGTTTGGAACAAAATGGGCTTAGTTTTTTGTTGGTTTTAGTGTGTTAATGTTTAATGTGTTAGGTAAATTACAGCATTTGAATTAAACAATCTTTGTGTTGTTTTGTGGACAAGGCCTTGGGCTTACCTAGACAATCTATAGAGGTCCCTCTCGCCCTCAGTTATTCTGCAAATATACCGATCTCCTTTTCAGATGAAGTTTTAATCAATTTTCTTGTAGCAGGATGAGATGTGAACATCAGAACTTTGCCTTTTGGTTAATCTTACTAAAAAGAGAGTGCTTTTCATATCTATTTCTATAATTACAATATAACTGCATGAGAAATAACTATTCATCCTCCTTCCTGCTCTGCTGGGGGAATATTGGTTATATTCTACATCAGGCTAAAAAGGGACTGAAAGCTTTGCCATGCCTCTTGAAGCCAAGGTTAAGCTACTGAACTGCTAGGTGAGATGGTGGGCTGTAGTTGTAAATTCCATTTTCCTGTGAGTACTTAACTTTAAAACAGCGTCAACTATTTTGTCTCCAGAGGAATAGGATTCAATACTGCCACCTCTTTATTTTGCTTTTTCAACATTCCCCTATTGCAAGTAGAATGTGTTAATTCTAGTGGAATAATTTTAAAAGTTCAGTGGTGTTTGTATCACTTAAAATGACCAGTGCTTCTCTCTTGGAGGTTGAGTACATTGCAAGCCTGAGTACATCTGCAGCTTCTCTGGAAATACTAGAGCGAGCCTTAGCTAGCAGAGGCACTGCGAGGAATAGAATTGTAGCCGTACGGTTGGACAGCAGGCACAAAGCTCACCTGAGCATTCACCCTGCTCTTGTGTGTGTTACTTCTGCTATAATTTGTATGTTCTACAATTAGGCTGCTAGCTAGCTTCAACTTGCTTGTACATGATGCCGTAATGCTTTGCCTGGGTAGCAGAAGTACTGCTAATAATGACAATATCCAACATAATACATATTGGGACGTTGCTCAACTTTGTTAAGTAATTAGGTGTTTGAGATAATCCTAATTGAAGGTCTTCTGTGAAGTGAAGCAGACTGTCTATACTTGTTCCTCCTTTCCCCAGTGAGGAAGAAAATAATAATAATCTGATGAGATGTTTTTGTCTTTGCAGGAGGTGGAACCAATAGATCTACTGGCATTCAACTCTGCTGCTGAAATGGAAGCCCTGGGTTTAGATAAACTGAAGATGGAATTGATGTCTTTAGGACTGAAATGTGGAGGCACTTTAAAGGAAAGAGCAGCAAGGCTTTTTTCAGTGAGAGGTCTGTCTAGAGACCAGATCGATCCTGCCCTATTTGCAAAGCCCTCTAAGGGGAAAAAGAAATGATTTTTTTAAAAAGATGATTTTGTATCCATGTTCTTTTAAATTTTTATTATTCTGTTGTTATTCTGTGCTGCCACATGCAATTCTTTGGCATGCCTGGATAGTTTTTGTTTCTATCCTCAATTAAGTTCGATTAATGTAAGTTGCTAGATAGCGAGTTAGTTATACGTTCAATGCATTCCATATTAAAGGAGTGAAACTACTATCTTTTGATAAGCTTTGCAAATGGCTATAGCAAGTCTTAATGCAACAGGTAGAACAAATTCTCTGTACATGGAAAGAAATAACCTGAATGTTTCTGGAAAATGGTTATATGACACTGTCATCAGCTATTTTAAGAAAAATAGCAATCCTTTCTTAGCTTTGTATTGGATCTCAGGTGTATTGCAGTTAGCACAGTTACAACTGTCAAATGAGAAACATTGAACTTATGATCCAGACTTAAAAGGTGAAGTTTCTTTATATAAAAAGAACATTTTAATACAGATGAGGTCAGTATAAATAAATACACAGTGCTGTGAGTTTCTGTCAGGTATCAGATATTATTGAGTGTACGTCTTTCCTTTAGAAGAAGTTAAATGAGAGCGTTTACTTGTTTTGCTCTGGAAAAGTGTCTGAGTGAAGGAAAAGAGAGAATCACATCCGTAAGAAACTAATGAAGTACACATGCCGGCTGCTGAAGGTTAGTAAGATACAGAGTGATCATCTGAAGCTGAGTGGGAAATTTAGGATGTTTTTCTTAGTTCTTTTCCTACAGTAAAAACAATGGAGTCATCTCCCAAGGACTGAAATATCTGTCATGGTGGTGCATTATGCTAGAGCAATATCTGACATCTCAGTGCTGGGAGTTGTCCTGTGAGGTGGCAAGGGCCCCATGCTGGAAGGGCAGCGTGCTCGCCTGGCTGTGGGTGCAGCTGCCACTTCTCTGGCTTGAGAGACTTCTAAAAACTTCAGTTCAGTGCCTCGGACTTCAGATTTCACCACCCTATGCTGGAAAATATTATGTTTATGGTCTGCTGATCAGATTTTCTTCTAGAGACACTTGAAAAAATTAAAAATTCTCTCTCTCCTGTTCTGACATCATACCATTCTTTTATCTGTTTTAAAGTTTGGCTCATAAATGTTTGAATTGCAATACAAGTAGGAAATGGGCTTCAAATGCTAGGAAATAATTTCACTTGTGTAGTATTCAGTGTTTCTGATATGAGAGTTTCTATCTGGTATTTCAGTCAGTTTTAAAATCTTAAGAGCTCTCTCTTCCGAAGCTGTTTTGTTTATGCTTGGACGTTTTGGGTTGGGAGTCGCCGTTAAAGCTCCGGGATGTATTCTCGACAAACTCTGCAGGCGAGGTGTGACATTGCTCGCGTGGGTGCAGCTGCTCCGAAGGGCTGCTTAACCGGACGGTTCGTCCTTCCCCTGCCAACGGGACCTTCCCGGGCACGCTTCCTTATCAAATAGCGTTGGAGGGCTCGCTGCCCCGCAGGGCTCTCTGTGTGTCCGTCTGTCTGTCCGTGCCGCTGCGAGAGCCCCGTGCCGGCAGGTGTCGCTGCGGGCCCAGGCTGCGGGGCCCTGCCCCCCCGCCCCGCACCCTCCCCCGGCAGTTCCGAAAAGGATGGGCAGGGATTTGCAGCGGTGCTAATGTCACCCTTGTACACAAAGCTGGCACTTGTGGATCTGTTTGACACACTGTTCTGAAAACATAAATCATGGCCCTTGAGGGATAAATTACTAAAGCGCGTCTAAACTGTTCCCTGTTTACCTACATACATATGGCATCCAAAACTAATGAACTTGGCATTTTGCAGCTTATCATTAGTAAAATCTGGTTTATATAATGAGCAGTGACTTAAGTGCAGCAAACTGTGTAGTAGGTAAGATGATGTTTGGTGGCGGTAGAGTACTTGATATGTCTGACATTTTAATCTGTAAGGGAGTCTTGGAAAACTTAAAAAAAAAAAAAAAAGAAAAAAGTGGGTGGGGAGAGGAGAGAGACATCGAGGCTCTGCAAATCACATCTCGTGGGGGTTGCGACAGGACGAATGGGCCCTGGGTAGAAAGGAAGTGGTTTTGTTTAGTGAGTATGTTTCACCAGGAAACTGGAATGGCGGATGCCTGGGAGGTCACCTCTACACAATGAAGTTTTGCTGGCGTAAATGTGTCGACTGAGTATGAACACACCAGCTGCAGTCCCACTTGGGTGGCAAGCCTTTGGTGTGCTTCTGCCACCCTCATAAAGACACGTACATCATGTGGGTCAGAAGAGCCGCCGGCTATATGAACACACTTAAGCTCCTGTAGTAGGGCAAGGATAGCCTGGGCCGGAAGTGACCAGGCTGGTTTAGGGACATGTTTGGGCAACAATTCTTACCGGAGTTACTTCCCCTCACTGCACTTGCTCTCTTGCTTCAGTTGCACTGATGTAGCCATCTCCAGGTCTACCCTCTGTGACCCATTTACCTTTTTTTTTTTGCTGTGGATTCCTATTTAAACCATATCAATTCCCTGATGGGGCATGATACAGCTCTAAAAAACTTGTGCCAGCACAACTGAAGTAGCACTACATAAGGTAGGGAATAAACACTGGATGGTGAAGGGAGCTGGAATGTTTTAAACCAGCAGTAGCACCACAGACTTTGTTGATCAAATGTGTCTTCAGTAGTGCTGGAATTAAACGCCCTACCTCTGTGTTAGAGGACAACAGCTTATGTGCACCTTGAACTAGCTCCACGCTTGGGCACATTTGTTTGGGAATTGTTTAGCTCCTGTTGCGCTAGGCAGGAACAAGCACTGGCTCTGGGATATACCCGCATAAAGAGTTAGCCTAGGGCAATAGCTGTGTCCAGAGAGCCGTACGGGCACTCACTGGCAATGAGAGATTTTTCAGGTGTCAGTAGGGCGTCCTTCAGAAAACAGCTAGATAACAAACAGGGCTCAGACTGATCCTTCAACGGAACAGAGACAAGTAGGTGAAGTGCTTGAAGCTTTCTTAAGAGTTTGGGCAAGAAAAGAAAGAAGTCAACAAATACCAGTAAAAAAAAAAATATAAACTGAAACCATTCCAATGTACTATGGGCCGTTTCCGTGGGGCAGAATGGCCTCAGAATGGAGGGGATCTTTCTAGTTCAGGGCTGGATGATAATGCAGAGTTTGCAGTACCCTGCCTGTATCTTTCTTTTTTTCCCGAGGATTAATGCAGCTTTGGATTTCAAAAAATGTTCCTGGTTGTAAATGCACAGAAACTGTGAACATCTTTTCAGAGAAAAGGTTCATGCTTCTACATAAACACTTCCCCCAACAAGCAAGTGCTGTGACTACAGGATTCTCATGAAATGTCATTTTAAATGCATTTATTTCCAGCATCTAAAATATCTAGAGCACTGCCTCGTGTTCCTCTTGCATTTCAGAGTTACTGACTGAAAAAAGTTAATTAGTGAAAACATTGGCACAAACTTGAGAGAGGGTTTTTCCTCACCTCGTACGGATCCATCTGTACCCTGGAAAGAAATGTAAGTACATGTAATACGCAAGAAATAGCAGGGAACGGGGCAGGTCACTACTGAGGCCAAATATTTACATTTTATAAGAAATTGCTTCTGTCTCGCAAGTTCAGAATTGGCACATACTTCTTTCTGTGCTGCTTTCTCATGAGCCTTTGGCCTACTCATTGCTCAATGCCAAAAAGCAATTTTCTGGCCCATCCAACATCACCAAACAGGAGCACTCATTGCTAAACCTGAATAATTTTTTTTCTGGCTTTTTTCTGTGTCACAAAGGACCAGAAACTTGATGCTGTTAAGTAAAAATTGGTATTTTCATCCCAGCCCAGAAGAAAACTTTAGAGAAAAAAAATGCCACAAAAACCTGCCTGGCTTGCTTTTATGGTGTTTTTGATTTCTACTAAGCATTTCCCTCTTGAGATGTCCCTGCAGTATAAGAAGTATTGAAGAGCTCATATTCATGAGCACAGTGTAAGGTTAGGACTGGTTACCTGTTTTCTAAACTGGGATACAGAGAAATAACTTGTGGAAGTTTAGAAAGATCATCGCCAGTGGACATGGCAAGAGCTGCCAGCCTTCAACCAAAAGACTCCTTTCCCATTTTCCTTGCCTTCATAGTCCCCTCCACATGGATACATGAATGAGTTGGTGAGAAGCCCCTTCAGTGTTTTCATGAAAACACCACTTTGCTGGAGTGTGCAGGAATTTCTTCCTTTCATTTTCTGAGTCCGCACTTGCTACTGTAGGTGGCACTGAACGAACGGCAAAGGATATGTCCACTTTCAGCAGTGGTGATGAAGCCCTCAGCCCTCTGAACAAAATATCTGACCAGAGGCCCTGGCACTGCCCCGTGGTGCACAGGCGTACTGTGCTGCTGCAGAGCAGGGCTATTAGGTCATGTTTACATCATTCTGCCTATTCCAGGAACAGCCAAAATTAATCATTTTGATCCACCTGAAATTCATTCTTATCCAAGATTTTGCTTTCTGGAGAATGTTGACATTTTAAAGGTTTGTTTGCAGCAATGCCTGTTCTCAGGAAGGTACTATTTTTAGTTCTGAAAGGTTCCTCCAGAACATTTAACCAGAGATATTAAAGACTGCACCCTGGTCAGTTAACACAGCCACCACGAAGCTGGCTTTGCTTTCAGTTATAGCTGAGCAATTAGGGTGGCTTTGCAGATTAACATACCTAATGGCACCTGAAGGTGGGGAGGTGACAACTGCTCTGACCTCCTCCAGCTGTCCAGGAGGGGCTGGGCAGGAACCGCTGCCTTTCAGCACTGCTAGAGGCTGGGCAGGGGCTGGCTAACCCAAGGTGGATTTAGACCCAGCAGCTATTCCTGGTTGGGAAGCATCCCAGTGTCCTGAATACATGTGCTGCGTGTCCTGCTTCTCCCCACCACATTCACCGTGTGTCTCTAACCAGCCACAAGGAATCAGGAATTTGCACAAAACTTGGAGTGCAAAAGGACCAAGAAGCTCTTGAAAGACCTACCTGGGATGTATGGGAAAAACAGCCGTATTTGTAAGGAGCCAGAGGGCTTGAGAAATATCTGCTGGAAATCTCACACATCTTGGTGAAAACATCCCTAGATGTCTGATGGTTTAGATGAAACATTATGGCCTGCATGATTTTTTATCCAGCATAAGGTGACTAGCTGAGACCTCCTAAGAGTAACAGAGAGTTGTTGACCACTGGGCTGGAGGTTGGCAGTCGCCTTAGAAGCAGCAGTTGTGACCTGATCGAGTTCATTTTCAGCAAACAGAAAACAAACTTTTAAAAGGAGATGCAGATACTTGAATTTTTAAAGGGGCAGATTTATCATCACTGACAAAATTTGAAGAAGGAAAAATGTAAACAGAAAAACACAAACATTAGGAGTACCTTTCAAACAAGATTACTAAATAGCTTTAAAAAAGCACTGATTCAGCAAAAAAGATACTGAGGGCTGTGGACTGATGACATGACTTTCTAGTGCCCAGTACCTCCAGATAACTTTGTATTTCCTGCCAGGGTTACAAACTGTTTCTTGACTACCCTGTACCTGCTGGTTTAGCTGTTGAAAATCCCAGCATCCATGCAGCTCTGGAGTGCCCTCGTACCCCTGGAGCACAGGCCAGAAGGCAGTAGTTGTGAACAGCTTTTTATTCTGTTTTGTTCTGAAGTGTGCTGATGTTGTGCACGCTGCTCTCCTGCACCTGCTCCAGGAATAGACAGAGGAGTTCAAGTCCTGGCTGCAAATCCGGTAATTTGCACAAGAGCCAATTTCCCATTAAATTGATGGCAAAAACTAGGAGACATTGAGACTGTTAAGAGGCTCCTCTAAAAATATCAAAGTCCTGCAGGATCTCCGCCTCCTCCCTTCTGTTTGGCCCAGGTTCCCCTTTCCCAGACTCCAGCTGTTCCCAGCCAAAGCCGAGGAGCTCCCCTGATTATCACCTTTGCTGGGATGTGGATTGGGCATCTGACTTTCCACTTACACCAGCAATTAGAAGGCTGCCCTGAAAGGCAAAGTGTCAGACACTCTTGGTAGGAGTTTGTGAAATGCAAAAAAAAAGAAAGGGAGAGGAAATAAGGTCTCACCAGCAGGGTAAAGCTGCAACTTCTCGTAGATTTTTGAAAGAAAATGGGAGAGCAGCCTTGGCTCAAATGAAACTGTGGAAGGATCAGATAGGGCAATGTAACTCAGCTAGCAGTGGCATTTAATACAGCTTAAAACTTTTGTTATCTCTCCTAAAATGGTATGATAACAGAGAGAGAAAGTGCTGCTGTCCTGCCCAAGCCTCTCTCATAAGAAAAGCTTTTGTGAGACCAATAGATTTCCCCACTTCCAGCTCCATTAAACATCACAGGACCTCACAGATCATCTTGTGAGCAGTGCCATGAAGGCAGGACAGAGCTCACGTGATAAGCTTTAACTCAGGCACGCTGCTCTGTGAATGCTTACACAATGCTTAAAGTTAAGCGTGGGACTAGCGGGGCTGTTGAAGCCCATGATGTGAAAAGCACACCTCTCCTTCTTGAGCATCATGCAGGTGCTCTGTGCTTTCACTAGTGCAGGAGGGTGCCCAACGTTTTAACACTGATTTTGACTTAAAACACCTTTATATTTTTTGAAATTGTTTCTGCTTATGTGTGGTTCATCACATCTGCTGCACTGGCCTTCCTTTTTTTTTTTGTTTTGCAGCACAGCATAAATGTTAATGCTGAACTATGCTGCTGCCAGGTACGTAAGATGTTCTGCCTTTCCTCAGAGACCGTGGTGCCGCTCAGACGGAAAGGATAACATGACAGCCTGACAGCCTTTTGTATGTGTTACAAGTTGTACCAATACAAACGCAGTGAGGTAGCGCACAGAAGGCATCACAGCAAATGCAGCCTGGATTAAAGATGACAGGCCAGGAGATAATTTTCCACAGCACAGGCTTGTGTGAGGGATTTCAGTGATGGGCTGTGTAGGGCCACTGTGGGAAATTACAAGCTTAAGAGTGCGGGTTGTGGGATACCAATGTGGGTTGTGGGATACCACAGTGTCCCAACTACGGACCACGCGGTGGCATGTGTGGGGGATTTCAGTGATGGTCCGTGTAGGGCCACTGTGGGAAATTGCAAGCTGCACACAGCTGTGAGAGTGCGACCTTGGAGAGGGGAGCTGGGGGGGTTGTTATCTCAGAGGGGGGAGCTGGGAGGGTTGTTATTGAGCAGGATGTTGCTGCTCTCCAGGAACCGCTGTTGGCCAGCCGGGCACGTACTTGGCAGGCCTTGCTGCGTGCGCTGGCCACGCGTGCACCAACGCCTGGTCAGTGCTCTGCGCTGGATCTGCTGAGGGGATAAACAGAGGCGGCTCGGAGCGGAGGGGAGAGAAAGGACCCAGAGCTCACTCTACGAACAACAGGGGACGCCCTGAAGGTGCTGCGCGTGCCTCCCTTCTCTGCTCTGACCCCGCTGATCATCATCCTCCTGCTCGGAGGTGTCTCCGGCGTAGTTGGGTTGGTAAGACTCTCACAAAGGGAAAACAATACTCTGGTAACTGCTTCTGCTAGGAACTGTAACTGCTTCTGCTGGTAACTGCTTATGCAAGGCTATAATAGAGCAATAAATACTGTTGTGCTTTTAAATATCATATGCTGGGTGATCTTTGTGCATAGGAATCCTACGAACTGGTTACAAGGCTGTTGTCTGAAGAAGCCCCAGGTGCGGCAGTACTACTCCCAGAGCCGTCTGCCTGGGAGTTTGTGCTGTAGAACTCTTTGGAGCTTTCCCCACATCAGCCCAACCTCTGAGCCTGCTGCATTTTCACTTCAAAGCCAAATGGAGTTTGAGGAGGAATGTACTGTCTCCCCAAAAGCAGGGAGTTTCAATCCAAATGTGGGTTAAAAACTAGCCACAGCGTTCATCATACTGAGACAATAGCACAACTGGTTAATTTTCAAATAAGCAGCTTAATTTTTCAGCTACTTTAACAGATGTCAGTGGTGCTGTGGACAGAGTGAGGGTAGGGAGGGCCTGAGCAATGCCAGAGGTGCCCAGGAGGCCCCTCGTGCAGCTGCTGGGAAGTGAAAGGGGTACAGACTACGGGCACAAAGAGATGAGACATGGGATGCCAAACATGGGTGTTAGTGATGCACAGCCTGGTGCGTAGCCACCAGACCCTCTGCGTATAGCCTTCTATAAAACACCTCTTCCCCAGGCCTCCGTTCTGTGCTTCTCACCCCGGATGGCACCACGCACTGGGCTCGAGGGCTGTGAATGCAGAGGGGCGGTGGGACTGAGGAGGGAGATGCCGTGACATCTGCGTGGCTCCCCTAGCAATAAAGATGTATCCATGCTGGCAGCAGGGCTGGCAGGGCTTGATTGCTCACAAGATTTGTTCCCTGTCCTTGTGCTGCAATGCCCCCAGTTCTCTCCACAGTAACACTGGGTCACCTCAGCCACTGCCTCCCCATCTCCCCCAGCTGTCACAGACATCCACACAGACCCACCATGTCCTGTTATGTACCTTGTGTCCACAAGAAACCAGAGCAAAGGGAGCCGGATGCAAAGCAAAGTGAGTTGGACGCCGTGCAGGATCCTGGCAGAGGGGAGCAGAAGACAGTTCAGCCCTCTTCCACCCCACTGGTCCCAGCCCCGCATCCCTGCGGTGAGGCTCTGCTACCCACTTCCCGTGGCAGCTTGGCCCCGATTGCACGGGATGGAATTTCTCACAGGCCTGGGGGATGATGCCCAGTGTCCAAGCACAGGAGCTGCAGGGAAGCCAGGGCTAATGCTCTTCATTCTCAGGCAGGAACCAGTTCAAATACTTTCTTCCCCAGGAGCCCAGGGAGCGGGGCACACGTATATGTGTGTGTGTGGATAAATCACTGGCTTTGTTCTTTTTCTGGAGCTGAATACCAATGCCATTAAGATAGACGCTACACAGTCATGAGAAGGAAATGTCCAGAGATCAATCTGTCTCATCCAATTCTGATTCCAGTAATCGGTGGTCCTGTAGCCCAGCACTGGCAACTGGTGAGTCTGTGCTTCTGCCTTTTTTTTTTTTTACCCCTTACAGCTCTTTTACCACAGAGTTTACACAAGTGAAAGGTGCCAAGGTGACAGCAGGGATGCCTGAGTGACCTCAGACTTGGGATCCTGCAGGGTAGCAGGGACACCTGACATCTCAGCCTTCCTGAAGAATGGCCCAAAGCCACTGCAGAGTGCAATGAGTTCCCCTTTTCACCTGGCCCATGGCCACTCTCCCTAGCCAGACAAACTCTCCCAGGTCCCACGTCCCACAGAGATGGACAGCAGTGACCATTTCATCCCCAGAGCCACCGATATCTCCAGAGGTTATGAACCAAGGCGACAAGTCTGACACAAACTGTGGAAATCAGTATCATTGGTGACACCCTGGCCAACAGTTCAGTACAGTTCAAAAAGGGATTAAATCACATTTTCATTGCATTTCTCCAGGGGATGTTGGTCAGATGTCCATAAGGAAGGGTCAGGGTTAAAATGCTGCATCTGGGAAGGGAGGCAGTGGGAGGCAGCTCATCTCTTTCCACACTAGAGCTCCCGCAGGTCCTGGCACTGCGCTGCTGCAGTGCACACCGAGAGCACCACCACAGAGAGCCTCTCAGATATGTTTCTAGTTTTTCTCTTTAAGAAAGCGAAAAGTGTTGGCTTAAGCTCCGCAGCAGCTCAGGGCTCTGCTCCATCTGCCGATTCAGCCCAGTCCCAGTCCCGGCCTGAGCAGATAAGCTTCACCAGAAGCAGGCAGGATCACACAGATAACTGAGAAGAGCTGTTACTGTGCACACGTTCACTGGAGCTGGGCACTGGGGTACGTTTAGAAATATGACAGTTTTTTTTCCCCTCAACTTTTAGGCCTAAGAATAAATATAAACGAACACATGGCTACTTTAATAATTGTATTTTATTGTTTCCTTGTATTTGAAAACACACAAAACTTGGAAAATATCACTAAATTGAAATAACCGTAATACACAACTAGAAAAACAAGAGTCTGATTCTACAAACTGTTACTCATGTGAGCAAACCTAAGTCCTGATATCGCCGTTGACTTCAGGACATTAAATTCTGCCTTAAAACTGTGCTGAGCCCATGGTGCAGGGGCCAAAAATACAATCCTTTGAGTTCCAGGCAATATTTTATGTACACATATGTACATGTATATATGCATACGGTACATATGCACATATATATGTTCCTTTGAGCTCTAGACAACATTTTATGTACACGTATGTAGACAATATGTATATATCCAATATGTATGTATACAATTATTCATATACTATATATATTACATGTGTGTATGTGTGTGTGTATACAAAATATACATGTAAGTGCTTCTGCTCTACAATTCACCATAAACATGACGTGGATAGACAAGGAGCAAAACTTAAGAAACACTGGGAGTCTAAGAATGAAAAGCTGAACCCACACATTACTTCTTCACCTGGCGATGATCGCTCCTCTTGCCTGTAGCTGTGTGCAGTACTCCAGGGTGGGGAATGAAATAAATTGGACACAGCTCCATCAAATTCAGTGAAATTTGGCTAGCATCAAGGGGGCCTCAAGAAGCGTTAGGCTCCATAGGTACCCTCTCACATAGGTATGTGTGAACATAGATGCTCCTCTGAGCACATCTATACTGACAGCATCTTTGAGTGCACCCTCTCTGCAAGGTACCAGAGCATGTGGGAGAGCTGCAGCCCCAGCCGCTGCTGACCCTTGCAGGTATGTGGGGTTCCCCCCTAGACCCTTATAGCTAGCTCCAGGGCTGGGGACTGGGGTAGCTCTGGGCAGGGCTGTAGCAAAGCGAGAGACTGGATGACATCCCTGGCTGGTCACCTGCATCTCACACCAGCGCCATGCCGTCTGTGACACAGCTGCACTTCTTGACAATCATGTTGGGAAACTCAGCTGCTTCGATCTCAGTGCGGTTGCCCCTCTTGACAAGGTACATCATGGGGAGAGGGGAGGTCTCTGCCACAGCGCAGGTGCGCTCCCCATAGCCAAAGCGCCGCAGCGGGCTGGGGGGCTGCAGGCAGCCCCCTGAGCACTGGTAAGCCTGGTATCCCGCTGGCTCAATGATCCAGTACTGCGCCCAGGCAAGCTCACGGAAATTGACATAGTGTTTCTGCCGGCAGCAGGTGGACTTCCCTGTCATCGCCTCCTCCTTGCAGTCCCCGGGCCCCCTGCACACCAAGGGAGAAACAAGAACTGTTGTCATAACTGGAAACTGGGAAGGTGGGAGGAATAATCCCCCCCTGTTAATAGCACAGGTGGGCCCTGAGATGCGAAACTTGGACCGTGCTCAAGGAGGCCAGCAAATACAGGAAGAGGAGTGATTCAGCAGCAACATCCTAACTCCTCTATTTGCAGTAATTTAATTCCGAGGGCAAAGCTGCATGCCCTGGGTTTGCACACACAATGCAATAATTCAGGGACAAAGTTATATGGGAATTTAGGTTTCATACATACCCATAGTCTTCCAAGTCGAGGGTGTAAAGCACCAGTTCAGGTTTGCCTAGGGCTTTATCCTTGGGGTCTTGAGAGGTGAAACGCACAGCTTTGGCCATTTCTGAGGCATGGCTGCCTACCCTTTCTCCTTCAATCCAGACCTCCAGGAACATTGGCTCCCGCCTCTTGTTTCGCAGCCAGTAATGCACGGCCTGTGTCACGTCAAAGTGCCTCCAGCCCGACTCGCGTATGGGAACCAGCCTGCATGACAAGGGCTTAGCATTAGAGAAAAGCCCGTCAGATAAAGCCCGGGCTTGCAGTGCTGTTATTGCAGCAGAATCATTTGCTTCTCTTAGATTGTCACGTGCCTTGATTACATGATAATTTTTTCTGAGTGCTCTGGGTTTGCATCCACGGCAGTTAACTCACATCTCAAAAAGAAGCATGCAGATCTAAGACATTGAAGGGCTAAATAAAACCCTTTGTGCATGTTCACGTCAAGGTATTCATTCATGCTCACACAGAAATATGGCAGTGCAGGATTATATGCAGCCTCAGTATTCATGAAAACAGCCTGGTAGACACCAGTACTCCCATTTGCTCCTGTTCTAGCTATATTAAGGCCATAAGTTTCTACCCACCCAGAAAATTGGTTTGATGTCTAATTCTGCCTTCGAGGGCTGTAAAACTTCTGCAGAGCTCAAGGCTACAGAATCAGATGCTTTTTGCATAATTTATTTATTTAAACCAGCTAATGAAATGGCCAATGGAAAGAATACCAGCAGGCAGTAACCCGTGTCAGTTAGAGAGGGTGAGAGAAGTGAACCAGGTGGAGGGTTTCAGAGGGGAAGACCTAGCAGTACACAGCAGAGTTTGACAGAGAAATAGACTATTTCTATGAATTATTGTATATCACAGCCTTAACCCAGTATCTGCTCTTACAAATCCATCCCGGATTTAGAGGCTATAAAGCCTGATTCTACAGATGTAAGCCCATCAGACTGACTGGAGGCACAAACACGTGACACCTGAATCCTGCCCAGAGGACCCAGACCCTGTAACTAGAGTCCTGCCTTCAGGAGAGATCCCTTTCTTACCGGGAGTCTATCAGGGTGGTCCTGTTGGTACCATCATGCTGGCGCTGCACCCAGTACACGCTGACTCTGGCATTGGAGATGGACCTGTGAGACTGCCTGGAGGGCAGGTTTGCTTTGTCCAGAGGCTTTTTGAAGAGCTTCAGTTCAGCCATCGTCACTTCACTGTTTTTAGGTATTCTGCCTTCCATGTCAAAGATCAGGTTCTGGCGCAGGGTGGTGTCAGAGTAGAGGACTTCTCCTGCCATGCCTGTGCAAGTTGGGAAAAAAAAGACAGCCTGTCATCACCATCCCGGTGAGCAAAGCCCGCACATTTTGTCCACAATTATCATCACAACATGCTCCTTCCACACTCCCACATCCATCCCTGGTGGCAGAGAGAGCCACTAAACACACCTTTTCTAATGCGTACTTGAATCAACGTCCTGCAACTGCCCTAATTCTGCTTCTCTGTCTGTCTTTGCAACCTGGAGGCAATGGAAAGAAATCTCCTATTTAGGTTGCCCGCAAATTGAACAAACCCTGAAAGATGCCCATCTCTCCCGTACCAGCATTTGGCATGAAAGCAGGAAACTGCACCGCTTGTAATGAAAAAGCCTTCTCATTTGCGGTCCGGGGTGCTATGTATGTCTTTTGAAAGAAAAAGTGTCCTTGTACAGCTGATTTGCTCCTTTACAGGTTTCCCAGACAAAAAAAAAAAAAAAAAAAAAAAAAAAAAATAAAAAAAATTCCACAT
>WHYT01016238.1:48953-98343 GCA_009806455.1 Tetrax tetrax
AATTTTACATCGTTTTTCCACCTGCCCAAAATGTTGCCTGGGTACCAAGGCTTTTCTCCCCTATTACACTCCAGCAGCAGGCTGCCCTTTGCAATGACTATAGGACTCCCCCTCCCGGTGCAAGGAATTAGTAGCGTGCATCAGTCTTCAAGATGCTGTTACGTGCACCTCTTCAACCCAGCTCAGGTTTGAAGCCCAGCCCAAATCTCATTCTCCCTGTGGCAGCCTGCCAGGTGAGCGAGGGCACCTTCCCCTGGCAGTGGCAGGGTGCTCTGTGAGTTCCCGACAGTGATGGCAGAAGCGTTACCTGTGTTGCCAGGGATCCCCCTGAGGATGCTGGCCAGGCTTGGCAAAGCTCGGCGCTTCACTCTGTGGCGCTTCAGCATGGAGATGTATTTGTTCTTTATGTGGTCTGGGATAACCAGATCCACCAAGTCTCTCTTATGAAGTTTAGGGACCTCAGAGAGCCCCAGCTGCTTCAGCAATGCCTCCTTGAACCCTTCCTGGCTAAACGCTTGGACCGTGATGACCAGGCAGAGCACGCAGAGCATCCTGGTGAACCTTGCATCCATCCTCCTCTGTCGCAAAAGCAGCTGCCTGCCCAGCAGAGATGAAGGGGGGATCTCCCCAGGGCTGCTCTTGGCAGAGATGCAGTAGCAGGCTGCCTGCACGGGACGGAGGTCCCCTGTGCTGGGGTTTTATAGCCAGCCTCATCCCACTGGCACAACAAATTCCACAAGTGGGGATGAAGCAGAGGACTTAAAAGGATCACTTCCCCATCAGTAGACACATGCCAGTTTAACACCTTCATCTACTGCAAAGTTAATACAAGAAAATTTAGGGGAGCTTCCAGATTCCTTCACAGTGAAGAAGTTTCCATCATTTTTTAACTCCTTGTAAACTTTTGCCCAGAAAACCCCCAAGTGATCGGTGTCTCATGTTCAGCCTAGGTCAGGGAGGGAACACTTCTGTAGAGTACATTGCTTTATTTACTGCACCATATGATTCTTAAAGGAAGCGTCAATCTTTACTGCAGAGGACTTGCTACCTAAAATAGTCAATATAAATCAAGAGAATAATGCTTTAGCTGGAAGTCCATCTTTATGGCAAGAATTGAAAAATCATTTAAAATCTATTTTTTGGGGGGTAGGTACCACTTTGATCTCTGTATATTTGTATCAAGCGTATGAATCAGGGCAGTGAATCACAGCAGTTGAATGGTTTATGGCCTTTTATGCTGCTTCTGAATCACAGAAGGTGGAAGATGTACAAGCCTGACATTTTAGAAAAATGTCCCATCACTCTTTATGGATTCCTGTGGCTTTCACAATACTTGTGCTTAAAAGAAGGTGCCTTTATATAAAGGCAGATTACCTTTCAGTGAACATAAGAAACCACTCTGCTTTTCCACAATACGAATAAAGAATATTGGCTTTTTGAATGCTCAGGAGAGAGCTGTCTCTGGAGAGCGAAGCTGACCTGGAGGCTGGGCAAGGGGGGCTGGATGTTTGCCTTGAAGTCAACTTTCAAACTTGAAGCCCACATCCTTTTGCTTCCCTGGCCTTTGGTGGCATAAAATGTATAAGTCTACTTTTGAAACCAAATCCAGGAGATGTGAATGGAAAAAAACAAAACGAGATTGATTAAAGTGTGAAGGAGCATGGCACTTGGGGCAGATTCTCATCCTCTCCAGCAGTAACATGCCTGAGCATACATACAAATGTCTTCAGCATCAAAAATTCTTTGAATTTTATATGCCACTGTAAATGATTTTTAAATTGGTGCTGTTTCATCCAAGGCCCAGGCTGAATGGTGTGCCCTGAGAAAAGTCTGTCTGGAGGACCCAATGTAATGAACTTGTGCAAAAGCGCTCTATTGTGGTTCATCCCTCATTAAAACAAGGGTCAGCTGAGGCAGCCTGTTTTGTACCCAGAGGAAGGCAATAAAGGTGTCTGAAAGAGCCTAACTAAACACTTCTGTTATTGCTCATTTTGTCTTTATAATCCTTTAAGAAACTTGTCTCCTTAAACGTGATAAAGCCTCCTTTAGATGTTAAAGGGGCACCTTATTTAGTTGAATTGAGTTTTAAGGCTAAAATGGAAACATAGACTACAAACTAACAGTTCGTGCATGGCCCGAGGCAGTAAATTCTTTAATCTTTCCCTTTGTGTAGCATCTTTCTCTGAATGAATCAATATTTTCTGTTATATTCATTTCCAAGACACAAATAGGAGTGAAAAAACATCCACTTCATTTGACCGTCTCAACTTCAACTCATGTAAAAAACTCCTGCTCTCGTGAATAAGAGGAGGGAAGGGCTTTTTTTTTCTGAAATCTTTGTGACCCTCTCAGCCCCTTAGGAAGGCTCCTTACTGATTCTCATGGGATGGGACAAACACAGTCATACAATGAACCACTTTGGAGGCCTGGGTTGGAAATTGCATCTAAGTAATGTTCAGGTGGTTGACAAAGTTGCCATCAGATATGCTCTATAATTTTGGCTAACTCAGTTCCAACAGTGAATTTGTTATGTTTATATAGTGACGGTCACCTGGATAAAACTGCACTTCACAGATTTCTAATGGTTTCTCTTTCACATCAGAAGACTTGATCCTGTAAACCTTTATCAATCCAATTAGTCTTCACTCTGGAGAGTGTTCCTACTGTGTAGTGAGGGCTCTTCAAAAAAACATGATAACATGAAATGAAAATCCCTGATTGCTCTAGCAGCACCCAGCTTTCCTGGGTCCAGATGTGATTTCTCCTGTGGCTGATGTCTGATCTACCAGGACTCTTCACTGTCCAATGTGTATTGGAAAGTGATTTATGGCCTTCACAGCTAAAATAAAATTATTGACCAAACACAGTTGAAGCTCAGCTAAGAAGAAAACAGAGGATGTGGATTGTAGGCTTTTCACAGGAGAGTGATTATCTGGTCCAATTGGAGGATTTGCCATTCTCCCTTTGTCATGCAAACAAGAAAAAGTCAGGAATTTTATAATAGCTGGTTTTGTGTAATGTGTATTAGAACCCACATGGCACATTCAAAATGTCAAACAGAGGATTTAAAGTGGCTGCAAGGGATGAAGTATGAACAACTTGCTGTTTTAATAAAAGCCAGTACTTAGTGAAGAGAATTTCTGTATTCAAGCTTTTAATTTAGTTACAAATGGTTCCCTAAGATATTTGCTGGGCATATCTATGCAATGATTTTTGGTAAATAAATCCAATGGGTTCAAAGAGAAAGTGTGAAAGGCTTAGCTTAATTACATAGCTATTATCTTGAGAAACATGAATGTTTCAAATGTATTTGCAGTATGTCAGTGAAAATCTGAATATTTAATTCTTCAGGACTTGAATTTCCATGAACATAATTATTTTGTATTACAATTGGCCCCATATTAGAGCAATCTTTGCTTGAGTGATGTGAAAGGCAACAATTTTTGTGTGCTCCAAGAAATGCCCTGATTTGTGCAACAGGCCTATGGTACAGAGATGGGAGCACATCTCTATATAGATTTTGGTCTGTTTTTCCCAAAGTCATGGTCTTTTGAACCTAGGAGTAGAAGTAAAAATAGCAGTGGTTGAGACGCAGGTATAAACTTGCTGAGTTAAAGAAGAATTCAAGTAGAAGTTCTGTTTCATATTCTTTTTCAGTCTTAAGCACACCGAGTTTCACACAGCTAACAAAACATCACAGAATAGGCTGGTCATGCCCAGTGTTGGGCTAGAGGTTTCAAAAGTGGAAGTAAACCCCAGGCTGTGCAGGAAGGCATGCCCTTCTCGTGCTGCCTCACCTACACATGCCAGCAGCCACCTGCCAGTGCTTCAAACTTAATATTCCCACCAGCATTTTAAACCCAGGCTACACACCTTTAAGTGGGATTTCAGGCATCTTTGGGTTCCTTCTTGACTGCCACAGTCTGTGCTGATGGTGGGACCCCTGTTCCTCTGCAGGGACCAGTCCTGTGTCAAACAAGCCCAGACAGTGAGCGTGCAGCTCACCAAGCCCACCCCTGGAAAGCTGCCCCACTGTCAGCTTGATTTCACTCAGCCTGGGTTTACACCTGATTTCTAAATAGTGACCGAAGGCAAAAAGCAATTCCATTTCCCACCTCTCAAACTGCGCAGCAGCTTCAGCGCAGAACAAGAGTGAGGTGTCTGCAAAAGACAGCATTCACCGGGCTTGTGGTTTAGCCTGCCCTCCATGCAAGCACGGCTGGGGCTGCGACACAGCCCAACACTCATGTGTGTGTCCCCCCCGCACTGCATAGGCAGCCCTGTATGTTGATGTTGCCTTTACATAACGAGAGAAGGGCAATGTATGCCTCACTCCGTCCACCCTGTGTGGCTCCAGGGACGATGCAAAATGACCAGCGGCAATTCCTCAATAAGATTCTGTTCATCCACAGAGGCAGGACTTTTGAGAAATTCGATAAATTACTCTGGCACAAAGAGCAAGCGAGCAGGCCGCAGGGTTATTCTCACATTTGTTTGCCACTTCAGCTCCAAACACAACCAGCCACTAGCCTGGTCTAGAAATGCTCTGATATGTACTATACTTGTTCCCTGAAAATGGCGTATGCCTGCTGAAAGATACCAGCAAACTATCTTGCCAGGGCGATGGCTTTCCATCCTCCTCTCCCCCTAGAGACAGCTGTTATTTCATTAGGCATGAATAGCTTGCTCAGCGTACAGAGCAAGAGCAACAGCACTCAGGACTTCCGTGGGGCCGGTACCGCTCACCGGAGTTTGCATGTGTGCTCTCCTCAGTTTCAGCCAGCTCTGCAAGGATCTGGCATGCAAAAGTTTCAGAAGACATGGCCTGATAACACAAAACATCCAGCTTTATCTGGCTCCCAGGGCCAGACTGAAAACAGCAGAGACAATGAATGCAGAGCATTGATCTGCACAAAATCCTTTCTGCTGGTTCTGATTTGTTCCAAAAATTTCTCCGTCTTAATTTTTGTGCCAAAAGGCTTTGTGCTCAATCAGGTATCCCCTGACTTACCTGTCCTTATATAGGCATTTCCATGCATCCCTCCAGCAGAGAGGGATATTTTTATTATAAAATAATAAAATTTACTTTATAGCCCTGTTGTGAACTCTGCCTAATATGATTCTGGGAAATATAACTTTGTGTCCCATGTCTGAGCTGAAATATGCGCAGTCTGACATGATAGCACACAGACCTCATACCAAAGACACTGCAACCACAGCCTCAGCCCCTAATATTTACTGTCTGCCAGCTAAAGAGCCATTTTCAGTAGCAAGCTTTGTGGTGCAAAAAGTCATCTGCTTCAGTTCTACAGAAATTATCCAAGCCATTTAATCTAGGCAAGGACATGAGCCTGCTTTTCCTCATCACCAGTTTAGGCCAGAACGAACTGGCCATTTCCAGCGGAAATATCTTACAGATCACACGTCCTGTTGAGTTCCTCTCACAAATGTGGTGGGGAAGCCCCAGGCAGCAATGGGGATAATGTTCCTTTATGCATTTATCCCGCAATGTATCCAGTGCAGTAAAAATCCCATTTTATTTGAGAGAGATATTGCAAACCTGGTTTGATCTGAAGCTCAGTTCATGTAACTTCTGGTGCTGTGTACCTTAGATCACATCGACTTAAGCATGCCTTCCATAAGAAGGCTTCTGCTTTTTGGTCGGCTTGTTTTGGTCAAATGGCCTAGACAAAAGGCTGCCTGTTTGAAGAGGAGTGGATAAAATGTCCAAAGTCCCACCATGTCCTTGGTCAGCTGATGTCAGCTGGCTTGCTCGCAGGGTTTGTGTTGGCAGTGTTTGCAAAGTGCCAGTGTTCTGTCAGAAAAGAGATCTCCAAGACTTTTTTTTTTTTTTTTTTTACAGAAAAGCAAACACAACTGTTTAAATACAGCTTTTTCTGTCCCTTCGGCAGTCTCCTCCCCACCGCCCTAGTCTGTGCTTTGTTTGTAGTTGGGGAAGCAGGATTTGTTACCACTCTGATGGCTACAGAAAAGGCTGCTAGCAAAAACGCTGACATTTAGCAAATGCTGCTGAATCAGATAAATAAGCATACGGCCCTAAATTGCTTGCTTTACACCACTGTCCATTTTGTGGAGGAATATCCTCATCGCTGACAAATAGCTGTATTTCGTAGGAACACTGCTTAATTTTCTAATAAAAGCCCACTTATCTTTCTAGTTAAAATGCTGCTTTTCTCCTCTCTCCTTGCAGTTGTGTGTTTACACTGTAAAAGTTTATCAGGTTTTTTTTAAGAGTATGTTTTTCCCACCTTAGCGATGCAAGTGAGAGCCCACCTCTGGGCCAGGTAGTTCTAGCGAGGCTCTGAGGGGCTGCCCAGGCTCCCCTTGCCCTCAGCAGTACCCGCTGCCCAGCTGGGCTTTACCCAATGTGCTCCAGCTAATGTCACCCTGAGGGCTCAGCGCTCGACCCTCTCAGCTGCCTGCCCCAGAGCACATCTGTCCAGCAGAAGGGAATCTGTGGGCGAGGGAAGCGTCAGGCACGCTGGAGCAAAATGTGGCGGCTGAAGGTTTTAATGCATATGGCGCTACGAAGAAAGCTGGGCTCCATGTTGATGCAGCTTTCAGGCTAAATGGCTCTATGAACTTCTGAAAGTTTGGTGCATGTCCTCTACCCCTTAGAGATTCTGTGCGAAGTTTGTGTAGCAAGTGGCCTTCCAATAATTTAGAAATGCCCTCATTTTCCTGTTATGCTAATACACTTGGAAGACTATTCATATTGCATCTGTGGCCGTGAGTAGCCTGGCTTAATTATGGATTGTATTGCCTCCAGTTAATTTTAATTCTAATAACTTTTGCTTCACTGAACAGACTTTCCTCTTTCACTAAGCAAAAGAGAAAACAAATCACTTTTCCCCAACTCAAATGGACAGAGAAAAAATAACACTATATTCTAGCAGATATAATTTATTTCTATTACCAGGAGAAGCTGCAAAGGCAGAAAGATTTTGAACTACATGTTAATGAAAGTTGGATAATTTGCATTACTAACTTTTCTGGAAGATGTTTTTTTTCTGCAGGCCAAAAATAAAGATGAAAGGCTAAGATGAGTGAGATCTAAAAGGAACTTCTTCTGCTGTGAGCTGTCATGCAAGTATTGTGAGCTGTCATGCAAAACAGTAATTTGTTACTTTAGTGCAAGAAAGACAAAGGGCTGTTCCTTGCACGGAAAGTTACAAAAAACAGTGCAAGATTGTAGAAGACAAAATTAGGTCATAACATGCACGAGATGACAAGATAGCATGGATAAATCCTTTAGACTTCTCTAATTTGATACATCTGATAGAGGGTGGAGTAACTGCCCAAAGGCTTCCCTTAGTCCTCACCGGGATATTGAAAATTAAGTTGGGCAGTGCCTTAGCAAATATATTGATTGGAAAAAAGATACCTGCAACAGCAGGAAAATGAGCTAAACTGCTTATATAGTTGCTTTCCCTCTGTAACATCTGCTGCTGAAGTGACTTTGGGGCTATTACATGTCAGCAGGTTTTATACCATGGAACCTAGATGTATTCAGTTTCAAAATAATTAGGTGCACATGGCTTTTTCCCTTGATGTTAACAGCACACTAGTGCCGTGATCAAAAGGATGATGAAGTGGATTTCTGAATGGGTCCAGCAACAGCACCAGACCTGCCTGCCTGAGCTCTGGGTGAGCTAGGCTGACGTGGGGGGAGGATGTCTGAGGAGATTCAAGAGGTACAAAACAATCTTCTTGGAAATGACCATCTGGATCAGACTATAATCCCTCATCCTGATGCTTAATGTTCATCCTTTTTTAAACAGAAAGAGCCAGGCTTAACTGGCTGTAAACATTGCATCGAACTTTGCAGGCATCTTTTCTTTGTCTTCAGAGTTCTGCCATCTCTTAAAGGGCCATAGAGTATTTGAGATGCATTTTAAAAGATTTTAGATCTGTTAATAAAATTCAAAATAATTAAAATTAACTTTTTTTTTTAACCTAGTGAGCTGTTTGCTGTTTATCCTGGTTTATTACTTATCCTATTCATTCCATTCCCCGTCTGTCTATATTGGGCACCTTGTTACACCTTTGATAACTGTGTAATAACAAATATCAAAATAGCCCCCTAGTTTTCTTTTGCCTTCAAACAATGCTGCAATGTTCAGAAAAGAGGGTGTGTAGACAGACTGCTTTTACTCAAACGGTTACTATAAAACTGTTTTCACTGAAATATTTATATTATCATTGTATTGCTTTTGTAACTTTTTTTTGTATGTTATTACTTTTTAATGAAAAATACTTCAGTAGGAAAGAACTGGAGAAAATACAGTTCCTTGTGTATTTGACTCCAAAATAGAACACAAAGGGGTATTTTACTTCACGGTACAGGTTAAATTATGTAATTTCCTGCCATGTACTCATATCTATGTAAACAAAGGGTATGAAGTCTCAGATTTAACATGGCCCTTGTAAAAAGTAAAATAAAGCCGTGTGACCGGACTAGTTTTAATCCTTTTAGCATTCATACTACAGGACCCTGGGAGATGCATCATGGTCATTTGATTTTAAAAGGGAATCTAGCCACACTTGGCCAGGTCAATTGAAGCGTGAAACACAAACTTCAGTTGTTTTTTTTTTTTCTTACCTAGCCATTTGCTTACTCAAAAGCATTAATCCAGGAATGGCCAACATTTCCATACAGCAACCAAATGCATTTCTGAACCTTAATTTTGGATACAACACGAAATTCTGCAGGAAATCCAACGCATTTTAAACTGAGATCTGTCAGCTTTCCAGGTTGAATAACTATAGTAAAGACACGGTGACTAAAATTTGCTTTATTTACATAGCATAGTTGTTAGCTTCAGCAGTTGCCAGGACAGAATCCAGGATCTTTTGACAAATCATGCACACGGAGAAGACTTTCAAAGGCACAAAAAGATTTCAGAGTCCATTTTTCATTGATCTGAGCAAAACCTGAGTGCCTAGTCCCTCTTCTCTGCTTTGATTCTCAAATAGTGAGGAATATTTTATCTCTGTGACAGCAAAACCAGAAATAAATTACTACAATCAGAGCAGAGACATAGATGACCTGGAAATTAATTTGAGATACTTACTTAGTTTGACCAGATCTGTTAGAATACCTCAAAGGCAGACTACAGGAAAATGGTGTTTTCAATGAAGTCCAGGTTCTGCAAATCCAATGCAAGCGATTTGAAAATCATGATGTGCAGCAGACTTGGAAGACTGGCTCTCGAAACTCTTCAGAGGCTGCACTGCTTGATTTGTTCTCAGTCCCTTACCTCTGGATTCACTATGTTCCCAGGCTGCTAAACTCTTAAACACATGCTGTCCTAAATAAGAAAAAGCTCTGATTCATAATGAAACATGAAAATAAACTATTGCCTGGGCTTGTCTTGAAACCGATCCAGAAACCACAGCAATTACAGAACACAGTTGTCTTGTTTCCTAAGGAAAGTGGATGGGAACTGGTTTCTTAACATTGTTTCATGTCCTCGGAGAAATGCTCTCACAGTGGTAATTTGAATAATACATTCAAAGTCTTACACTGACATATGAAACCCTTCTAATCTTCACAGGAACTATGGAGCAAATGAACTATGATCAACCTGGCTTGCACTTCCCCAGAGCAGTTAGCAATTTGGGGCCTTAAACTTCAGGTCTGCTCATCTCAGGGCTCCATGTGCAGCAGCTGCAGCTTACACCTACTCTCTCAGCTGTGCCCAAACAGTCCCAGGAACTGACCTAGACAGGGTGTAAAAGAAAAGGTTCACCGTGCTGCAAAGGCAGGAATAGTTTGCGTAGTTGCTCCCATGCAGCTTAGAACCTTTCTTCTGCCCTGGGTCTGTCTCACTCCAGAAACTGCCATGAAGTGGCTGTGCCACTTTACAGGACCTGCTTTTAACTCCTCCCAAATTAATTCTGATCACTCACTTCATTATAATCTGGTATGTAATCTGAATATATAAACATCTGCTTTACTGAAACTGTACAGAATATCAATAGGAAGGGAGAGCTGAAAAGATTTGAGCTCTCTTCCCAGTTCTGTCCCTGAGTCAGGATAATGACCTTGAGCGAATTGCCTCGGCCAAAATTTTCAAGTGCATATTTAGACACTAAAATAAATAACCTGATTTTCAAAGCCACCAGCTAACCACAGCTTCTATCAACAAAACCCTAATCACCAACAGACTCTAACAATTACTGTACATAAAGTATCTTAGTAAAACAAGAGATATCCCTCTTGCCCCTTTACTGCTTGCTTACAGGAATAAAGCTCTCCATTGATCCATAGATTACCCATGTGTTTAAGCTCAGTGACTACATTACTTTCCCTTTTCACACAAATCAGGCCACACTCTTACTCCTGAGGTAAGGTCAAACATGCCATGTACAGCTGGAAGAGATGCAAGGGAATAGCTTTATACCCTTTTGCATACAGTTGAAAGGAAAAAGATGGAACAGAAAGAAAATAAAGCAATTCGGAGAAAATAAAATCATCACAAAAAAGGAAATACGAGAAAGGATGAATGGGAGGAGGAAATAAACTACTACAGAAAGAGGAATGAAAGAGTGGATAGGGAGGGATGAGAATGGGAAAGTCAGAAGGTATGGTGATAATATGTCCAACAGGTGATCACATGCTAAGGAATGGCCAGCATTTACGCAACTCTTCTGCTTCCCTAAAGTGGAGGAGCCAGAAAAGTACCCAGCAAGGACCCACACGCCTGCAGCATGCCCCGAGCAGCAGTCATGCACTTGGAATGGGTTGGATGCTACTGCACCCCACCATTTCCAGTCATGCTTTAGTAAAGCCAAGCCCTGGCTGCAGGATCTTCCTCTCTGGAAAAAGCCACTGTCCTTGGTCATGGCTGTTGGCCGTTGCGATAGCTCTTCACGGCTTCCTGCTTAAGCCACTTTGCATCCTGTCACCAATTTGCCGCGGACACTTGCGCCTGGCATACCTGGCACCTGACCCCCTGCTTAGGCTCACCAGGATCATCCTGCTGTCATTAGGGGCCCTGCGTGCTCGCCCACTGTGGCATGTATCTCCAAAGGAGCCAAGTCACTGCTAAAGTAACAGCGGCCTTCTTGGCTCTTTGCAAAGCCGGAATCTGAATTTAACAGATTAGGCCTATTTCTAAAGGCTGAGACACCCAAATCTACAGAGTTAACCTTTGGTGCAAGCTCCTAAGCAGAACACAGAAGCTAATAAAGTGTAACTCTTAGTTCTGCTGTTCTGGGTTTGCCTTGAGTTAACTTGACATTAAAATAAAATCAAAGCTTTCTGAAATCCTCACACTGTGCACTCTGAATATGTTTCATCAGTACATCCAGAAGTGGGAAGGGGGAATTCTTCCCCAAGGGAAAAAAAAAAAGATTGCTCATTTTAAAAGCCTCTTAAAAATTATTTAATCCAGATTTCTATTCAAATATATTCTTATTTTTTTTTAAATATACTTAATAAAAGTATAGCCATCTATATTAAGGCTTAAGCTTTTAATACTTTAAAAATATTGTAAATTACATTTATAAATGTTCAAGCAGTGTGTTTGATGCTGACGTTTTAAGGGAAGTCAAGCCAGTGAACCTGGAGGGTTCTTAAGTCTAAAGCTGTGGACATCACTGGACTCCTTGCAGATAGAGATTGGAAGAAGCAGACCAACCAGTTTAATGACTAGTTTGCTCAAAGCTATCAAACTGAGTAGTATTTTAAAAAAAACAAAAAGAAACACCAGTTTTTCTCGTCTGACCTATGCGGATCAAAACCAAGATTTGAGAGGTTACTTAACAAAAATTTAGTTTCAATCCAAGGTTCCACTAAACTCTTCTGACTTGATCCTCCAACAATTTAGACTGCAAGATCTCCTGTGTCTCCTGCACAATTACCCAGCTTTCTGCTCCAGGAAAAGCAGAACCTAAGGCAAGGATGCCAATGTCTTTCCAGCTCTCAGCCCAGTATGTTGCAACAACAGTTACTATGTATGGTCAGGACAGCTGGAGTGGTTTGATATTTTACACTGGTGACAAATACACCTGCTGCCTGATTCACCTAAATCCAATGGGTCGTGTGGTCAGGTGCTGTCCACTTCAGTGGGCAAGACCAGATTGTGACAGATGGTTTCTCCATCTCCCTCTCTCTCTCAGGGACCTGCCTTAATTATAGTTAGTGCTCTGCCACCTATGCATTAACTCCCTTCAGCTTCTATACACACAGAGTTAATGCACGGATAGGCATTAAGATAATATGTATACTCAGAAAACAATGAAGTCATCCACGTTTCAGGTCACCTTGTCCTAGTTTTGTACCAAAGTGTGTCACATCAACAGCAGTTGCATTTTGACAAGCTAATAATAAAAATCCTATATATCAGCAAAAGATTCTCCACAGCTGCCATTATCTGCAAAACGGAGGTTTAAAACCTCACACTGCACGCAGGTGAGTGATGAGGAAGTCCATGCATTGCCTCCTGGTAAAAGGCATAGGCTTGCCTTAGCCTAGGAGCACTCACAGGGATGCCTCCCTAGATACAAATAGGATGATCAAAACCAGGATGCACAAACTAGGGACAATACCTCACCATTTCACAAATCAAGTTTACACGCAAAATATGCTGCAATAAACTTTTTTCTCCTTTCAGTACTTTTCAGTACTGCTATTTTAGATTGCAGATACTCGTGCGTTTTAATAAAATTCTAGTTTTCATCCAAATATAACTTGACAAAGATAATGAGAAAAATTAATCCTGCTCAAGCATCAATACCAATGCCTCATTCACCATCTCCTGTCTGACACAAAATGTAAAAGAAATGCAAGGCAAATTTCTATTCCATATGGCTAGATATATTTGGTTAAATATTTTGTACAATAGTCAATTCTCTTGATTAATAGAAATACATTCCAACTTTAATGCAAGGCTATTTCTACCTTGAAAATCAACATACTGTTTATGAAGGAGAAGCAGCACTACAAAAATAAATCAGTATAGAGAGAAACCAAGTGTAAATTGTTAATTTAAATCAGCAGTTGCTGCTTGCTTATTTGTATTATGATTAGAGTTCATTTAAATGTGTCTGTCTAGATTTTTCTATTTGTTTGTTTTTATTATACATATATTAATACTCAGGCCTTTCAAAGGAAGACTCCATAATGCCCACACTAAGTCCTTTGCTATACTGAGGCTTGTAAACAGATTGCTAGATGAAGGCAAAGATTAAAAGATAGCAAAGGGCTGCCAGGCTAGAAGCCTGAATTAAATCCATTAAGATATATTTGAATAGCCAGATAAGTAAGGAACAGCAAGCTGGGCTGATGAGTTTCTTCAGAGAGAAGAAACCACGGCGAGAGTTGCCACGCATGGTAAAGCACCAGGCCACCTGCTACTCACGTCCAGAGACTATTGATGTCCTGTTGGGAGTTCACCCATCAAGGGAAGTCCTGCTGTGATAAATCAAACTAAAGTGACAGCAGAGTTCTTCAGCCATAAGGTCATTTAATAAAGTATGGGAAGAGCCACACATGTAAGTGTAAATACCCCGCACACTTGTTCAACTTGGTGCTAAAGAGCTGTTGAAGTGGATATGGAACATGTAAAATACAGGAAAGACAGAAGAATTTTAAGTTCTCTTGACCTGCTCCCTAGGTCCTGAGGCTGGATTTCCATCTGTTCTAGCAACATAATTAAACGTTTGCTAACTAATGACAGTATGTGGCTTTTGTCACCAAAAGAACAGACAGTGGTAAACAAAACCCTATTTACAAGAGGTAGGGAGGAGGGAAATGTGACTCTGCTGTTGAAATTAGAGATAAACAAAATCACACCACTTAGCTAAAGAGCCTGTCTAGACAGAGGAAGAAAAAAAAACAAATGACAAAAGCTTGATGTTACTCTTCTGAGAAAGAGAGGGAAAAATTATTTTGTAGCTGGGCAAAAGTCTTCAGAACCAAGAATGTCAAGACTACAATGTCAAGATCACTGAATATCACCTATTTTACTCTATAGAATAAGACAGTCTAGACAGAACACAGTCTTCTTAATTCTGAAAAATAAGACAAGAATTGAAACTACAAACAGCTTAGTAAATCGGCGAGAAAATCAGCCAAATGGATTTTGGTCCTAGAAGTGTAAGAGCTGCATGGATACACTGAGGCTTCACCTACATGGCAGGCCTACTCTGCTGCAGCTACATCAGTAAAATTTAATTTAAAAGAAAGTGGTTATAACTATTCCACTTCTAATTTCTGTTTTGAAATAAACTGTCCACAGGACAAGTTATTCCAGAAAAGCCAGGGTAGAATAACTACTCTACTACACTCATGCCAAACAACTTTCCCAACATAGCCCTAAGTAGAAGAGAGCATATTTGAAAACTAAAATCATTAACATCATTCAACATTAGTGGAATTTCTTTACTCCAGCAGTGAATCTGAACCACTCCACTTTGAGCTAAGGACTTCTATGCCATTTTCTAACTAACATAAATGTTTTCAACCAATTTAAACTCCCAGATTACCTATAATGCAGCCACAAAATAAATTCCAAAATTCTATCCTGAAATGTCTCTCAGCTGTTACAGATTACTTGGACTTTTTCGTTTTTTGGGAGACGAACTGGGGGAAGGCACATAGCACATGTACTCCACTGAGCAAACATTCCTGAAAAGTGAGGCTAGGATTTGACAGAGCGAAGCAATTCTTCCCATGTGGGTTAATAATATGTCAGGGAGCAGGGTAGCAGGTATGCAAGCAGGGGCCTAAGTAATAGACAGGGTTTGAATACATGGGGACATAAGGAGTTGAAGACAGAGAGGCAGGAGCACGACTGTCAACTGGAGGAGATGCTGGCGGCTTCTTGGCGGCTGGGATGCTCCTTTCTTTTAAACCTAAAAGTCAACAGATGACTAAGATTTTGATCGGTGTAATATCAGACTGAACCTTGCAATGCCCTGATGATTTTGGTTGGTTTTAGAGTGGGTCGCTGTTCTGAAACATCACTGCTCCTTCATCCACGAGACTGGAGGTAGGGTGCAAATCTTTGAAGGCAGGTGATTTTCCTGCCTCCCTCTGAACAATTACGTTTTCATCATTATCATAACCTTCTTCCTCAGATGCCCGCTGCTCCTTGAGGTCAATCATGCCAATCAGAAGCAAAGGACAAAGACAGAGGAGGATGATGATGGTTGGCAATGCTAGGTATCAAATGCCTGTTGAGGGAACACTAAAATAAAGGGTAGAGAAGAGGTGGGTAGCAGGGCCTTGCCATACTGCATTTCTGGCCTGTTGGCTGGAAGCAATTAACCCCTGCAAAGGATAAGATGTCCTTGTGGGTGGCTGGGAATCAGTCTCACTCCAGCCCTGCCGTAGATACATAAGGTTAAACTTCCTAGGTCTTGTTTTTTTCCAATTTACAACATTTGAATGCTGTTTCTCTTTATAGGTGTGGAGAGACAAGGGGCTTTGAATATTTAATGGAACATTCGTATTACATTGACATTACTACTATTATTCAATTTATTTCAGCTACCTGTCTTAGTGTATGGCCTGCTCCACTTGTACCTGCATGCTTGCCCACGTTACCAGACTGGAAATTGTGAAATCTCTCTTGAAATCTCACATCTGTCCTTCCTTTTCTGCTATAAAAAAGCTCTTTTTGGATCTGATTTTTTTTGAGGTTAATGGCTAATGTGAGTCATAGATGCACAAAAGTGTTTCCTCCAAACCATAGCACTGTAGTCCACACTAACATTAAAATTGAGAAATCACCAAAATTGAGAAACTCTTCATTCTTCACTAGAGATTTTGTTTCCAGGATCCAGCATAAAATTTTCATAGATAAGCTGTGAACTTCTAAAATAACTGGTTTAAACCATTATAGCAGTCTTCCAGTACTTAAAGGGAGCCTACAGAAAAAAAAACAAAACTGGGGAGGGTCTTTCAACAAGGACATGTGGTGATAGGACAAGGGGTAATGGCTTTAAAGTGGAAGTGAGTAGGTTTAGGTTAGATATAAGGAAGAAAATCTTTCCTATGAGGGTGGTGAGGCACTGGAACAGGTTGTCCAGGGAAGTTGTGGATACCCCATCCCTGGAAGTGTTCAAGGCCAGGCTGGATGGGGCTTTGAGCGACCTGGTCCAGTGGGAGGTGTCCCTGCCCAGGGCAGGGGTTTGGAACTGGTTGGTCTTTTAAGGTCCCTTCCAACTCAAACCATCCTCTTTATCTATGATTCTAGATGTCATTCCAATGATACTGCATAAAGGGAAAGCTTAGCTCAAGATGCTTTAAAGGCAGGTCTGGCATGCACAGGCCTCCACCTCAGAAACTCTCACTGACTCTGCCGTCTGAAGTGAAACCAGCTCCCAGCACAGCTCCAAGTGTCTCCTGTGGTAAAGCAAAAACCCACCCAATAACTCTGGGTGACTGCACCTCCCGACCGCCATGTTGTACTGGCGGCAGATGAAAAGGGACGGCAGTACCAGAAAAATGACAGCAACTTTCCTCTATTTATTTTACTAGGGGGTCCCTTCCCTCAGGGAAGCACTTCTGGGTCTGGAAAACAAGGCTGGAGAGGCGAGGGGCACCAGTACGCCCATGCAAAAAGCCATCCGCCCTCGGGGCTGCGCGGCCGCCCCGCCAGGGAGGGACCAATGGCCGCCGCCCCGGCCTCCAACCGCCGGCCACCGCCACGGCCCGGCCCGGCGGCGGGGCTCGGCCCGGGCACGCATGCGCGGCTCCCGGCACTTGTTGCCGGGCCTTGTAACTTCGGGAGCGGGCCAGTACGCGGGGCCGTGAGGAGGCGAGAGGCCGCGGCCGCCCCGGTGCAGGTAGGGGAAGGGCAGCGCAGTGTGGGGACGGGACGGGGGGACGGGACGGGGCTGCGGAAGGCAGGTCCGGCCGGGGAGGAGGGGAGCCCCGAGGGGCGGCCCTGGGGGCGCGGGCTGCCCGCTGGAGCCGGCCCCTTCCCGCTCCCTTCCGCCCGGCCCTGCGGAGGAAACAGCCGCTTCCTCAGGGTCTCCTCCCCGCTCTGCCGTCAGCGGCCCCAGCTGGGGAGCGGGCGGCCGGGGCAGGCCTGAGGGCGGCCCCTCCCCGTGGAGGGGCGGTGCGGGGCGGTGGGCTAGGACCCCGCACGGCCTCCTCGCCCAGAGGCGAGCAGGTAGCCGAGGGACCGGCCGCCTGCGCCAGTTGCGAGCCCCGGCGTTTGCCGGCGTGCCGTCTGAGGAAACGGGCCCCGCCAGCCCCTCCCGGGGCCGGGGCCGGGGCCGGGGCCGGGGACGCTGTCAGGGTCCCGGCCGAAATAAGGGAGGCGGTTTGGCGTTCCTAGAGCCCGGACCGGTGCTCGCGTTCCCTGGCGGGGTCTCGAAGGGCCGCTCCTTGGGTTGCTGCCCCGCAACTCCGCCCGCGGGAGGTCTCGCCATTCGCTTCATCTTCCTGACAGCTGGCTTGTGTAAGCGTAATGCCTTTCAGGAATTGGAACTCGTGTCTGACAAGATCCAGGGTGTTACTTAAGAATTAGCGTGCAGGCTCTGCAGTTGTGGTGATGAAGTATGTTCGAAAATACTTTCTCTTTTGTCAGCGCTAAATTTCAATCCTTACAAAGCAAGGATAGGTTCACGGCACAAATTTTGTGTGGAGTTTGGTTGTTTTGTTCCCCCCTCCCGGTAAGGAAGCATATCAGTTGTCACAAAATTTCTTCCCTGACGAAGTCACGCAGTCCAACATTTAGTAAATGCTGTTTTGGGAGGAGTATTCTCCATGCTGTTTTTCTGCTGCTTAAAGGGAAAACTTGTAGTTATTCATATTTTTATTTTGGTTTTGTTTTGTTTTCAGCATCCAGAATAGTGCAGTCGTCAGAGACACGTGCATTCCTCTTACAGAGGCATGTTATCCCAAAAGTAGCGTCACTGGACCTGTGTGATGAGAACCTACAATATTTGCTTTTGAAGGATAGAATTTTTGAGGCTATGCTTTCTTTATGAATTTATCAGTCAGAAGCACGTTCTGCATGAAGTGTGCTTTTATCCCAAGTGCAGGGAACAATCAAGTTAATAAGATAAGAAATGTTTGAAGTGGAAAACCTTGAAATAAATGAGAAATTGCCAGCACTGATAAAAAAAAATCCTTGTATCAATAGTCAATTCGAAATACTCTTTGTTCTTTCTTGTTCTTGATATACTGTAATTACTGTGCTGTTCTTTCAGTTGAATTCTCCTATTAAGAAAAGGAAAATCACACTATTTCAACAACAGAGAGTAGCATGTGTATTTATGTAGTAGTTCTTTTCTGTGTAATTAGTGGCAAATTTGTTAGGAATCTCAAGGTCTTGAGGCTTGAATACAAAGTTCACAAGCCGATATATTCACACATGCTCATCAACTAGGAGCAAAATCTTCAAACGGCAATTGCTGGAATGTCTAATGCTCTGTGTTACTCCTAGAATCAGAATCCAGGCTGAAATAAGTAGTTTGATGTTATAGATTAGAAGATAGAGAAGTTTGGGTTTTTTTTTGTGGGTCTTCCCTAGTCTTAGATGTCTGTAGAGGATATAGCTAGTGAGATGTCTGGAATTCTTGCTTGGGCATCGCTACTGACCCTATCAGTTACTGCAAAATATTTTACAGGGAAGGACTGTCAAATGTGACTTCTGTTCCGAAGTAGTTTCCTGGTTGAATCTTCATGTACTTTTTGTACTTGTAAAGTTAGTGCAACTCACAAATACCCGGCACGTTTTTTGCATGGTTGTTTAACTTTTTTTTTTTTTTTTTTTTTTTTTTTTTTTTCTTTTTTGTGTAGGAAAAGACACAATGAATCCTTTCTTTTTCCTGGGATTTGGACATTCTCATCTAGTCTACTTCTGGAATAGAAGCGTACCTTTCAACTCAACAAATGAGACATACTGCTACAGCACTGCCCGGGGCAGCACGGTTCTCCAAGGAGTAACTTTTGGTGGAATCCCAACTGTTCTGCTGCTTGATGTAACCTTCTTTTTTGTAAGCCCAGTTTCTGTTTCTTGTATTGAAAATCCTTCTAGTCTTCTCGGAAGTTAGGTTGTTCACAGTTCTCTTATTTATCAGGTAGAGATTTGTTTCTCTGAGTTTTGTCTAGGTTGTCTTAAGCAGGAGAGAAAGAGCTGTAGACCTGCAAATAAATGAGTCCTAAAATGAGACTAAAGGGATGACATAGTTCCTGAGTTCTAGAAAACCACTGTGGAGAAAAGTAAAACACCTGTGTAAGGCCTGGGCGGATAGTTCTGTAGGAATGTAGAGGATGTTCCTAGAAGTTATGTAGTGGCATTCTTTGCTATTTATTTGGCGTATGCAGCATGCTACCATAAACCCATTTTCTGAGGAGTTATTGCTCTGTGCAACTGATGGTACAGTGTTTAGTAAGACTTAGTTGGAGTGTTTGGGGGGAACTTTTTTTTTTGTAAAGCTGTGGTTGAATTTCAAGATACTGAGTCTCAGGTTTTGAGTTCCTTGCTGTTGAACCCTCCTCTCAAACAACGTTAAGTAGAGAGTTAGATGCAATGTGGAAGGCTTCTTTCTTCTTCAAGTACCAAGTATTACAATTTATTTTTGCAACTCCTGTATTCCTATGTTCATGACATATTTACTGCAGATCCCTCTAGTAACTGTCAGTTGATAGATTTCTGAATAGTATTTCTAGGCTGGTTTCCTAAGAAAGTGAGGTGCTTATATTGTACTGTCTTCCCATTTTTGTCTGGCAGTTCCTCTTAGTAACCATAGAATACGTTAGCCAATTTCAACCGAAGTCGTCAGAGAGTCTAAAGAACTTTCCTGCTTGCATGAAGTTTAATGGGCAGATGAAAGAGGAAGATCTACACTAATACTGGGAGGAAGGCTGTTATAAGAAGGCTTTATTCGTTGTGAAATGCGGAAATTAGCTGTGTAATCTTAACACATGGATAATCCCAACTGATTGTCTGGCCAGTCAGTATTTGCATAGATCCAAATAAATTACATCACTAGCACCACTTTCCAGCCAAACAGGTATGGGATGTAGGAGGGGCTAGGAGCTGAGGGTGTATACTGCATATGCATAGAAAACAGGCCTTGTTACTTCTACTTTATTGCTTTGTACAGACCAACCTGTTTCTTTAAAAAAAGGAAAAAAGAAAGGCATCTGTGAAACACATAGTGGTATCTTTTTTCCTTATTTTTTTCACCTCTTTCAAAAAGTTTAAATACAAGGGGGAGGTATAAAAATACATTGCAGAGATAAAATATAAATTTCTGGTTTTATAAGTTGTAATAATATATTATTTGTACTGAGGATAAAATAATACTCATACTTGAGAAAATAATTGAGCCCACTACAGCCTATATGTTTAAAAATAAAATAAAATTGCAAATCTTCCATCATAGTTCTATTCATTAAGTAACGAATAATAGTAAAGGTGTATTTATGAAAGTTTTTACTTCCTCTCTAGTACTACTTGCTACTGTTCTTGTCACAAATCTTTATACACTTGCAGTTCGGAAGTATTTTTGGATGCAGTTCTCCTCCTTTATAAGTTGGAACAGGAAGGCAGGTGTTCTTGTCCATTGGTCCCAGACAGGTTGGTTTGTACCATGACCAGCATTGGGTTGGTTAACATAGGAGCGTTGGCTTAGGAGCTAGAACAGCGTTTTTTTAGAGTTCCTATACATCTAAGAAAAATTATTATGAAGTGGAAAAATAAATATTCAATGGTCTTTGTTTTTTATTTTCTAGATTTTAATATTACTGTTTTCCATTATAAGAAAGAGATTCTGGGACTATGGTCGTGTTGCTCTGGTGTCAGAAGCTGAAAGGTAAAAAAGATATACAAACAGACTGATTTATTGCAACCATTTGGGGAATGTGGAAGTAAGTACAGTAAATATGGCTTAAATGAAGTGCATTTGTATCAGATAGATACGTTTGTAATCGCATGCACATGTTTATTAAAAATGTCCTCATGCTGCCTTGTGTGAAATACGTCCCACTCACAGAGTTAATCTTTACAGTTTCAGTAATAAAGTTCTGTGTTTGGCGTTGTCATTAATTTCATTCTGCAGTTGTGGGTTAAGGAAGTGGAGGTAAGAAAATAGGCTGCTTGGTCTGCTAACATGTCACCTGCCTACACGTTGATGTGTGCAATGTGTTTCTGTGATAGAAGGATATTAACTATTTTGTTTATCTTGGCTCAAGCCCAGTGTCTCCCCAGAGCTCCCTATGCAGCCTGTGCCGTAATATTTCTGAAGGGTTTAAAAATAAAAAAAGAAATGTATCATTGCAGGTTTCTGAAATTCTTCACTGTGTGTTTTGGTTTTTTTTTTTTAATACTGCAAGTGAGCTTTTGATTATTATTTTTTAAAATAATATTTCTACAACATGATGACTTGGGATGCTTAAATGTTAGTTGTCTGTTTATGAAGTGGATAAACTTCGACAGTGAGCCTCTTCCTAATATTAGTGATGTTAACTAAGTTGTGGTAGGTTCACAACTAAGCAACAGGAAAGGACTCAATGTGGGTTTAGGTGTAATCCATGTACAATTATGAAAAGTATGAAAAGTAGATGACCAAAAAAAAAAAAAAATAGGCAGTAACTGAACTAGCTCAGGCTGTAAGAATGAAAACGCTTCAGTATAGACTTCCATGTGGGCTGTAGAGACCTGTGTGGGACAAACAGGTCCTCGACCAGTCAGACACCTAGGAGCCTGTGTTATTGTCCCCTCTGGACCTCATCTGAGCCAGCTAGGTCAAAATTATTGTATATACACCTACAAGCATACTCTATTTTAACATGTATTGTCCTGTAATTATGTAATCACCACTGCAACATTTATTTTGAGCAACAAACTAAAAACAAGTACTTTTTTTTTTTTTGAGGGCTACAGAGTCTCTAAATGTTTCTAGTCTTGCTACAGAACTGAATTTGTATGAGGAGGTGGCCCTGCAGGTAGAGGGTTCAGTTGTGCAGAGGAATTCTGAATAGTGACTGTAAGATGAAGGAAGAGAGGTGGAGGGAAAGAATTGATGTCTTGAAATGAGGAATATGTGAACAGGAAGCTAGCTTGCAAATCTGATCATCGCTAGGCTTCCAAACCTGTGTTGCATTCTCTTATGTTACTGTGGTTTAATATCCCAATAAAACACTTTTTTTTTTTTTTTTTTTTTTTTTTTTTTTTTTTTTTTCTTCCCCTTTCTTTCTAGTTCAGTTAAATGCTCTCATGTCAGGAGCTCACACGGCCTTCCTTTTCAACATGAGACGCAGCAAAAGTTTCTATAATTAAGCATATGCTACAAGATAAAAAACCCACAGCTTTCATAACCGAAAAAGTGTTTTTGTGCTTAGTTACTTCGGAATTGTTAAAGTTGAAATAATTCTGTAGAATTTAATCATCTGTTATTAAAGATACTTAAAAGCATAATTTAATATATTTTAGTGAATCAAGATACAACCGATTGTCAACATCTTCATCGGTACCTGAGGATCTTGAATATGATAGTGTAAGTATTCTAGAGTTTTGATATGTGTTTGGTTTTTTTTTAATGTAAACTATTTAATGGAATCTGCTGTAATTTGCCATTCTACTTAGCCCAATGAACCAGTCATTAAGTTGGAAAACCATCTATATGCAAAAATTAGTAGTGCATTGTGTTTTTATAGAACCATACATAATCTCCATATCTTGACAAACTATTGCCATATCACAAACCAGTATCTTGTGTTGTTTTTAAGTCACAATTATTTTTTTTTTAATTTTTTTTTTATTATTATTTTTAGTTAGAAGGGAGACCATATGTTAGAGTTTCAAATGGAAGGTGAGGAAGAAAAAAGTCTACTAAATAATTTGTGCTTAAATAACAGTTAAAATGTTACCTTACATTCACATTGCAAATAATACCTTGTTGGTCTTTATGGTACATTGTCCTCCTCACAAAGATGAGAAAACTGTATGCAAGTGTGAGGTTAGTAATAATGCTGTATGCTCTTAATATCAAAACTGGTTTGGAGTGGAAGATAAATTTTTGGCCATCCATGATCTCTCTGGAGACTTCAAATTCACACGTTACTAGCATTTTGTGTTGCAGCTTCAGAATGAACCATGCAAGAGTTGTTCAGTGGTGGCAGCCTACATTTTAACATTTTTTTTGTGTGTATCAACTTAATACATAGCCTTGCAACTAAATAATTGTCTTTTTTTTTTTAAAAAAAACCCTAAAGCAACTTTATAATTGAAACTCTTGAATAAAAATGTATCTCTTCAGCTCGATACAATTCACTTGAAAGAAGACACCTTTCAAGAGACAAGATTTTTTTTGAACCATACTGGGACATTCAGTGAGACATGATCTCTGCTGTACAATTTCATAGGAGGATTTGTAAAGCTATACAAGAAGCCTTTCTGTTAATGTAATCACAGTGTTGTTTCTAACTCCCATTTAACTGATTAACTTGTATTAGACTCTTGTGAACTTATCCTTGAAATTGGAGGATCTCTGGAAATGGTTTTGGCAAAAATAATCACCTTTTCTGCTCTAAAACAATCCTTAAAAAAAAAAAAAATTCCTTGGAAGCCTCAGTCTTGACTTCTGTTCATTGGAGATGGGATTTGGACACACGTGTGTAAATTTAAGAAGCCTAAGTAATAAACGTGCAAGTAATAAAAAAAACCCTCTTAAATACTCTCTGAAGACAGACATACAAATTACATTGTAAAAAGTATTGTAGAGCATGAGGTATTTTTCTGTATGTTTCTAAACGATGATTTCAGAGCAACAAACTGCCAACTTTTTAGCTAAGAGATTGGCTTAATAGAAACATTTAGCTTAATTGTACAGATTTGAGACTATATGTTTTGTATGTTAATTCCTAAAAACTTCCTTCTTTTTTTATAGGGGTTTTGTTCTTGGATGACAGCTGCTTTTCGGATGCAGTAAGTATGTGAAACAGAAATAGTGAGCTGTGGTTTGCTTTGCTCTTTTTTTTTTTTTTAATAATAAAAAGAGTTTGCATTCTATTTTTTTTTCTCCTTGAATAGATAGAATTTAATACAGACAGGGACATGGGTGCCTCTGGTGGGGTGAAAAAATAATACGAAAACAAGATCAGCTTATGGGAATTCTTTTTCAGGATACAGTTGTCTTTCTGCTGCCAGCCCAGGGACTTCCTGGTCTTGGGACAGTGTGTGAACCGAAGTGAATCTATGGCATTTATATGAATTCTGAGCTAATAACTGGGCTCTAGGTTTTTGCCCTTCAAAGAGTACTGTGTAGGTGTTCCCCTATTTGAAGCTGGTAGGGCCCCAGGCAGAAAACAGGGTTTCCCTGCAAAGATTTCTGTGGCAAACTGGTGGCTTAGCGTTGGAACTGACTAACTAGAAAAAGCCCATCCTGCTGTTTCCCAGAAACTGAGTGTTAGATACGAGATGTTTGTTCTTTGTATCTCTTGGTGCTTAGTAAATCATGATTTTTAAAGACAAATTCCTAATTTGAGTTCATTGAAACAAAAAAGGGGTGGGGATTGAGCCTGTCTTTCTCCAGTTTTGCTAGTTCAGTTCCTTCCTTTTCAAAGAACTCCTATTTTAATGGTCTGTCCTGCTGACAATGGATAGATTATGAGAGTTCATTCCAAAGCCTATTAATATCTTCTGTTAATTGCATGTCATAAGAGTAAGATGATTCTGTGGTCATTTTCCTCATGAGGAGCCTTTATGGAGATGAGTAAACAATGTCACATTGTAATCTTAAAGTTTGAGAGGTAGGCTTAACACCTTGTGACTGTCGTAAGGCAGGAGGTCACAGCAAATGAATTTGTCCTCTTTTAGGCTGATAAAAAAAAATGGATTTATATTTGCTTTTCAGATTACTTATTTGTGTCTTAAATTTCCATGTGTTAATTTTTGTATGCTGATACTGCACAAGAAAGACACTTTTGGAACTTAAATTTATGCATGAAAGAATACAACTGTGTTGAAAACTGATAGGAATTGATGCAGATGTCACTGGGTAGACTGAGAAATTAGTATATGTTCAAAAACTAGCCCCTAAAACTCCAAGAATATTGAGTAGACTGACCATGTGCTTTTCTGTCTGTGATGCAGTGATGACGAGATTCATGAGAGATGTGGTGAAGATGCCATACATTACCTTGCCTTCCAGCGTCACATTATCTGTTTGCTGATTGCTGTCAGCATTTTGTCTGTGTGTGTCATACTGCCTGTCAACCTATCAGGTGATCTACTTGGTAAGATTATTTTTTTTTTGTATTCTGAGAAGAATTTTGTGGTTTATATAGTTGCAAAAGCTTCTAGGATTTTTTTTAACTTGGTGAACTTTGTAAGGTGTGTGGGGTTTTTATTTGTTTGCTTTCCCCTCCTCAGTCTGATGTCTGTGTCATTTTTGTGTGAAATTTGTATGAGAGTAGAGGGTTCTTTTAAACATCTGGCAAAACCTGTTGTCAGAAACAAGATGGCAGACCACATGCAGACATAGATGACTAGACCTAGAAGGCTCAAGGCAGGATTAACTTGGCTTATGTCCTCTTACCTGGTGTTTATTTAAGCACTCTGTATGATTTCTAGTGGTGATGATTGCCAATGGAAACTGTCTTCACAGCTGAGAAATCTTTTTCTAGTGTCCAGTCTGATTCTCTTTTCCTGTAATTTAAGATCACTGAGGAGAATAGATTATTCTTTCCATCTTTGCAATATCCTTTTAGCTGCTTGAGGATTATCAATTAATCTGTGTTTCTTCCTCTTTTTGAAAACCAGACCAGTTAATTTGATCATTAATGAGAGAGGTTTTCCATTTGGTTGATCATAAAATCATCATTCACCCTCTGAACTTTTTTTAAATCTAGCTAGACTTTCTGCTGGTGTTCCCCTTCTGTCTTGATTTGCGGCTCAAAATGAGACAAATCTCACTGAGACTAGACAATTACTTCATGTTTCTTGCAGTCTAGTCCTGACTATGTCTGCCAGTGTGACACCTACCTCTTTCCATTATTAATTCACACTCAACAAATACAGTAAATGTGCCCTCTAGTTTGCCATTCCGGTTGCTAATGAGAATACTGGTGGACAGAAATCTGCTAAGCTCTGGTTAAACTTTCTTCTATTTTCGATAATGAGCCCTTACAAGCCCATTTTATACCAAGCTTTGTATCAGTCTTGTCAAGATCATGTTGTTCACAGTTGATCCTCTTGGTGAACCGTGATGCAAAATAAAAAGCAGTCGTTCATTTGGTTTTCCTGAGTACTTGCTTGTGTTTCATTTTGTTTGTTCTTATACCACAGCAATTTCATCTTCTTTTGTGCACTGACCTTGCTGATCTTTGTCCCTATAATTTATTCTCTTCTATAGTCCTTAACAATGTGACCTAGTTCTTGTTTTCAGTTTACTCCTACCTGTGTTTTAAAGAGCCTTGTGTCTCAGCTCTTGTCTGTAGTGGGATATGCCTTTTAGTATTGTTTCTTTGTAGAACTGCCATCTCTAATTTCCCTTTTATGAGCTCTTTGATAGCAATTCTCTGTTTATATCAATATCTGCAACTACCATTGCTCTATTTTTTTCTTTGCATTTCTTTTCTTTTTCTGTTCTTTCAAAGTACTATTTACCTCTTTACAGTCACTTCTCCTTCCTTGCTTTCCATCTCTGTGTCCTCAGACAGCATTCCTAGTTTTACAGGATGAAATCTGACAGAACTGATGCCCTAGTTGCTGTCTTCACCTACTTTGTAAAGGTAGAGATGCTGGTGCCTTCAAAGAACTTGTAGAATGCTGTTCCCCTTTCTGGTTTCATTACTACCTGTGTATTTATACCAAAATGGATTTTGTAATACGCATCAATTTGTGTGCACTGTCCTTCTCTAACTACAATTTGATAAAAGTTGTAGTATCTTGGATACCAATAGAAGATCTCTGTTAGTTCAAATGGCACAGTATGGCTGGCCTTCTAAAACATGAGAATACATCTTCTGTTTTACTGCATTCATTTTTGTTATGCTAGGAAAAATAGCTGAAAAACAATTGTGATGTTTTAGTATCTCTCCCTTTCTTCCTTCCCTTCCACCATATGTTGATTTTGTGCATTTGCAGTTCTTTCTCTTGTGATGGCTTAACCTGCAATGTGATTTAAGTCTCTGCTAGAAGACTGTTTAAGTTTCCGGATACACTTAGCTCTTTTTCCTTTGTGAACATGTGTTCAGTTTTCACTCACTTGCATTATAATTTTTAAAAATATTTGGCAGTCTAGAGAAACAATGTAATATAAACTTTCTCATTTTTGACCTTAGTAGGGTTATTGGTACTGTTTTGTCAACACTGAATTAATGCAGTTTAAAAAACTGAGATAAGAAATCAGTGAAGGTGGAGTAAAAATGTGAAGGAAATATGTTCAAATCCCTAAACAATTGTTAATGGATATGAAGGGAGATTGAAGGGAGAAAGATCCAGTGCTACAGAGATGTAGTATTCAGATTTTCAAAATAATCTATTATTTCTCTTGATGGTCTGAATGTGATATAATCCTCGGGTTTTTTTTCCAACTGTAAAATGCAATACAGTGTAAACCAGTATTGATTATGACTCTGAATCTTTTTAACAATTAACATGCTCAGCATTAAAAAGAAGTATATCAACATTTTTAAAAAATAGAATAAAAGCTGATTTGCTGATAGTTTGTATGTGAATGTTGCACTAGTTGATTACACTTCTTGTATGTGTTTTTCTTAGATAAAGATCCCTATAGTTTTGGAAGAACAACTATAGTGAACTTACAAACTGGGTAAGTAAATCTTGCAGGGTACTTTTATGCTTATGTCTGTTTCCTGACGTGGTCTCTAAAGACATGAAATGATACTTGCAGCATGGCTCGTGGGGTAGGAATTACTTATTCACGCTTCATCAATTGAAACTGGGATATGTTCTGCTTCAGGCTATGCAGTTACAGTGCTGATAAGAAATCCGGAGACTTGGCTTCTACTCTCTTAGCTATTACCTCTTGCACCACATGTTTCTCTTGGCTAATGACTGCACATCTAGTGATATTATTTTCAGAAATTTCCACATTAAAAGCAACCATACTTCATAAGGAAAATAAAGCTGACAGCTTTACTAGAATGTGTAACTCGGATGATTTAAATTCTCTTACATCAGATTTATGTGTTTGCCTACCTCTCCCGTCTGAAATCACAATTAAAATTACTTCTATGTGTTTTAAAAACACTCTGTAAAATAGTTGGGATACAAAGCTGTACCTGTTCTGTTTTCTGTTTTACTACTTAATCAATCCACATCTATCCATGCTACTATGTCCAATAGAGTTTTCTGCCAATGCGCTTTGGTGTATTTTTCACCACGTTGTGAATCCTGGGGATTTTTTCTTTGGTCAGGTTTTTTTCACCTGTAAAATAGATTCCTGTGTTTTAGGTTAATTGTAATTATTAATGCTCTCTGCAAAACTGAAGAACTATTCACAGAACAGAACTGCTGTAAGCTTTGAGGAAAGAGCTGTCAGAGAAGCAGAACTTCCTGTATTATTAGACTGTTTTCAATTTCAGTAAGGATTGTGTTCAAGGAGAATTCAGTTGTGCACTCAGCACAGTAACTAATAAGGCCAATAAAAAACATTTTGACAAATAGCATGGTATGTGCTATTGGTCATCCATATGAAAAGGTGCAAGCCAAATGCTGCCTAAAAATGTCCATGTCATAGTATATCTGTTTTCGTTGTGGGACTGTTACCTATAGAATTTTATGACAAGCAGATAACCCTAATGGCTGTCCAAGGCATCTGCATAGATGTAACTACCTTTTTTATTGTTTTGTGTTCAATCAGAGGTTCTGATCTGCTTAGCATTTTGATGGCTACTTGTATCAGTTGGACAATTAGTTCTTCCTGTTTCTCATATTCATAACATTTTGTCCAACAGTAATAATCTTCTGTGGCTGCACACAGTTTTTGCTGTTGTTTACCTGATTCTGACTGTTGTCTTCATGAGACATCACATGAAGTATGTCACGTATAAAGAAGAAAACATAGTAAGTTCCTGTATTGGGGTGAACAAAAAAACATACAGCATGTTTGCAAGTGGATAATGCTGAAAAAGAAAATTGCTAAGATGCTTCCTGCTTGCTAGAATGTGATGTAAGCGTGAGGAATTCAGTGAAAGCAAAGCTCAACTGAGTGAATTGTGAAAACAGGTGGAGAAAAGGGGATTGGGGAGGGATTTGTGGAATTTTGATGTAACTTATTACCAATGTAGAAGGTGAATGTGGTGTTTCCTTGAATAGATGCAGCTCTCATCAAAATAAAATTTTCCTACCATTTTTTCTCCTCTACAACACAGTTACTTGTGCTGTGTTACTGCCTTCCTCGTATTCTTATTCACTCTTTCATGATATAGTTTCTCAAAATTGGAGCTGCATTTTTCTCTTGCAGGTTAAGTGCACGTTGTTTATAACTGGTCTTCCAAAAAATGCAAAAGAAGAGACAATACAAGGCCATTTCACGTAAGTTCCATGCTTGCGTAGTATCGTTAGGAACAGGAGATTTTAAATTGTCCTAGTAATTTTACCTGCCCAAGCAGGTACTTTTGCAGTGTTTAAAATTTGTCTTATAGTATCTGTCTTCTAAAAGCGTATCTTATTCCTTAGACAGAATTGAGAAAAGACTATATTTCAATAAAGTTGGTTAGCTGATCTTAAAATTAGGTTCCAAGAAAGTGGCTGTGTATCCGTACTTTCCATTCATGCTCCCACATGTCCTTTACTTGGGCATCTGTCTCTCTGGAAGTCTCCACTCTATGATACCTCATTCAGAAATGAAATGAGGGATTGAGATGTCAATTAGACATCAGTGATATTCTTTTGAAACAGTTTCTTCATTGTACTTTCTGGTTTTGCTGTTCTCACGTACTGCTTCCTTTTCAGTGCTGCCTACCCAACCTGCACTGTGCTGGAAGTCCAGCTGTGTTATGATGTAGCCAAACTTATTCATCTCTTCAAAAAAAGGTACTTGTTTTTGTAATCTGCCTAAGTTTAGAATAGTGTTATGAATGCTTTGCCAGTCCTTAATCAACATATACCAGCAGTACTAAGCTTGCACATGGTAGAAATTAATTCTGCTTTTAAAGTTCTGGTCTGGACTTCAGTTAGGTTCAGCTATGTTTTAAGGGGAGTTGTGGGGTTCAGCTCATTTCTTGTAGGTGCTATATGTTGTGTGTTGCATAAGGTAAGCTTTGACTTGCTGATTATTTATGTATTGTTTATTTAATAACTGACACACAGTGCAAAGTGGAAAACCCAACTATTGAATTAATAACTCTGGGACCTTGCTTCTTTGGCTGAAGGTGCTGGTCACAGGAGGGAAAAAAGTGTTATCTTCTGGGCTATACAATGTTGTTTTGTTTTTTTTTCCTGGAACCTCACAACAAGTGTAGGCTGTATAATGCTATTACAGACTTGAAAATAAATTATACTAAGTAGTCGTAATGAGATATATGAGTATCTCTGTGACTGATTAATTTGTTATCAGTCCTTAACATAACTTTTTCTTTTGGGGATTGTATTCTTCTTAAGCTTGATGTTGATACTGTTTTCTTGAAAAATGTTATGGATGTATCTTTCTATCCAGAAAACAGGCAGAAAAAAGCCTAACTTACTATGAACACCTGCATCAGAAGTATGGCAAGCGGGTCCGAATCAACCCTAAGCCATGTGGTCAATTCTGCTGTTGTGAAATGAGAGGATGTGAAAGGGTAAGAGATTGTGTTCATTTTTAGTTATGGCTAGGTAGGTTGTTAGAAGAGTAGAGAATAACTTGTGTGACATCTTGTTGAGCTTCAGAAAATTCTTTATTCATTTATTGCGGATAGCTCATCCTTCATGTTCTTGCACTGTAGAAAAAATGAATTCTCCATAACTTTTGAAATGTAATCTTACTACAAAAAATCAAGTACAAGAAAAACTTCCTGTTTGTTTGTCTTCACATTTTAATGTCGTTTGTAACTTGTGGAAGTAGTATGAGAAAGAGAGGCTATGGTTTGTGTAAGCTGTGTTTTGATGAAGATACTAGCCGTGTGGTATGTGGATGTAACAGTCATTAATTTCCCAACAGGAGGATGCTGTAGATTATTATACCAAAGTTAGAAATGAACTGATGGAAGAATATTCAAAAGAGGAACAAGTTGTTCATAAAAACCCGCTGGGAATGGCTTTTGTAACATTTCAAGAGAAATCCATGGCAACTTAGTAAGTTTTGTCTGCTCTCTTGTTTGTTCTCTTTTAACTGTAACAGTACAACTGATCTCTTGTTTGTGTTGCTTGTTTGCTTATGTGATTCTTCTTCCTTTCTTCTTTTTTCACCGTCCTGTGGATTTGGTCTGCTTTGCTTTCTGGTAAGTTTTCCCATAAGCGTGCGTTTAGCCTCTGTACTTTGAGTGAAAAAAAATATCTAAGGGACTAAATAGCTTGGACGTTTATTGGAATAAGGAGCCTTCCTCTTCTGTGTGGGATCCAGTCTATCGGTGTAGGTTAGTACTAGACTGGACTAATTGGTTCTTAAATGTGAGCTACTGATTCCTCCATTTTCTACCGTGGAAATGGTTCAGTTACCAAACTACTGCAAGTGGGTTCAAATTATGTTCTGGTTAGTCACTTCTACAAAGTAGACAAAATGGCTGACCTGGTGATAGATACACGTTATATATATCTCTTGCCTGTTGTCATAGATATATGTATAGACCTAATAACAGAAGTTGTTCAGCGCTTTTTACTTGGTCATTTGTAGAGAAAATGCACGTAGCATTTCATTTCCTGTTGGCACTTTGTGAGCATCCTTTACTAACACAAAATGGGTAAAGGGAAGCAGAATAATATTTGTACTACAAAAATAACAAATCATGCTTTTTTTTTAGTTTTTCATAGCTTCTCTGATTTAAATTATAGTGTTAGAGAGCCGATCTGTCAGGCTTTTTTTCAAGGAAGTCCAGGGTATAGAATTCCTTGTAAGAATTTGAGGTGCTGGAGAAAGTTTTGCTTGCTGCTCTCTAACTGAGTAGTGATTGTCTTGTGAAATCTGCCACTCTCCTAATTTTGTGTTGTTACACACCAAATTTGGAGAATCTGGTGCATGAAATAACATTTTAAAATGTGGAACTGAAAGAAGAAATAAACTTCCTTCTCTAGCTACTGATTTGTTCTATACAATTTTAATGAGAGAGTCTCTTTTGGGCATGTATTCTGAGTTGCAGTGCAGGCATCTCTGAGTTGAATTATCAAGAACTTAAAAGATTCTAGTTTGTTCAGCTTGGAATTGATGCAGTGGGCTCTGTTCTCTGGAAAAATAGATTAGATTACATGTGAACTTGAAGCTACCATCAAATTAGAAAGTTATTTGGTGCTCTTGGCTCTGTGGAGCAGAGTTTGCTCTGAAATAGGATAGGGGAAACAGGAAGCAGGACTGAGGTTCATGGAGTCTGGCGGTTGTAGAAGCTTGCTTAATGATGGTAGTACAGCTGGTTAGTGCTAAAGCTTGCTCTGTATGTATTTAAAAAAATAACCTGTCAAAAAATAATTAACTTTCTCAAATACTTGCTGCTGCAAGATGCTGGCAATTTGACATTGCTTCTTGAATTCTGGTAAGGTAAAGATCTAAGGTTTGGGAGTTATTTTTGTTTGTTTGGTGTTTGTGTGTGTGGTTCTCTGTTTTCTTTATGTTAAGAGTACAACTGAGAAACAAACATGTTCAGGAATTTTAGAGTCTGCCTGTTCAAAGATAACATATACTGTTTCCATGCTAGTGTAATAGAGCTTACCTAAGTGTGGAACAATTTTACACAGTAACGCGCACACAGTTGTACAGTCTCTGAATGTATGCCTAGCACTTCCATTGCTGTGTTTTGAGAAATCTTTGAAAGCATTTATTCTGAACATGTTTAAATTTTGTTTAAATACATTGGTTGTCAATCAGCTCCTAATATTAGAATATAAAATTAAGTATTGTGATTGTTTTGGGAGTGGGTGAAGGAAGGTAATATTTTGAATTGTGAGAATACCAACATGATGAGAAACTTTATGAGAATTGATATTGAAGTCAAAATTGGCTAGTTTATACTACTGCAAAGAAATGAGAGTGCAGACTAATCCTTTAGTCTACTTTGATTTGAAAACAGCTATAAATACATAAAGAGGTGTTTGGGGAACTGGCTGTCGTTTTTATTTTTTCCAATGCACTCATGCTTGCATTTATTTTATGTTTTTTAGTACCAGTCACTGCTGTTGTTCATGTTGGTAGAAGAACTGGACAGTTCAAACCAATACTGCTTTCTGTTTATATGATGGTCATTACATGCATGATATAATGTTATATTATCTCTGGTTATTAAAAGAAAAAAAAACCTCTGTCGCTGTTCCCAGTCTTTGTCATTACATATGCAGCATTTCCAGTGTAGAAATTTGGAAAAAACCTCCTCTTCCTTTTCTTCATTACAGTATCCTTAAGGACTTCAATGCCTGCAAATGTCAGAGTATTAAATGTAAAGGAGAACCCCAGCCATCATCCTACAGCAGGGAGCTGTGCATATCAAACTGGGAGGTTACATATGCCCCTTATCCTGAGAATATTTGTTGGTAAGATTCCTATCTTACATCCATTTATTTATTATAATGTAGGTTTAGAATGGGGACAGGAGAAGTGGGCTGAGTGGATTTTTTTATTTTTATTTTTTTTGGTTTTGTTTTTTTTTTTTCCTTTCCCTCTCCTTTAACCCTAAACTAAGACTTCACATAGCGTTTGGATGTGGCTGATCTGCATCTTTATTTTCATTACTGGTGTTCTTCATTGACCTTGGGGACGCCTCTCAGAGGGTGACTAGAGTTTTGCCACCCCAAAGTTTTGGTACCTGCAGTTCCTGTTTTTTGAGGTTAATCCATATCTGCTGTTGAGATCTGAGGAGAGTGACTTGGTATTAGTGCTGAGTGTTCTGAGTGTTCTCCAAGTATGTCTTGATGGGTTTTTTTTGGGGTGGTTTTGGGGTTTTTTGTTGTTGTTTTGGTGGTGATGTTTTGTTTGGATTTTTTTTTTATTTTGTTTTTGTTTAGCTTGATTTTTTTTTTTTAATTGACTTGATACACTCTGTGAGCTATGATCTGTTTTCTAACATCTTTTTATTGACCCAGTAAATTTCCCAGACGTTACCCACCGCTTACAGGAGAGTGTTAGAAAATAGATAAATGCTTTTGAGTTAAAACTGTTCCTGTGCTGCCTTCTGCCATACTTATAGGCTAAAAATGGCTAAACATTTTCCAGTTGCTTTGCAAATAACTTAAGGTTACATCAATATAATCTTCTGTTTGTGTAACAGTAGATTTGTTGTTGCCCAAGCCAAAACTGAAAGTGAGATACAAACATGCGCAAGTGACTGTATTTCACCTGTGTGTACCTTTTTTAACACAAAAGTACACTTTTTCCCCCTAATTATTTTAGTAGAAAAATACTTTTAAGGTGACTATGTAATATATTTCTAATGATTAAGAGGTTTTCTCTAGAACTACAGTTCTGCAGTTGGGAATAAATTACAGAATCTTTAACCGTAAAGCAAACAACCATGATTCTTAGCTGTGTCTTTTGCAGCTGTCTTATTTTGAGACACGAAGTAAACATCTCTTGCAAGTTACTTTCCAAGTAGGCTCAGCTTAATCTGCCCTTTTCATGAAAGGGTTCTTGCATGCATGTGTGCTTCATTTCCTCTTCCTTTCTTCAAGCACTGTCTCATGGGCACAGGAAATGATCGTTGCAACACAGTGGGTTGAAGCACTTACAAAGCTTTTCTAAACATCTCTGAGAGGGGAAGATGGTCAAGTTCTGTTTTTTATTTTTTTTCCATTCTTTTCCCTTTCTCCCCTCCCCCTAGAAGAAGAGGAGGCAGAGGGTTTTACCAAATTACTTTACAAAAAGAGTTGTCATGATTTGGGATGTTACTGAGCCTCTGTATCCCTGTTTTGTCTGTTCTAAATACTTTACTTTGGGGTTCAAATCATACTAGTCCATTTCAAATTACATTCAAGAACTTTACCTGTTTAAGACTGATGGTTGCTGTTTTAATATGGCAGGAAGGGATGTAGGATTTTTAATATTTTTTTTTTTTTTTCCAAATCACAGTTTCTTGGTAGATTCTGCCTCTGATAGCTATTCTTGCAGAAATTCTCTGTATATTTTTATCTCTGTCTCTTCTTGTTCTAAATTTGTTTAGTACTTCCATATTATTAAACAGTGGAAGGGTTTCATCCCAAACCTTAACTATATTAGACATTGTGTTTGTGTGTGAAAGACTAAATGTGTTCTTCTACAAGCACAATTTAAGAAAGGTTGCACAGTTTTCTTTATTTCTAATAGCAACTGGAACTTGTGTAGTGCTTTGTTATATAACTTTGAGACTATGAAATCTTAATTTAGAAAAAGCAGTGTCACCTGTTACTTGGCAAAGAGTATATATTTTTTTAACACCAAATGCTTGCTACTTGTTTTTATATCCTTTTAAATTCTTTTTTTTTTTTTTTTTTTCAGGAAAAATCTTTCAGTGCATGGACTGAAATGGTGGTTTAGATGGATTTGCATTAATTTGCTTCTTTTTATTGTGCTGTTTTTTCTTACTACTCCTTCCATAATCATCTCAACCATGGACAAGTTCAATGTCACTAAACCTATTCACTACCTGAATGTGAGTATCACCATATGTTTAGCTATAGCTGTGTATAAGACCAAAATGTTGATAAACTGACAGGTGTATACTAATGAAACATCTGTGAGCTAAATTCAGTTGAAACTGTCAGGATTGTTTTATGTAACCGCTGATTAAAAAGCATACACCCAGAGTCAGGTCTTTAGGCCTCTTTTGTTCCTTCATAGTAGGCTGAAGTAATTTAATCTGAAACTTTATTATTATAAATGTCTTGTTTGTTTGTAGTAAAATGTTGCATTCCAAACTTAAGAATTCTAAATTTTGTAATAAAAAACCCTTGCCAAAAATTTAATTTCAAGTCCAACTTGTATTTTGATTTTTATGATGAGGAGAGGGGAATTCGGATTTAAAAATCTGAAGATGCCATGGTTTTATTTTGCTTATTGGATTCAAAACAGGATGGCACATATGTCTGGTCCTAGGTTTAATGCAGCTGAAGTCTCTTGCAAACTGTTCATTTTAAATACTTCCCCAAACTAGTGTAAACTACATCAAAACTGCTTGTGAGACTTCACTCTCATGGAAATTAATTCCCAATCCTACTCATGTTATGTCTTGCACACCAGTAGTGAGCCCTGACTCATTTTAAGATTGTGTCTGAGTATAATTTCCACAGTACACCCTGCTGTTATTTACAAGAAGCAAAATATTGCAGCCTCTGTTCTACCACAGCTGCATTAAGTGTTTTTGATACTTACTCTTACTTTTTTTCCTCCACTAGAATCCCATTGTCAGTCAGTTTTTCCCAACGCTCTTGCTCTGGTCCTTCTCAGCTTTGCTACCAACAATTGTCTATTACTCAACTTTGCTGGAGTCTCACTGGACAAAGTAAGCAAGATTTTTTCCTCTGTTTTGGCATTATCAGCTGAATTAGTAAAATAAATGGAGAAAGTGCATATCTTTCATGGAGCTTTTAAATCCACAGACCTCTCATAGCAGGGAATGTCATGTTCTCCTCTCTTTCTAATGTCGTAACCAACACTTTGGAGTTTAAGTAATTTGTAGTCAATGCAGCAAGTGTAATCTGACCACATGACTTGCTTATGCTCCCATGCTGCCTCTTTGTGTTTAATCAGGAAAAAAAATGTATATGCAGGCTCAGGGGGTTGTAGCTTCAACAGGAGCATGGGAAGTGCCTCTAATCCCATAACTAGCTCACTGTCTGGGAGGATAGATGTTGGTTTGGATCCCTTCCAGGCTGAGAACATCACAGAACCCCAGAATCCTACTTCAACAGAAAGCGCTCCAACTGCTGGCATGCTACTTATAAAAAAACAAAAACAAACAAACAAAAAAAAAAAAAAAACAGAAAAAAAACCCCCAAAAAACCCACCATACATTTTCTTGTTGTTTTGCATGAAAAAAATGGTCTGGATGTAACCCTTGGTGCACAAGTCGGTTGCTGTTGGATATTGTTAGTGGTGATCTGAGAGGCCCTATGGGACCAAGGCCCAGCAGATGTGTTGATGCAAGATTTTCAGATACGACCAGTGCACTCCAGAGATGTGACACATGACTGTGACAAGCACAGTGACATGCTCCTAACTTGGAGAACTCAGCACACCTTGGTTTGGCATGCTGGATTTCATCCCCAGTTTACCTACAGTCACATAAAAGCATCATACTGCACACTGAATCCCAGCTTTACTCAACTTCACTCAATATTTTTCCATAGTGCCTGCAGCCATTTTTGGTGTGCTTTTATGTTCTACGGTCAAATTTTTTTAACTTTTTAATTTTTTTGTACCATTCCCTTGTAAGACATTGTGTCCAGAATCTATTGTTTATTCATCAAAGTTTTGTGCTTTTAATCAACTTTTTTTTTTGCACTAGGCACATGAACCTTGAGCCCCTCTCAATCAGCTGAAATAATTTTCTAAAGTCGCTAGCAATCACAGATCTGATTTCAAGCCTCAGTATAGTTATACTGATATGTCCCACAGTGCCCAAGGGCTACATGAGCCTATAATAAAACCTCTGTGGTTTTAATACCCGATCAGATACCACCTTTAGCAGTCTGAATTGTTTACAGCAATTGCAGCACTTTTCTGGCAACAGTGTGTCACTAGATAGATGCTCCTGCTACTGTAGCAGGGGTATAGCATTAGTAGTGTCATGTTGTTGCCAAAGACTTGACGCTTGGCAAGGACAGTCAAGTACACTTGTGTAAGTGTCTGGTTTCTTGGCAGAGGTGCCCTTTTACAAACTGACAAACTGCCTAATCCCTCTTGGCATAACGCTTGAAGAGCCGTTTGTTTACAAGCTGTTGTGAGGTCTGAGTATCATTGGATGAGAAACCGGCTGTGATTGTCACGCATCCCCTTGCTTGTGGTGCAGACCTGTAATGATGCTAATCCAGAGTCTGGATTAATGTTCAGAAATGTTTTATTTGCCCGAGAAGATACTGAGAGCTTGCTTGGTCCAAATTAGTGAGTGTCTCAAAGATGTTTGGTTTGTATCTTGTAGCAATGTGATGCGGTAGGGGAAGCTGGAAGTTTGATGGGTGCTGACGTTCTTTGGGCAAGATCCTTCATGTGTGGAAGTCTTTTGTATGAGTTTCTTACTGACTTTTTAATGTTGGTAGGTCTGCAGAGAACAGAATAATGATGCATAAAGTCTACATATTTTTGATCTTCATGGTACTGATTCTGCCCTCCCTTGGTCTGACCAGGTAAAGAATCATAGTTTAATGGAGTAATGTTTGAGTATTTTTATCAGATAGAGACAACTTACTTCTGTTTTCTAGGTGCTAGTTGAGGTATAGTTGATGTATCCCCAGTCCCTCCAGTGTGTTTGGTTATACTGTCATCACACATTAGATTTCAGTGTTCATCTTTCATCTGAGGACTTCACAGCCCTTAAAGTTTCCAAAGGCTGACTTCTTTTAGCAAAAAAAATCTAAGACTTTGTAAGATCAATGACTAATTGAAAGTTGCCCATACTCACCATCGTAGCTGAGAACCCAGTTTCCTGATTGTGTCTTATGCTTCTGTTACAGTCAATGCATCTTGCACTGTATTTGACTGTTTCCCTGGCTACCCAAGTAACATGTATTTGTCCTATCTGTATAGTAACGGCTGAAAATTAATCATTAAAATTTTAGTATAAAATAGACATTTCTGTTTTGTTTGATTCTGTATATTTTTTTTCCTATTTCTGGCTGTCAGTAACTGTGGTAAAGGTAAAGTAGTGTTGAGGTTATTTGACTGAATTCTCTCTGTCCATTATCCTGATCTGAACTGCTTAAAAAGAGAAGCCATTTTACACAGTACTAAGCTGTTGGAGACTAAATTGCATTAACCATCTTTCTTTCAGCCTTGATTTCTTTTTCCGTTGGCTGTTTGACAGAGAATCGTCTGATTCTGCAGTCAGGCTGGAGTAAGTATTAGCAACTCCTTGCTAAAGGAATACTTAAAACATTTTTTTTTTTTTTTTTTTTTTGCTGTTGACTAAGCTTGGTTAGTATTTATTAAAATTTGCTCGAGGATGGTACCCAGTGGGGTAATGTTGAGCTTCTAAATAAGAGGAGGAGAATGCAAGTGATTTTGCTGTGAAGAAATACATACTTTTTTTCCTGCTAGCTCATGTATGCAAACATTCAATAAAGAGACAGTTATTTTCCCAAAACCTTGCAAATTTTGTAGAAGACAAGAAGGAATAGGATTATATGGTGCAGATGAGAGGGGACCAGAAAATGCACTGGGGATTGTTGCACAGGGGATCTTCCCAAGGATTACAGTGAGAGCGAATAGCTGCAGCAGTTCTCTTCTGAAATCCATTGACTCTTGATTTTAAGAAACATGAACATTTATACCTGCATTGCAAGTTTGTAGATATTGGTTATTATAAGCTCTTGTGACTGTAGCTGGAGGGAAAGAATAGAATGCAATATTAGGACACAGTTAGGTTTCCAAATTCTGTTTCAAAATCAGTAACAAGAAGACAATTAGGAGTTACTCAGCTCGGAGAGACAATTATTCTATTAGTCTTGTCTCATCTTGTCTCAGGTTGCTGTTGCAGACATCAGATGATGCTCTTGTCTGCTTTGAGCCACCCATCAGACTGCTCTATCTTTTTATGCACAGTTTATTCCTTATCTGAACTGCAACTCAGCCAGACTTAGAGTATACTACGCTCACTGCATCTGTAGCTATGTAGTACTCCTTTCAAGATTATTGGAAGTCTTATAGCCACTTCTTATGGTGTCCAGTGCTTATCCGTGTGGTAGGAGATTTCCAAATGCGATAGAGAGCCATTGTATATGTGCTGTATTTGCTTGTCTGCTTTCCAGTCAATGTCTGATGTCTTTCCTTGCAGGTGTGTCTTTTTGCCTGACCAGGGAGCCTTCTTTGTGAACTACGTAATTGCCTCTGCTTTCATTGGTAATGGGATGGAGCTGCTGCGCCTACCTGGCCTCATCCTTTACACCATACGCATGATAATGGCCAAGTCCACAGCAGAAAGGAAAAATATTAAACAGGTATTAGAGCCCTTCCTTAGCAAGAGGCAATTAAATGACTGATCCTTATCAGAAACAGTGGGAGCCCCCATTGTTTATGCCATTAACTGTCATCTCCTGTAACTTTTTTTTTTTTTTTTGGCCTGTGTTTCACTCATCCATGACAGGCTCGTATTTCCTTCATTCGCAGTACAGATAACAGGGAAGTATTTATTCAAGTTAGAGATGGTCAAAAATCAAACCCCAAGCTTTGAACTTCAGGTATTATTCTCTTCATAGCTCCAAGTCAGAGTTTTATAAATTAGATTTTATAGGATAATTCTGATTTTGTCTTGTTGTCTAAACTTCAAGTTTTTTTAAATTCAAAACTGTCTATAGTTAGTTTCTTCTGTCAGCCCACAGATATGTACAACTTAATTTAATCTGAACATAAGACTAGCAAAATACAGATTTATTGTCTGTATTCCCTTTTAAGGGGTGAACTTTGACTTCCAGATGATGCATTGCCTTGCAGCTTGAAACTCCAGGTGTTACAACGGGAACTTAAGCCTTTATACAGCTGCCCTGGGTTTTTTTGTCTCTTTTTCTTTTTTTTTTTTCTTTTTCTTTTTTTTAATATGTGGGTGGATGCCATTTTTAAAAGATTCATTTAAACATTCCCTTTAGTTAATTGTTGCATAGTACCCCTTACTCTGGTTGAAATTATTTATATTGATTTCCTCATCCCAAGGGGAAAAAGTGGGAATACTGACCACACCAAAGCGTTGATATCTTGAACTTTCCCTACTGGGAAAACCAACACAATAAACAGTTCAGATTCAATGGAATCTGCAGTGAGATTAAGGTTCTGAGTTTTGCACAATTATTCTGTCTTGTGGTTTTAAGTAGTTACTTCTTGTAGATAAAAACAGATTTTCTGAAGAATTACTTAAAGACTATGAAAGAAGCAGCATGTTTTCTGTAAGTACTGATGCTTAAAACACATAATATTTCATCTCTTTAATTATGTCATTTATGCCTCTTGGGGAAATAACTGATCTTTCATGGAGAGAGAGTAAGAGAGGTGAATTGTTGTTTTAGTCAAGCTGTTCTTAACTCCTGACACACTGATAGATGACATGCGAGTTTTGGGTGTTTTGTTTTTGTTCCTAGCAACAAGCATTTGAATATGAATTTGGAGCAATGTATGCCTGGATGTTGTGTGTGTTCACTGTCATCATGGCCTATAGCATTACGTGTCCCATCATTGTCCCATTTGGTAAGTTTTCCGGAGAGCTGTGGGCACTGTATGAGTGTGATGGGGGCATGTGGGAGGCTTGGATGCTGATAATCCTTACAACTTGGATCCAAGTTTCCTTCCCTTCTTGTGGAAAAACAGGGCAGAAGATGGTGAATTATTTAGCTTTTGTACTGCCCTTAGAAGTTAAAAGTATATTTAATGTCTATTAGATGCCTATTTTATTTCTCAAGTTTGAGTGTATTAGCTCTGGTGGTGGTTTTTAACAGTTAAGTGAAGGAGTTTAGGTAGGTTTGGGGATGTGGGGATTATTTTTAGCTCTGGGTTCTTGAGGTCTGGGAGAAGTGGACTGTGTAGGGTACCCAGCCTGGATGTCCACCTTAAGCAGCCAAACTTAACTTGAGATATTCTGATCCCCAAATCCTTTAGGCATATTTGAAAAACCTTTGTCCTAAAGTTTGACTGATGTGTGTAAAATGAAGCACAAACATAAGCGTGTTGTTTTCCAGTCTCTTGCTACTGGATCTACCTGTCCTTTTCACTACTGCAGCTCTTCTGCATTGCAAACCATTTACCTAAAATTGCACAACCTGAATGAGAATGAGAAAAGGGGCTGTGGTCATCACTGTGCTATGGGCAACTGTGGTCCTGACCACAGGAATGTGACCTAACAATGTGCTGATGGCTTTGTTGGAACATGGTCTTGGTGAACACCATAGCTTCCCTTTGAGCGGAAAAGGAAATGCTGTATGCTGTGGTAGATTTGCTGGCTTAGAAAACCACTTCAGGGCATGTGGGTGGAGCACAGCTGCCCTGTGGTGTAGATGAAGCTGCAGTCCTACAGAACCCTGAGAATCACTCCAAATCTGAGTCACAAACCTCCTTTTCTAGAATGTCTCTCTAAGTCAGTTGGTTTATCTCTGTCCCATGAACAAAACTTAACATTTCTGTCTTAAATTGCCTAAATATCTGGTCTTGACTACTTGCTTTTTCCTGTGCCAGCTATTAAATCCTATATGGGTGTGCAAGAAACTTAGCAGTCTGTCTAGAACTCATGGAGAGTTGTCCATCTTTAGTGACTGTGACATGATCTTTCTCTTATTTTATTGCATCTTTTGTTCACAGAGTTTCTGGACTGTCATAAGAATTATGTATAAAGAATCATATCAGCAGCTACAGATATTTCCGCTCTGGAAACCTGTTTATCAGGCATAAGTAGTACTAAATCATTTAATATAGTTGGTATTTTCCTTTTCTAATCCAAAACTTTAGAGAGCTAGATACAACATAATTAGCTAAATTAGATGCTGTTTTAATCAACAACCTTATTATTGGGAGAATGTGGCCTTTTTTTTTTGTTTTTTTGTAACAGTGTGCTTGAAGTTTATTTACATTTCATTTTGTGTGCAGTTGTAAAAATCTGAATGTGCTACTGCATGCCAGAGCTGTAGCAATTCGTAGCTGTCACAGCAGTAACTGGGCTTTTTCGGGGATAAGAAATAGCTGACTTGAAATCCAGTCATGAATCTCTTGAAGGCTGAGAGGGAGATGTTAAGCCACTGTTACCAGTACAGTGGTGGGGGAGTTATCAAGTCTTCCCTACTGGCTTGGCCTTATGTGCCAGCACTAGGAAGGAGCTCTGGGTTGTCTCTGGGAGCATGAGCAGTGCCCCAGAGAAGTGTATGGAGAGGGGGAGGGATGAGGAGACCTGAGAACCCCGGGCTGGGGATACAACAACCTTAGGAGCAGGCTGCTGTCATGCAGCTGTACCCCATTCATATTTGGGCTGTATCCACCATTGCTGTCTCGATTTTCGGTCACTTGGTCAGTGTAGATCTCCTCACAGAATTGCTGCTTTTTATCAAGTCTTCTACAACCACTCCTTGGCTCTCCCTTTTCTCCTTCCAGGTTTAATATACATACTCCTGAAGCACATGGTTGACCGTTATAACCTTTACTACGCATATCTCCCTGCCAAGCTGGAGAAGAAGATGCACTTTGCAGCTGTGAATCAGGCCCTTGCAGCTCCAATTCTCTGCCTTTTCTGGCTCTATTTTTTCTCATTTTTGCGGCTAGGTAAGTCTTACCTCTTTCCATCTAGAAGCTACTCCTACCTCTCTTACCAACTTACCTGAATTACATGTGAAGTTTCATAGGCTCTGTGGGCTTTTCTTTTTGCTTCCATAAATAGGAAGTCATGGCGGTTACTTGTGGCACTAAACTACACAATATTTGCAGATTGCACAAGTTTGCATAAGATACTCTGATGTGGGTGGCTGTTGTGTTAACTTAAAACTGTTAGCATGGAGCTTCATATTTCTTCATTTTACAGGAGAACATGTGTCCCCTAAATCTGTAGAGTTTGAATTGGCCAGTTGGGCTGTGGAGTGACAGACAATAAAAAATCATTAAATAAACCAAAAATCTATTTAGAATTAGCTCTTTCTAATAAGAAAATCTCTGACTTCACTACCTGTGAATGTAGTCTGTGCATATGTTTAATTTGCCTGGATGAATTGGCTACTGCCTCTGTTGTACAGCTGTCATTTAGAAAAAAACTGTTAAAATGTTGGCTAATGTTAATAAGACCTGTGTTCTGCATCATCTGTGAAACTTTACATCTGTCAAAGACTGCAGTAAGATGGTGACTCCCCTGCCCATATTGTAATTCAAAACCTCATGTTTTGTGTGTAATTTATTTTAAAAACAGAGACATTCTGTATTTTGCAAATACTTGGCGTTGATAGTATGACTGTGGTGTACTAACAGCTTTGACATCAGAAAAGGTAGGCGATAGCTTATGGTCTCTATCCGTTGTATATGAGGAAGCATTTGGCATGGAACACGGAAGCCAGTGATGCTGGAAGGAGTTGAGCTTCCTTTCTTGGGAAGGAGGCCCTTGGTATCTAACTGTATTTTGCCCTCTTCTCTGCTTTCATAGCACTGATGACAAATAACAATGCTTGCATTGTGTTTTTCTAGCATACCAGTAGTAAAAAAGACATTGTTGGCCAACCATCATCTAACTTTAGAGAGAGCTCCCTGTGGATGTCTGAGGCACTCGGAACTATTGCTTCAGGCTGTCCTTGGGTTTGAGTGGATGTCTCTGCATTACTTGTATGTTCGAGAGCTTATTTTTTCCCTTGTTTTGAAAGCTGTCTTTGCAACCAGGAAGACTAACAAGTCTGTGCTCTAAAATAAGAGCAGAATTTCTAGAGCATGCTTTAGAAAAACCAAGTCCAAACACAGCAATTGATGCGCCTCTTGAATTGTTATGAAGGAAATCCTGGTGTAGTAAAAATTAAATCTTTATAGTAATGTTTTCTGGTTCTGCATCTGTGGTAAAACCATCATTTGTCATGGAACTCTAATGGAGAACACAGGCTAGATTAATGCTTTTGGCTTGGTCAGTATAGAGGATCCTGTTTACAGGATGTTGTTCAGTGATTTGTCAGTGCACAGGGCAGTCTAGCCAAGTGGTGTGAGTCTGAGAGGTAGGAACTGGAGATCTTAATTGTATTGCCATTGGCTTCATCACTGCTTCTTGTGCCAAAGAGAAGGAAAGAGAGGGAAGAGTGCTCTACTGCCTTATCTGCAAAATAAATCAGGTTTTGGTGTGTAAAGCCCTTGACTTTTATAGTTTGCCTAGTATGGATATTTCAGTCTGGTTGCAGAATGCAGTGATGATACTCTGTTTTCTCACTCACCATATAAATGTGAGGCTAGAAAGACTTCTATCCCAGTTCTCAGTTGGGATCAGGTATCACTTGACTGCATGCAGGAGGTGACAGGCTGTACTGGTGTCATCTGTTTCCTTGTCAGTCGCTGTTTTCTTCCACAGCTCTCACCATCCATCCATCATACACCAAAAGCACCACTGGGCCTCTCACAACAGAGGAGTTGATGTTGCTATCTGCAGTTCAATGCCCAGAGATAGGCACTTAAGTCCCGTGTTTTCTAGAGCTGTTGGTGCAGAGGAGTGCTGAGAACACAGGGAAAAGTGGTCTTTGGAGATTTCTTCTTCCCAGATCTCTGCTGTTTGCCTTGTGGTTCACACCATATGTGGCTTTGGTGTAGACATGCCCTCACCAGCTGGTAAATACTGGTGTATTTACTTACAAAAACAACCTCTTCTAAAGCACATTCCAAAGTACCCATAAGGAGCTTTTTCACTTCCCTTTTTGGTTTGAACCAAATGTATGATGTATTCGTAGGGTCTTTTGGGTTTTTTTTTTTGTGTGTGCATGCGATGGTTTGGTTTGGTTTTTTTTGTCCCCTTGTGAACACAAGAATAGATCTGCACAGGGCTTGTATAACCTGCTAAAAAGTAAAACCTATGTGTTTGTGCCTCTGCAGATGATGGGGTTACCACAAAAATATTTGAGGGTTGATGTTGCCTCTTTTGAATAAAGAAGCTTGGAAACAGCTAGGTTGTGTTTTGTTGGTTTTTCTTTCTTTTTTTTTTTTTTTTTTTTTTTTGTGAGGGCATTTAAGTTGGTAGTTTCTGTTCACTATTTTTAAGGGCCTTCCACAATGAAAGTTCACCTGCCACCAATAAAGGATGTAAATGTTTTATTTTCTTTTAATCTTGCGTCAAAATGAGATCTCTGGGATTTCTCTATAGTGCCAATATGAGATGTAAGAGATTATGTTTTTAAATTATGTAATAGGTGCCAATTTATTCCAAAGTACATTGTGTCAAAGTGTAACTAATAATCACGAAGCAATAAAACACTGAGTTCAGAGAAACTTCAGGCTGCCTTGATTGCTCTATTTTTACTTTGCGTATTGAAATAGTTCTTTTGCTAGCTGCCCCACAGCATAATCAATGTCATGAACTGTTCATAAAAGCATTGTCATGAGGCTTACAGTGACAGTATGTCCCATGAGAGATTTGAATCCTTTTAAATTTCTCTAGGAGATGAATCTTGGTGACCTTTGGGTAGGAGAAGGTTTTGGCTCTCCCAAGCCCTCTGCCTGCTCATTGTTAAACTGTTAGTTCCTGAACTTGACCTTTTCTAGCATGTCTGTGAGGCAGCAACATCTTGAGATTAGAGTAGGACTTGTACCATAAATAAGAGTGTGCAGATGTTCAGTGTCTTGCAGGATTGCCTCCAGCTTCCCAAGACCGGCGCTCTGGACCAGTGCTGAGCAGGAGACCTGCCCTGCTGCAAGAAGGACCCTGCAGAGCTCTGGTAACCCCGATGACAAGCCCATCCTGTTAGTGGAAGGTACTCGTAACTCCTGGTTCTTAAAAGGCAAGAGAGCAGCCTTGTCTAGTGAGGCGACATGGATTTGTGTCAGACTTCTTTGTACTACCTCTTCAGTGTTGCACTTTAGTCAGGGAGGTCGCAGGGTGTGGGGTGGAGTGTTTTGATTTTAGCAGTCATGGTATTTCTAGAGGTGGTATGTACACTGAATGTTGTGGGGTTTTTTTAGTAATGATGGTATTACTAGAAGTGGTGTGTACCCTGGATGCAAACTGCCATTTAAGATGGGTGTTCAAGTAAAAAGAAAACCAACAGACTCCACATTTTTCCCTTGTCTCTGGGTCTCTCATACAGATGTGGGGACAGAAGGAGGAGACAGAGCCTGTTGTATTAATTAGATCAGAAGTCTATGCTTGTAACTCATTTCTAGCTGCAGTACCCTATCTCATACGGGTGTCTGCGGAAGCAGTGGGCACTTAGGAGTATACTAATTGTGGAAACAAATAAATGATTTAGCTACCACACTTGACCTGTTTACAGTTCTGGCACTGGATTATTTTTATGCTCTGTGGTACAGCTTACATTTTTGAACAAGTGACTTTTGGTATTCACTTCGAGGTTCTCTACGTCATATCAAGGACAAAAACTCTTTTGCTGATTGGATTTCCTCCTCGTGCTTGGAAAGCTGCTGAACCTTGGTAATGAAGCTCCTTGTGGCTGGCACAAGTTCAGTAAGACAGGGCCAGCTCTCCTGTGAACTCGAAGAAACTCACCTCCAGTGATGCTAATGTGCTTCAGATAGAGAATATGGAAAACCTACTAGGTAATGGAAAGTTGCATCTTGCTAAATGGTCATCGCTGGCATTTGAGGAACCAGTTCATGTGTCTGACAGGGGAACCACCTGCATATTTCACTTACCATGTAGCAACCATTCTTTGCCACTGTACTCTCTTGGGTTTAAAATCAGAAATGTCTATGATATTAGGACATGCACTAGTTTGAATAAATTACTAAATTAGTAAATTATCACAAGACCTCCATGTATAGTGACATACAAATTAAAGGCTGGTTTATCAGCTTTGATATGTTGTGCTTGCTTTCCTAATATCTTTTGGGTCTCTCTCTCTCTGAGCCCTGGAAGTAATTAGGAAACTGCACTGGCTCTAATTCATTCCTTCATGCTGGTGGATGTCTCTGAGAGGATAAAATTAGATCAGCAGGAGAAACTCCTTGCATTCCTTGCTGAGTCTTAGAGAAAAGCTGAGGGATGGAAGCCTCAACAAATGTGGATGTTGGCTGCACTGTATTTGAAATTCATATTTAAAGCCATTGCACATTCTTTACTGTTCTTTTTATAAATCTTTTGGCAGGAAGCCTAAGCAAATGGCCCAGCTGGAGTTACTGATTGTAGCTCCCAGAAGCCATATTTGCTGAGATCCAGTGCCGGCTGCTTGCCTTGCATTGCTCAGTTGGAACAATTCCTCCCTGCCAGCTTGCTCCTTGCTAAGTCCTTGCTTGCGTTCTAGCAGCTGCCACCAGCAGTGCTCCTGTGGAATATGAATCCTGGACAAGTCTGCCACCCAGGCATGAGTAACCCCTACAGTGTGGTTCGTGATGGAATTCTCTGTGATACAACTGAGGGGACAACCTCTGAAGAGTTGAAGAACGGAGCTCATTTTGATATTGTACAGTTCAGTACACTTCTGCAAAGACTTCACAATAGATTATTTTCTTCTGTAGTGAAGAAAAAGCTGTATGGTATGCTGAGACCGAAACTTGGCTTGTGTGGATGCACCTGGCTCTGTGCCAGTTAGAGCTTATTCTGTACATATGTCCAATCTGGTTCATCTCCTGCCCTATGACAACACATTCTCAACGCCCAAATGAATACTGCAATTTCTGATTTGCATGAGGTGCACACCCTCATGTCTTGTCTTTCTTTGGGCTTTTCCCATGTCCTGAGTGAAGAGCAGATCTCTGTGCTGGCTACGTTTCTATAATGCTTCACTGTAGCGCTAGACTGTCTTCTTTCTGTCTCTTTGAAGAAATCCAGTTCCCAGGTCTACTTACCCACAGATGCTAGCATCAGAATTGAAAGCTTTCTCATGTCTGACCAACAGATAGTTCACTTATTAGTATTTGGAAGGCTTTTAGTTTTGTGCTTTTCAGGAAGGTAGGCTTGTCCTATAAGCAGCAGACCACAGAGTTGCTTCTCCTGACTCTTAGCAAAAGGGAAGTGAGAGGCACAGGAAGATTTGGGGAGGAGAGGTCTTTTTCTGTCACTAACACAAACCCAAGTCCTTTGAGTGCAAAGAAAAGGCACACTTTATAAACTGCAACAATACAAGGAAATAAGCACTTTTAATTCCAAATGATGGGCAGGGTCATAACTTTCAAAGAGGACATGTGTCTTATCTTCTTAAAATGGTCTTGCAAATTCCTTCTCTGTCTAATCTAGACAAGACTTCTCGAATAATTCTGCTTGTCACCTGTCTGTAACAGCTGCAAATGCCTGTTTCAGATATTTCAGAGGTACAAAGTTGTTCTTTCTGAGGACAGCTGTCTGACAGATCAAAACAGAAAGGAAATGACCAAAAGTGGAGATGCTGACTCCACTGGGTCATTATAATAGAACATTGTCCCCTCTGATTTTTTTTTTTTTTTAATTTTTTTTTTTTCTTGGATTAACTCCTGGCTCTTGCTTTGTATTGGGCATCCTATTGGTTAGGCCATAGCATCTCAGCTGCAGCAAGTG
>WHYT01016238.1:124231-205121 GCA_009806455.1 Tetrax tetrax
TTTGTACACAGCTCACCTTCCTTCTGTATGAAAATCTTTCATACCTTTAGTGGAGTTTTATACTTGGCTTTTCAGATCAGTTAGCTTTATTACAGCCTGCTCTCCTGAAATGTAAAGCACCAAGTCGCTTCTTTCACGCTTGTTTCAAAATTCTTCCTAAAATAGAAAGAATTCATTAACTTCTGAGACCCGAAATTGGAATCTGCTAGGAAGAAAAAGGAAAAAATTAAGACATAAATCAGTTGTGCACCTTTTAAGAAGAATCATTTAAGCAATTATTTTTGTTATTTAGCTTCAAAAGGGAAAAGACATAGTGGTGAAGTTAGGAAACTGTAATATTTGTATTTTGGAGTGGGTTCTTCCTCTAAGTTTGTGTGAGATATTACTCAATCTCTCTGTCTCTAGTTTCTCTGAAACATTAAGAATGCTTCTGATCACTGCAGAAAGCTTTATCAGCCACAAGACTTGGGATGGTGGAAGAAAATTCCACGGAGACAAAAATGCAGGGTGAACCTTAGTTCCGTTGAGGCTGTACAAGTATTCTGAGAACTCAAGAGATACAAATGTATTTACATACGAAACCACCCCAGCAATGCAGGCTTGGTTGCAAAAGAGCTTAAGAACTGCTGGAAAATAATGCTGCTCTTAGACTTCCGCCCATTTGGGGAAATTGAAAGGTCAGTAGGTGTGCTCTGAGCGGAGAGGAGATCCTACAAGGCAGCAATGGCCATAGTCCAAAAGTGAGTGGGATACTTGGACTCAGCTGGAACAGAGCTGCAGCCCAAGCTCATGAAATCGCACTGAGCGAGGGATGCCATACAGACAATGGGAAAAACATTAGCTGGGCTAGGCCCTTCCCCAGAGGAAAGTGTTGACATCACTTATCTGAACACCTTGGGGTGGGACACATCCTTGTGCAATGGACAACTAGGAATGAAGCAACAGAAGGTGGATTGCGTTCTGAAGGAAGGATGGAGTATTTACGAGGGAGCTGGTATCAGCAGGACCAGCTAAAGCTGGTTTTGCATTGGATGTGGGGTGGATAACAGTGTGGGACAACTCAGGGCCTGGGAGGAATTTCAGAGCCGAGGGTGTAGTTTCTATTTTCACCTGCCTGCATTACCTGGGCCTAAGGCAGGCTGCAGCTGCTGCTGTGAGGGGCAGACACTGGGCTGTGGACACTGCCAGGGCCCCTGCTCAGCCCTGGGGGCAGGGGGCTTTGCAACTGGGCTCCTTGCAGCTGCTGGGACAGGCAGCATAGGCAAGGTGAAACAGTCGCTTTCCTTCCTTGCACCTCTTTTGTGCTGTTGAAACAGTTGTGACTCAGTCTTCACATACAGTTGAGTTTGTCATGCTGGTGCCTTTGGCTCAGGAGCTGGGCGACTGAGTGTAGTTTTGTCTTCTCATGTTTCTGTTCACCTTTTCTCTGTGCTGTACTCCCTCTGCACTGATCACCTGCAGCGGTTTGAACCATTGCTGTTAAGGGGGATTATCTTTCATTTTAAAAGATGGAAACTCATCACTTAAATCTCATTTATCATTCATCCTATCTTCAAAACTGCAGCCATTCATTTATTAAACAGGAGGAGAGCACAAGCGTCCTTCTTACCTTCCTGATTGGATTTTAAGATGTTATTTTGAAGACTGAAATTTGGACTACATCTAGCAAGGGGAAAGAGCTGTCACTCAGCACAGATCTGTTTATAAATACTGCTCTCCAGAAGACAACTGACGATTGTAATGGGGCTAATTCTTCTAGCAGCATTGGCATAACACCATCAGGGCTGTCTGGCACTGCACATGATATTTCTTCCATGAAAGAAAACTAATTCTAAGCAAGATGGTTTTAGTGTGAGTTATGTTCCTTGAAGTGCTATTACAGCAAGTAAAACAAGTGGCATCATTTCTCAGTGTTTTAAAATAAGCTACCCTGAAATAAATATGGATTTATTCCTTGTCTCTTCCCACAGTATCCAGAAGGATCTTTCTGTTCCTCTTTCAGACGAAAATGTATCTTCATTTAATGCATGTTATGTACTGCACCTGTTGTATAATACCATGTACATTTGATTGACTGTCTTAAATTGATCAGTCCCTGGCTCTGAGCAAATTCTTGCTGATTCAGTGGTGATGAATAGTGCCCCTTATGCATCTAGATCTAACTGTGATGCTAGACTTAAGAGATTCTACTTTTCACTAAATGATGATTTAACTTCCTTTTTTTTTTTTCTGTGAAAGTGTGATTTCTCTTCATATTTTTTTTCATTCATGAGCTGAGTAATGCTTGATTCTTGTTTAATGCACATGAAGTCTTGTCTTGTAGAAGATGTCCAAAGGCTGCATGTAGTGGCTTGGCTTTTTCAGGACTTTATGGTTTGTAGTTTAAAAATCAGAAGTCAAATTTAGTTTTAGTGGAAGTTAGTTTAGCTGGAGCTGTATGAGAGGATGATGACCTTACAAGTGTTTTTCCATACCAGAAGCAGACACTTTCCAAAGCACTTCAGCTGGGGGGACAGAGTGTAAGTTCTGTTTATTTTCAGTGGCATCTCCATGGTTCCGAACATCTTATCCAGACTCTTCATGGGCTGTAACTGACTAATTAAAAAGCAAGGTTTAAGTCAGCTACTTCTGGTTTCAGTGTGGGATGAATGCATGTTGTGGATCATCTTAAGGAGGAATGGCTTTTAGGACAGCAGAGACTTTGGGGCAAATTTGGTCCAGAAATGGAAACTTCACCAAGAAATTGCTCTGGAGCAAAACAAAATGTTTTGAGCATCAGTGTCACTGGATTCTGGGTTCTCCAGAAGGCTGTAGCTTTTATTTGAGCCTTATTCCCAGGAAACAGCTCAGCCAGCCCAACAGCAGCGCATTTGGCCGTGGTAGAGGAAACTCACTGTCTGAACAACAGGTACTCAGCTGGCTCGCTTAAATAAGACCAAGTATAACAGAGCAGGGAGTCCTTTGTTACTGCTTATTACTATGGCAATAATCTGATAGGCAGTTACTCGCTAACAGAAATGTTAAAACTATTTTTGATTATCTGACTGACTTTTGCACTGCTTGCTGTAGTATTGTACCAAATAATTTGCCCATTAGTGAATGCCAGAGTGTATCAGAAGTGAGTCTGGATTTACTCAAGGTGGTTATCAAATCCACATCTCAGGCTCGTGGGAGGGTTGCTGCCTGCAGGAAGAGATGCAGATGCTATCACTAGCCCATGAACACTTCATCAGTATTAAACCTTGCACTAGAGGCAGTCGGATGGGCTGCGTTTTGCTAAAAGCAGATGATTCTTTTGAAAAAAGGGGAGGGGAATTGATGGCAGGCTTTACAGCTGGCACATAGCTGAATTTTATACTCTTTTATGTTGTCATAGTATTTCTCTGAATCTTTGTACCTAAGTGTAGAGAAGTAGGTGATGAACAACAGCTGCTGATAGCTGTGGGCTTAAGGTTTGAGAAGCGTGAGATCAGCATTCAGAACAACCTTTGCTATAGCAGGCATTTAATTATCTTTTTTAAGCTTCTAAAGTCTATGCCTTTTATGTTCAGATTTCTTTCTCTTTCAGACAGTAGCTAATCAAACTCATTTTTGTGCTGGATTTAGTTTGTCAGTTCCTATCTTCTATACTAAGTAAAGCTGACAGCGTGGACAGCTTGTGGTTGTAGTAGCTGAAGTGCACTTACCTGGTGTGCAGAGCAGGGCAAGGACGTGGTCGCTTACTGTCTGTGTCCATTACCTTGTCTCAGATTGCTGCCCAGTGTGAGGCATATTTAAAAATAGGAAGGTTCTACAGGCGGTTGGTTGCTCTTTGTCCAGCTCTCACTGGTGACTGAGCCTCGATGAGCTGCTGTACTGTAAGATCACAACACAGAGTCCTGATGTGCTGCTTTTCATTGAGGCTGGGCTCCAGAAGGGAGACAGAAAAAGCTTCAAGCCTTCTACTTGCATCTGAAAATTGGTTTGGCAGGTATCATATAGCAAACTCCCTTCCCCCTTACTTTATCTGTGTTGTGACTGAGCCGTCCCTGGGGAAGTATCCAGTTTTATCAGTATATGGCAGCACTCCTTAGCACCACAGCAGATGTCTGCATGTGCATTAAAGATGAGAGAGGATAATATCCAGCTCTGAAATATAAGGCCACACAGGGGACAGAAGTAAGGCAAAAACAAGCAGCCAGAGATCAAGACTTGTATAAGAGGGAGCATAGTGGTGCCTGTGAATAGCTGTTGATGAAGAGGTGAGCTGATTCCTCCTGAAAGCAACCTTTTCCTAATATACTGAACCTGGAAAGAAGTTTGGGGATGGTCTGCTCTGAGACTTTCTTCCTGTCTATTCAAAACACCCTGGCCTGAACCACACAATATTTTGCAAATGAGAACAAAAATTTTGACTAACGAAAGCATTTACAAGTAAATGTAGAATTGGGGCTCACTACTAATCTGGAAGCAATTACCTGTCTTAAAGAATTTGAGTACGGCTTGAAGGTCTAAGTGCAGCCTTGCAGTCAAATCTTGTAGGAAAACGTGAAAGCTCCTGTGCCTTCCTCTACTGGCACCCAGGTGCAGAAGCACAGAAGGCAGAGGAAAAGTAGCAAGAGGGCGGTCTCATCTCTGCTCCGAAAGCTGATCCAAGCTGTTTTGCATCTAGTCTGCCTTAATGATTTTCTGTCATGGCATATCAGGTGTCTTTGAGCACCAAGATTCACACGTACCCAGCAGGAGTGTTAACTTGCCTTCTGTGAAACAACCTATTTGGTGTTCTGGAGCTTAAAAGCCCCGTGGGATTGTTATTTAACAGCTTCCATTCCAATTAATATTGTGAAATAATACTAATCCATGCAAGTGTTATTGGTGGATTATATTTCCCTGTGCTTGCAGGGGTAGGGAAGTCTATCCGAAGTGACTGGAGAACAAAACCATACTGCAATCAGTCATCTGGATACAGTTTAAGAGTGTTTGAAGCTCAACTGCACACACCAGGGACACAGCCCTTCAAACTCAGTTTGCTTTGAGCAGTTTGCCTTCAATCTGACCTTTGTAACAGCTGCAGTACAGAATCAATAGGTTCTGAATTGACGCTTCTCTCTGCTGTCAACCAAGTAAAATCTCAGTTCTTAAAAATTTAAAAGAAACACACGGGTATTCAAAATTTTAATGCACGTTTCTTTTAATGTTGAGTTAATCAAATCTTTATTCTTTAATAAGAAGTATTCACAATACCCTGCAGAAGCAGTGCAAAGCCACAGTGTCTTGAGCCTACTAGGGCTATGATTTTTTAGTTAAGAGTACAAATTCAGCCCTGAGGTAGCTTGGGCTATTATTACCCCTCCTTCTGCTCTGAGCTACAGGTGCCTGTGTGTTTCAGCTTCTCCTCACGCGTTGCTGTCCCAGGAGCCTGGCGCAGAGGAGCTGAACTTTTTCACAGCCAGGAAGGTGCTTAACAGCCCAGGCTGGAAGAGAAAGGCAGCCAGCAGTAGCCAGCTGGCTAGTTTAAAGGCACTGTAGATCATCGATGCTGATTAACCCATGCAGTCATGCAAGTTCGGTCTTGCTAGGCTGTTCCCCGTTCTTTATGTGAGGAACCTCACACCTACACCAACTCAAGTTTTACTGCAGCAGTGAAAAAAGGCTTTCAGAACAATTAAACTGTTATTAGTGATGTTATTAGTCATAAGGTCTATTTTTCAATTTCAAATCAAGAGTCAGGAATATTACAGAACTGATTTTAGGAGCCTGTACCTGGGGGAGAAGATAACCAAGTAATCTTCATGCTACTTTTTTAGCCTAGCTGAACAAGAAAAGCCAACCCAAAATCAGTAGGTTCCCCACAGCAGTATCTCATTGAGATATACTGCATTTTTCTTGCTGTCCTCTCTCACATCTGGTCAAGAGTAAGATCTCATTACATGGATTACAGTAGACTTAGTAAGGCCTGTACATGTGCTAAGCTGTAAGCAATTACCCTGCTGTTTGTTAGGGGAGTTATTCTCCTTTCTTTCTCCAGAGTTGCTCTTTCTCCACTTTCCCAACAAACTGCAGAATATCTTCAGCAAGAAGTTCAGGTTCCTCCAACGCTGCAAAGTGGCCACCTCGAGGCATGAAATGGAAGGAAACTATGTTGGTGTATTTCTTCTGGGCCCAAGCCTGGGGTGTGTGCATGACTTCATTAGGGAAGGAGGCGATGCCAGTAGGTACTTGTACTGTAAGCCTGAGAGAAGAGAGAGAATAATTTAAATCTTTCCAACACTTAACTCAGCAAGAAATGGAAAGTCCCAAGGAAATGTTCTTAAAACAGTTGGGCACACTGTTCTTAGGCAATTACAATTTGACTTCCAGATCCTAAATTTGAATATTCAACACCACTTTCATTCCTGAAAAAAAAAAAATTCATTTTTTGCATACATTGATATTAAGGCAGTTTTGCAAAGGATCTAGGGCATGAGAGTTTGAAGCAAGGAAATTGAGAAGAAAGCCCTAGGAGGTGGTGGGTATAGAGTTTTCTCATGCTGCATTCAAGGCTCAACAGTCATGTTTTGAGGGGAAAGCACACAAACTAACAAGGGCTGGGGAGAGATTTACAGTGAAGATTACAACTAGAACATGTTGAGCCTGGCAGGACAACTGGAGAGTAGGCAGGGGAAGAATTGGGGAGGAGAGGGGAGGAATAACAGAGAGTAAATCTAGACTAGTTCACAGGAAACATTTCTGAACTTCAGAAGTGAGACTTCACCCTATAAAGTATCTCTTGCTTTTAACTGGCATCAGTGTACTCTACAGAATGTTTTGCACATTAGCAAGTGTAGGGAAACAACTGGATTTAAGGGGAAAAGTACCTCAGGAAAGTGGAATGATCCATGCTTGTTATAAATAGAGCAACATTTTCTAGGTTTAAATATCCCACACACATAAGCTGCATTGTCAGAAATTACAGACTTCAGAATTTAGATAAAAAAAAAAAAATGCTGGACATGTAACCACTGGAAGCCTAAAAACAAAGTGCCTAATTTTACATAGGACTTTGAGACTCCTCAAGACACAGAGAAGTTCATGTAGCTCATCTCATGTAGGCAGAACCAGAGCAGTATTCTGCCCACAGTGTAGCCACAACAGCTTCTTTTTCAATAGCTAAGTCAGCTTCCTGGGAGCATCATTTCACAGCTAAATGAATACCATAGCAGTGAGCTGTGGTTGCAAATACCTCAAGGCAGGTTTAAGCCTTCACTAATACTCAAGCTGACACAAGTATATGCAACCAAGCTGCTGTCTTAAGTGTCTGCACAGCAGGAACATCAGTCTTACTGACTGTCCAATTATGCAGTTTGTCAGTATACTGAAGTTGCTTACAACAGTAGAACTTAAATCTTCTGCAGAAATAGGCAAACTGTCCAGAAAAGTGCTAGAACTACACACCAAATAAACTGTAAAAAAAAAAAACCTGACTGCATGACTCAGTCACAGGCTAACTTAGTAACTGAAGTAAAATCTGGAAGTACTTGCACGTGCTTTTCCCTAGTTGGATACATCATGAATGGGAAGTCCTCAAGCAGTGCCTCCAGTCAGATGTCCTTACTGATGGTTTAAGACTCTTGCCTAATTACTGTGTTTTCTGAGCATAACACAGTACATCAACTAAAAGACCTGCAGAAGAACATTGTGATATAGCATTGCTTTTCCTCGCCATTCAGAAACTTGCAGCAGCTATAAGACATAAACAACCTGTCTGCAACCATAAAATTAAGTTCAGGACAAAATATTTAAAGAAAAAAAAAAACAAACCACTTACCTTTCGTGTTTCTGTGTGCCTATCCCCTTCTGCAAATTTTCTTTGTAGAAACGCATTGAGGAGACTATAGAGCCTGACACCCAGTAGATCATAATATTGGTGAGAAGATCATCCAGGTTAAACTTCCTGAATAGGTAAGTGCAGAGATTGCTTAGTTAGACCTAAATACCCTTTTGCATTATTTCAGCAAGGACTTGAGTTTGGTTTGGTTGTAAGAAAAAAAGTAACAAGAAAAAAATGGTTAAGAAGAGAGTTGAGTTCTCCTCTGTCTGTCAGTGACCCTTTAAGCAGTCAAAGGCTTTCAAACACAAACTGGGAAGTGACATTTTAACTCCTACATGGAAGACAGACTCCAACAAGCTCCAGTACAGCTGTCTATACTGTCCATAGACTGGGAGGGTAGGAGCAGAAGAACACATGGGACAGCTTGTGCCATTTATTATTCATAATTTGAAATTCTACCATAAGTCTTCAATAGAGCCATCATATCAACATGTGCTGTAGACAGTGCATGTTTCATATCAAATTATTAGCTGTATGCAGTGCAAACATTCTATTAAAATCCATTGCCACTGGACCTTTTCATAACATGCCCCTTTGCTCCACTCCTGACAGGTACCTCAGTAATTTTCAAAGGGGACTTCATCTCAGATTTCTGCTGCACACTAAGAATGATTCTTTAATAGCAAACAGTAGGTAAATGAAGCAATACTGATCAATCTAAAGCAAATTCATAGAGATTTAAGTATTAGTATTATAAGCAATCATGAGTTCTGTTCCCCACTATCTTAATGTAGGTTAAACTTCTGGTTTTCTGTCCTCATGAGATTCTTCCACCTAAGTCAGTTTTCAATACCCAGAAGTTGCAGGGTGTCTCTCTTTTCTAGGATACCGAAGTGGGAAGGAGTACATCAGCCTTCCTGGCCTATTTGCTTCTTTGCATGCTGTAAAGTAGTAGTACAGCACTGCACCATTTGTGGTCACTACAGTCTCCCTACAAGATGTGAAGTGATCAATTCAGACAAACTTCTTGAGCTATGACTCTGGGCTTAGTCACCTCATCCAAAATGGCATAAGAGAAAACGGTTACCTCTCTAGTCCTCCATCCTCTAAATTACGGAATTCCAGATCAGTCCATGTAGAAAACTTCTCTAAGATATAAGCGGCCAGTCCTACCGGAGAGTCATTCAAACCACAGCCTGAAAAGGAGGAGGAAAATGTAACTAAAATTGCGATATCTGACTACTAAACTCAGACTGTTACAGAAGCGGCCCATTAGAATACAGGGTAGATAACCTTACAAAGCTGTGCCAGCAGCTGTGTTCTTAAATAAATAAATAAAATAGTAGAACAAGTTGGAGCCGTTTATTGTTAAATCACAAACTGATAGTATCTGCAAACCGACAGGCTCCGCATTAGCTCACACTGTATGTTTTTTGAACTGACGTAACAGTATTGGATTTCTGCTGGCCTTTTTTTTTTCTTGTAAAGTAATAAGATGAAGCTCTTTGTGCCAAGTAGGGTTTGCTTCCATTAATCGGGAAGTTGTCATGCATTAAACAGCATTACAGGGGCAAATCTCACATGCCTACACATGACCAGGAGAATTTGCACCATTATCTAACTGTAAAAACATTTTAAGGATTGTTAGAAAGTCATTAAGGAAGAGCAAGGCTTTACTAAAAGGTCCATCTTCTGAATTAGCAATAGCCAACTGCCTTCATCTAGAACAAGGTTTAATATACTTCTTATAGTTTGTTTTGCTCAGACAGAAAAAACACACCTGCACCTGGAACTCTGCTAATACATTCTAGTGCTGTGAAATACAGGGACCATAAACTGTCTCAGCTGCTCACAAAAACCTTAAGGAAAAGCTTTTCCTGAGGAACAGCAATACATTTGAAGTTCCACCCGTGCAACCCAACCTTCCTGAAAGATGTCCAACACTACAGCTAGCACCATTTCATTAGTAACTGCTATTTAAACACGCTAGTTGAGTTTCAGTTATCAAACAGCTAATATTGATAACTGAAATACCAAGTGTTTGAAAAAGTTATATTGAGCATGCCTTCCAGATCTGCAGAACTAGACACACTATAGCCTGTTCTCATAGACTTGCTGTGAACAAAGAAGAGTACATCAGATTACATATAGGAAACATTGACACTGGTCCTACCAGTACTTTGAATAGAGGTGCTGCCTATTTCAGTCAGTCGAAAATGAACCCACCCTCCATGCAGGCTTCCCAAAGAATAAGTGTGAAATCAAATCCATGTAAGCCAGTTTGATCAAAAGCCAGCTCTGAAGCAATCAAGAGTATAGTATTAGCAAGCATAGTATACATAAACCAAGAGCCAGAGACAACTTCCTCGCTTAGGACAGCTTGCAGGGTAGCTCTGTACTACCAGAAGTCTCAGGAAGACTGGTAGCCATCATGGCTGTGCTTCTTCCAGCCACCTTACACTCCCGTCTTCAGAGTGTTTTTCTCCCTATGGGAACCTGCCACCTGCCATGCTCCTCTCTTCTTTGTCCTCAGAATTGCAGGAATGCCTCTGCTCCAGTTCCCAAGACATGAACTTGCTGCTGGTTCCCAGTCAGTGCAGTTCACTCTGACAGACTACATGTTACTGGCAGGGACAAGAATTGGCCAGAAAACCACAGCAGAAGGAGCATGGCTAGGCATCTTCCAGCTACCAGCTTCCCCATCTTTTCTTAAAGCACAAAAGGAATTAGAGACCACTAATTTTTAGAAACAAAAACACAAAGGAAGCAAAATTATTTAAAATCCATAAAATTATTATTTTGCCTACACATTTTAAGAATATTCCTGCTTCTGTAGGTAAGCTTTTGGAAAACCATTAAGAAATAGTTTCCTTAGCTATGTTTTCAATAAAACCCATGAGTGAATTGCTGCTGCACTAAACTAAAATATATACAGTATTCTTGACTCAGTTGTCCAATTCAGTTGCAAGAGATGTTTTAAAATAGAAATACTTAATACTCAGGTATTTAAAGTAGTTAAGCAGTCTGAGTGACTGGCTCATCTAGAAAGAACATTCATAGGCACACTTTTTTTTCCTTGGAAGTCTGCAAGTGATTCAGAAGAATGAGTGAAAACACAATTTGATTTTACTTTTCAGGTATTAGTTATTCCTATAAATAAGCTACATCACATGCTGAGACAGCTAAAAGCTTCTTGTAGTTTACGTCATTTGAATGTGATCCATTCTCTGTGAAGAAACTACCTTTTCCTCTCAGCACAGCTGCATTTGAAATAGAATTACAGTCCCCAGTGACAGCAGAAGTGGAAAATTATTAAATAAACTATTTTATTTATGAAAATGGAAAATGAGCTCAGTGGCACTGAGGGCACGCTCAGTTTTGATGTGCAGATTTACCGCTTCTGCATGCAAAAGTGAGTGCAATGCTACATACCCATATGTAACCTTTTCTGAGTTGGACACAGAAAAGGAGCCCACTTTCTATAACCTCTAACCTTCCTACTTCAATTTCCCTGCAAAAAAAAAAATCTGCATATTTTAAGCAGTACATTTTGTTTCCATGAAAGTACAACTAAAATGAACAGACTAAGCATTCCGAGCTGAAAATATTTTTTTGTTTGGTTCTTTTACCAACAGTATCAGGCTTTGTGGCCTGTATGTGCGCGTAGCCAGACTCCAACAAGATCCTGTAGAGCCCTTTTTTCAAGAAGGGAAACATCCGCCTAACATCTTCATCCTGGAAGCCGAAGAGCCCTGGAAGATAGCGACCCAGCAGAATGGAGAGCAGGTGAATGAATCCCATGTTCGTAACTGAGGCTAGATTTAAATGGAGACCTTTTACATGGCTAAAAATAAAAACAGGAAAAGCCCACACAAATTAACAAAAATAAAATGTGATTTGAAGTTGTTATATTTAAAATGTTACTAATAAAATTGGACATACTTAAATGCTGACCTGCTAATTACATCATGACCTTAGCTGTACTTTGTACTTTTTCACACAAAAATGACAAGTCAAAGGGGCAACTGTCAGTAACCAGCACACACCCCTGGACACTAAGCCACAAATCCTCTTTTGTTACAAGTACTTATCCCACTCCAGACCCCAGTGGGGCCATTACAAAACTACTACTCAACTGTGTGAAAGAACAGGTATACAGTGTAAACTAAGGTATGTAATTTTGGACCACCACTTAACAGTGAGCACTGAAGAGAGAAACTACGCAGTACTCATAGAAGGACTTGGACAGGAACTATTGAAAGAATCAAATAGCTTTGCATGCCACTCATGCAGCCCTGTACCAGAGGGGTACTCACTTGGGAGCTATCTGAGCCAGGTTGGTGCAGATGAGCCAGCCCCAGTCACCACCTTGTGTGTAGAACTCATTGAATCCCAGTCTGAGCATCAATTCATAAAAAACAGAAGCAGCACTTACAGAATTAAAATCTGCATTAAAAAAAAAAAAGAAAACAACAACAAAAAACCCACCGTTGCATTAATTCCAGTTACACTTCTGACTGTGCAGCATTTATTCTCCCCATAAAGGCAACACTCAAGTTCCTAAAAAGCTAGAAGTCCATTTTCCTTGCCTGTCTGACAATGTGGAAATCCTTGTCACATCACCCAAAAACCATGAGAAGAAAGTCTAGCCTTTGTTGTAAACTAGTGTTCTAACCTCACCAGTTGCCCACGCACTTGCCTATCAAGGGGTTGCTGGACTCCATTTAAACTCCATACTCCAGCTGAGCCCTGTCAGAGGCACTGAGCATTGCCCAGGGCATCTATTTCCATTTTGTCTGCCGTGAGCACAGTCTCATCTTTGATAGTTGGAAAGTTTAAGTTTCCACTAGTAATGCGCTTTTCCGCTTCGCTAAATGCTGACCACATAAATCACAACCCAAGAAGTAGAGGAAAGCAAAACCAACCTTCCCCATATCATTCACCTGCACACATAATGAAATACTAAACTCAGTATCGCTTTAAATACTACCACCTCCAATTTGCTGCAGCTTGTGTTTATAAAATTCAGAACACAAGCTGAACAAGCAGGGATTTGCTGTAATCTACCATGTAGATACACGGATTGATTCGTTTCAACTGCTGCTTCTCACCCACCCGTATAATGCTGTTGAATATGGACCCAAAAGGAAAAGTAACAAATTTAAGTTTACTCTTCCTGCTCACTCACACACAATTCATTGACTCAATTACAATTCATGAGTTGCCACTTCATAAGTTTAGAGTCCTTTGTAAACTGTCTGTACAGTTTCAGCTCCTGAAACTAATGGTGTTGCCTGAAGGCACACTCTCCTTCCCACATGACACACTGGATCTCTGTTACTACGCTAGGAAAACAAGAAGAGGTGGGAGTCACTGTTCTGCTAACAGGGGCTATCTCACTGTGAGACGAGGCTTGTGGTAGTTCAGTTTCTTCTCATATATCATACCTTTTTTGTGGGGTGCTTCTGAGAAACCATAGCCAGGGATAGATGGGCAAATGACTTCAAAAATGTGTTCACTGCTGAGGCCGTGGCTTGCAGGATCCGTCAGGAGAGGAATAATTTTGTAAAATTCGTAAAATGAGCCAGGCCAACCATGAACCATTAATAATGGCTTTGCAGACCGGCCTTCAGGCAAACGAGGAGGCTTCACGTGAACAAAATGGATATCAATGCCTGCAAACATAAAATAATTAATTACCATGCCCAAATTTACCATGACAGTGAAACTAATCACAGAACAGATTATGAATAAATCTTTTCTGAAGTCTTTTTCTTGGTGAGCATGCAAACACACTGCACTTCTCTGGATCCATTTATCCAAGGACCTTAAAGTACTTTATAATCGGCAATTAAGCATCACAGCAGCCAAATGAGGTCGGCATATTTCTGTTTTAAAATAAATTGGCAAATTAAGGCACAGAAGTGAAGCAATCTACTAACGGTAATACAGTGACTCACACGGCTTAAAGACAGAAGAGAGGATTACATCATTTAGTCCAAGTGCCCTTAAGTTTTACCCAAATGTGGCACCAGATAGGCTTCAGCCAACCACAAACTTTTCTTCCCGAAAGGCATACGATTGCAACTTGAAGGCACCAAGAGACAGAGAATCCATCATAACTAGCAGCTGTTTGTGTGGGGGCGTTAATCACTTTCCGGTTTAGTGCATGCCTCACTTTCATTTGAACTTGTCCAGCTTATGTCTCCAGTCATTGATCCTAATGTTGCAGCAAAAGGAATTTAAAAAGCCTTCAGTAAGTATTCTCTGTCTGTGGAGGCCTCCTGTAACCAAGTCACACACCTTAAGTGCTGATAAACCAATCATGCTGAAACAAGGATTTGAAAAAATGCCTTGCTAAAAGAGAGTTAAAGTGTTCAATTTTGTGGTTCTTTTCTACCTTTTGTCCAAAGCGTTCAGTATACCAAAACAGGAAGTTATGTTCTAGTACCAGTCTCCTCATTGTTAAGTAAAAAGGTAAAAATTGCAGTCCTATTTCTTTTGTGATCCTTACAATAGGTAAGCAGTAGGCTTCACATAGCATTGCACTAGTTGCTTCAGGTGAACTGCTTTTCCTCAAACCCATTCAGGGCTCTGCTTTCCATGAAACAATAGTTTGCTCTTAGTAGAGCCTGAATGCCTCATTTCTTAGAATCATAGAATGGTTTGGGTTGGAAGGGACCTTTAAAGGCCATCTAGTCCAACTCCCCCGGCAAGGAGCAGGGACATCTCCAACCAGATCAGGTTGCTCAGAGCCCCATCCAGCCTGGCCTTGAACGTTTCCAGGGATGGGGCATCCACCACCTCTCTGGGCAACCTGTCCCAGTGTTCTACCACCCTCAGTGTAAAACACTTTTTTCTTATGTGAAGTCAGAATCTGCTTTCTTCTATTTTAAAACCATTACTCTTTGTCCTATCACAACAGGCCCTGCTGAAGAGTTTCTCCCCATCTTTCTTACAAGCTCCCTTTAGGTACTAGAAGACCACTATTCTTGATGTATTTAAGCACATTTTACTCACACCAACTCCAGCTCACCAGCAATCCCTCTTCCACTGGCTGAGATTTCCCCATCCTTGACAATTCTGTGGATTACTGTATTCTCTGAAAAACTTTCAAGTGATGACAGAAGCTAGGAATCATATATATGGCATATTTGATCTTGTCTTTTCATAGCTCATCTCTGTAATCATTCCTAACGTTGAAATTTCTCTTCCTATTGCTATACGTAGTGCATTGTCCTTAGCTTCTTTTCCCTTTCTCAGATGATACATCTCTTTTTTTTTTTTTTTAAGGGAAGACTTTTGGCTTTTATCTTTTTCAGCACTAACCATGTTGTATACATTTAAATAAAATCTTTATATTCTAACCACTATGTAGCTACTATTTATTGTCCCAAATCCATTTTAAATATTATGGTAAACTGCCCTATTTGAAATAACATGCAATATAACCTGAAGCTTGAATGTTTGCTTGCTGTGCTCTAAATCTGTAATTGTACCTGCAAATGACCCAAGCACAACCCTAATTCCAAGCTCCAGCACCAGCAGACCTTAGCTGAATGGCCTCTTTCAAAAGGTGTCTGTGTTTTGAATGAAAAGACAAACCATTCATTCACACCTGGCAGCACGTGAACCCCAAGGGAAAGGCATTCTGCATTTCTAGGTCCACCAACGCTCGAAACGGTGCAGCAGAGCACATCTGCCCTGCCAAGCAGGGACAACCTCAGCAGCCAGCATGCCCAGCTGAGGAAGGCTGCTAGACTGATGGCATCACCATGACAGCAGCAGCTGGGGAACTACATGGAACAAGAGGTGGCATCTGTGGGTATTTCTGCATGATTGCATGCAAGTCAGGGAACACATGTACCTCTTCACATCCAAATGCCTGTGCTTGGCTTCTGTTAACATCAGCTGACAACCCATCTACGCACAGGGGAATTCCATTTGTCATTCCTTGTCCTAAAGGCTTCAGTTACAATGAAGGAATTTCTCACCGCTTCGGCAGCGGTGCCAAGGATCCACACCATGGCAGCCAGCAAAGCAAGGCCCATGTGACACAATTATAGCATTCTTACCACTGAGATCCCTTGTAGACAAGATTATGTATTACTGTTTGTTTATTTTTAAGGGAAAAAGCCACACACCTTGAATCTTAGTTTTGAATTGTGGGTACTTGTTGAGGACTTCAACTTGTTTCTTCCAATTGAACTGGTTTTTCCAGTAGGAGACAACCTTCCTGAGATACACTGAGTTAATTCCATAATGGAAGCAACTGTTCTCCAGTGGCTCAGTGAATCGAGCCTGGTCAAGTCGCCTAAATAAGTCCTATAGGGAAAAAGAAAGAAGAGACACTACAAGCACTTGTGTCTGCCATCTTGTGCTCTACTGTGCATGGTTTCTAGTTATTCCCAAGTGAAACAAGAACAACAATGAAAATACCATCTCTAATGACACCTGTGCATTTTGCTGATGCTCCATCAGCTGTTCCAATTCTTTTTCTCCTCCAGATGGCCTCCTTCCTCTTTCATTTACAGCTGTTCTTAACACTCTTTGTTTTGCAGGGCTGGCTAATCTGTTTGCCAGGCCGATAACCACAGAGGACAATACACTTTTCTGACAGTGCTGTGGGTTCACAGTTTAAGTCTTGTTGCCTTTCCACAGCACTTTGTTCCCCAGGTTGCCTGTGAGCCCAGCCTCACAATCAATGCATGGATCTGGTCCAAACCTTTTGCTGTCCTTCCTAAACCAAAGCGCTGGATGTCTTCACTGGGAAACACTCTGTGGGATTTTGCATGGCCACAAAGTTGGTGAAACTAAAATGGAGTGACAGTTTCCTAATATAGAATAATAAAGTGACCTTCCTACTGAACTTCAGTATTACAGCGGATGCTGATGATACTGCAAAATCAGTCCAAAAATCACTCACCGGGGAAGGACAGCCAAGAGCCCCTTCCTACTGCAAACAGAACTACAGAATAACTGAGGGTGGAAGGCAAGTCTAGAAATCTAATCCTGCTCAAACCTCTGTGGGGTTTAAACCTGACCAGCATTTTCTAATATAGTGATAGAGAGAGCTGTCACCTTGACCAAGATGAGTTAGGTGATGCATGGGCTCATGCCTCACACTGCACAGGCAGTCTCAGCCTAGGCAAGACATTCATATGTAAGCTCACTGGTTTCAGCATTTAACATGTGTACAGAAAGCAAGGATCTCTAAATGAAATTTTTAACATGTCTTTACATACATGCTTTTTGCCTGTGCTCAACACCTTTTAAAAATGTTTTAATAATATATGCTAGCATAAATTTAACTCCTAGTTTATGTAAAAAATTATTTAGAAATAGTTTTCTACCAATGGATCATCTCGCAATAGCTGTCATAATACAAAAAGTGCATGTTTGAAAAACATCTGTAAGTTAGAAATTATTTAGCTTTGTGTCTGCAGTGTGAGGGGGAAACGTACGGGACATCAATGTCCATTGATACTACTAAGAAGGACAAACAAAGTGGGGAAAAAAAAAAAACAACCCAGGCCTTAGTGAAAAATAGGAATCCATTATAAATGAATAATACAAACAATCCCATGAGTACTGTTTGAGCCACTAGTCCATGCAGATCTATGAAATTGTGCAATCCCTGCCTTAAACACACACAATCAAAACCTTGCTATCTACAAATTTTGCAATGTATGTGTTTACTGTAATTAACACTGTGGTATTAGTGTTGACCAAAGTAGATCATTAATTACAGAAGAATCAGCATCCAACACAGCTGCAAATATAAAGCAGTCAAGATAATTAGATATTCATAAGTTCTTTAGAAAGGAGAAAAAGAACAAACCAAAACAAAAACATTGTTCTTATTCTGGCCTACACAATCAAATGGAGGAAGGTGCACAAACAGGAACACAGAGTTGAGTAATCTGTAATAGGATATTTATGTTTGTTAGGCTCTACAGAGTAGGTTTATTTACTAGCAATCTTGCAATAGCAAGCTAAGAACAAAATCGTATAGCAGGATGTCAAATCTGCCTATCCATACCTATCTTCTGAAATACTGAAAAATCTCTTCCCCCAAGGCTGGACATCATCGCTCATTCTCATAAATCTAACTATCAGTTCAATTTAAAGATTACTTCCAAACAAGTTCTGCATTTATTTGGCTATTTTGTACTTCTCTCTCTCCCCCCAGTACAGAGATTTGCTTACGCTCAACTCTTCTTCTGTAGTTTCCACCTTAAATGGCCGAATAGTTGTATCTTCTTCAGTATCAGGCTTTTGTCCCTTGCCCCACCATCCCTCTTTGAAGGCTAATGTCTCTTCTTTCTTCTTGGAAAATAAGTAGTAGATGATGATGACTGTCCCCAGAACCAGGAATACTTCCAGCAGCATAATTCCTGCAAGAGAAGAACAGAACTCTGGTAAGCCCAATCAGATAGTTTCAGAGATATGTGACTTACTTTATAAAGAGTATAGAGGTTTACTCTCTTCTCAAGATAGGATTCGATCTACACACTGTTCTGTCACTCACAGGACATTAACACTTCTGTAGAATTTCCAAAATAGAATGTTTTAACCCACACAACTCAAATAGGGAGGAATTATGTGTTTTACATAAAAGACATTTAGTAAAAACAGAACTCAAAGCAAGTCAAGAGATCACATGGCTTTGTAATTAAATAGTCCTCTGATTAAACACACCGCATTGGCTTCCTCAGTGGCCGCTGATTGCTACTAAACTCTAACAGTAAAGGAGGTGACTGTGCATATAATTAAAATTTAATGTTTTCTCTTCCTCTGAAGCTCTAGATTTCTCACAAATTCCAAAGCAGAGTATCTCTTCAGTAAGGCTCACACGTCTATTGTTATAGATTTGGAAGGAGAAAAAAAAAATCCAAGCCATACATAGAGGATAGAACGTGAAGAGCATGAAGGCAGCCACCTTGTACCTCCTAATCAGTCTCGGTGAGTGAGGCAGGGATGTATTTACATAACCCTTGAACAGCAATGCAAAGGGTAGAAGACCTTCCCTTTCTTTCTCTCTCTGAATTGTTTTAAAGAAAAAGCAAAAGACCACATGCATGCTCTCCTAACTCTAAAACACCTGCTCCCCAAGCGATAAAATTATGTCAAAGTGAAGAACAGTCTGATTTCACAGCGTATCTACATAACGCAACTGCAGGGCTTTTGTGCTTTAGTCAAACAGAACACCTTAACAGAAAAAAAAAAAAAAATTGAATATATTTTAACTGTTTCATGCTGCAAGTAGAAAAAAAAAATACTCAGACTCTTTAATAATTAATGCTTTCAAGCATCCCTTTAAGTATGAGAAATATTTGCAAGGTGGTTTGGAGAACAGCACTATCATAATTTAAATGCATAATATTAAAGAATGTCATGTTTCAAACACTCTTTTGCTAGGGAATTGATAAGATGTGAAGTATTTCAAAACTTCTGTAGGGCAAACATTGTTTATGACAAAGAACAGTCTTCATTCTCTACAAAGCTGGAAGGTTTTGTTGGTTTTGCTGCTGCAGAGTAATTTAATGTTCTGAAATAGCTCAAAGAGTCCACAGAATGGACCAAATTTCTTCCTGGATCAAAACGTGAATTGTAACACAAGTTAATGGGAGTTCACATGATCATAACACGAGTAAAATTGACCTGTCTTCTAAGTGCCTTTGTATGACAGGATGCATTTTAGTAAACTTCCTGAGTTTAATTTTCTAATGGCTGACAATAAATAAATAAAACTGTCAAAATAAGCACCCACTGAAATATTGGTAAAGAAGTCAGGCACTATGCAGACAGGACAGCAAGCTACAAAAATACATTGCTTACATATGCAAGTGCTATAGCCCTGAAAAGTGACCTGATACTCCCTGGAGAAATGGAAATGACAAGCACTGAAAGAACTTGACCTGTTTATTAGTTTCACTTGTCCTTCCATAATTTCTGTTGTTTGAGGCAACACTAGTTTTGCCTTCTCCATGTTCTCTGGAGCACAAGACAACAATCTTTTTCCACCTCCATCATATTCAGGCCTTAACTTACCCCAAAATTAAAAAGTTTGTCCGATTTCAGCTTGCCTCAACACATAAACCAATGCAGTCTAGGAGCCTCCAGAGCACAGTTAAATTTTACTGCAAAGCACAACTGGAGGGACTTTTAGAAACCTCAAAACACTTTACATAGAAATAATACCTACCACAGTATTTAATAGCATTTCTATTACTAACTCTTCACAGAGAACAGCAGCAACTTCCCTGAAATCACAGCACAACTCAGGCCATGTCTAGACTACAAAGGTTCACCAGCACAACTATGTGAACACCACATACGAAAAATTCAAACTCTTGGCCAACTTGAGTACGTTTACGAAGGCCCACAACAAACAGCCGTGCCAAGAGAAAAGTGAGCTGCTGTCAGTGCCAGCCCCGTTGTTCAGGCAGGATGGCTGGGGGAGCTAGAAAAACAGAGGACACTTTCTCTGGGCTTATGCTTTATCAGCACCATGGCCTCTGCCAACACGGTGACAGAGCCACAATACCTAACACAGAAGTGCTTTATCCAGGAACAGAATCCCAGCCCATTCTCTAGGAAGCAACCTGTATGTCCTAAGTCACTGGAGTACCCAGAGCTACAAAAATATTTCTGCTTCCCCCATCTGCTCTCAAGACTTGAGAAACCAGAATTTTTACAGCAGACGACATGGGAGGGATTGTATGCCAACATGCTTATTTTGCATTTGCCCTGGAGTGCGCGTACGAAGAACTCGCTGTGTGAAAAGACATCCATTTTCGTAAATAATTCCAAACAGACTTTAGGATGAGCTTGTTTACAATCCAGCGATAAGTGCCAAAATCAATTTCAGGTTTCACAAAAGTTCTGCAGAGAACTGGGGGCAGTGACAAATTGACTTGCATGAGACGTCATTTTGACTAAGAAGAAGCTGTCTCTGATACTGGTTGGATTACTTTTTCCTAACAGAGAGAGACCCCGAGTTGCTTTTTATTCACAATCTCTCTCAGTTCCCTTGAAAGCGCCTATAAAATCCTAATTACAATGAATGCAGGGGCCTAGAGCTCCAACTATGTTACACTTTTTTCCTGACTGCAGAGGAGGAAGAGAAAGGGCAAAGTGCGTCAGCAGCATTTTAACGTGCACCACTTCATAGCACGCTCAAAGGGATTGTTTTGCTAGTGATGAGTTACCGGAACGCAGCAGGCTTCTGCAGCAGCAAACCTCTCCAGCCCGTGCTGAAAGGAGACCACTTAGAGCAAACACACTCCATGATTTCCCAAGTTTGCTATTCAAGCTAGTTCTCTAAAACTCTTGTGTGTTATTTGAACTTGTGTAAACCAGCCTCAGTTGTGACGCATCTGCACCAGAATTTCCTCTGCTAATCACCACTGAGCTGTTCAAGATGAAAGTTATTAGCCCCTTACACTTGTGCCACGATACAGCAATACAGCACCAGGAATGCGGAAGGAGGAACAGGTACAACAAAACCTTTTCTATATTTGCAGTTTTCAGAGATGTAAACAACAAAGTGCTCATGTTTTTATTCTCTTAAGTCTTTTGATGCAACCATGCTGGCATGTTGCCTTTAAAAATGATTACTTCAAAGGGAGTTCATGTTTTAGTTTGGCTTTTTCCTCTTTTTATGTGACCAAAGGCAAGACCGTAGAAGGAAATATTTCCATTTATTCCACGGTCAAGTACTTAGGCTCCAAGACTTTGCTGTACCCCAGGGTGGATATTGTTTGTAGACAGCACTTAAATACTGTAGACAGTACTTTTATCCTAAAGAGTCCAAGGAATAATGTTTTTGTTTTGCTACTTTAAAAACACGTTTCAAAAGAAAAATGTTGAAGTATGATGGATCCTGTAAATAGCCCCAAAACTAGCTCCTCTTGAAGAAGATCAAGTGCCTCTCAAGAAATATGTTGCTTGCAAGAAAACCCCAAAGCTTTCTTACAGTATCTTACTGCTGCTCCTTGTTGAAAACACTCCTCTTTTTCAGCATTGTTTGCATTTTGATTTGCACTGTCCTCTGTTCATGCATTAACAGCAGAGTGAATAGCTCCAGAGGAACAGAGTCATTATTTACATCAAAGCTATGTACTGTCTCATGCCTTGTCTTCATCAGTATCCAGTAACAAGATGCCTCAGAGAACAGCGCTATTTATTTTTTTAGAGAAGGAATCTATGAAATAGCTTAATGGTAACATTCCTATCTTATTCTACTGGTAATCATTCACCTTTGCCTTGCAGCATTAGAATCCATTCGAAATATGTTACTGGAGAAATAAACTGGAAAGACTTTCAAGCTAAGGGTTGGAAAGCTGCTTCAGCCCAAACACTACACAACACAGTTACTACAGCTTGAATGATGCACAATACTCACAACTCTTAAACCGTATCACTGCAAAGCAGCTAGTGCAAGGGTGAAGCAAAAGCTCTCAGAGACCATGCTGCTTTCAGACATGTGCTAGCAGTGATTGTGGTTTAGAGTTAATAATATTTTGTCTCTAAGGTTGGTTTACTAGCAGACTGGAAGATAGCTCAAAGCACTTAGCACACACACTGATGCTGTCAGATACAAGGTTTATTGATTAATAATTACTCTGCAGGAGAAATAACAGCTCAATTTAGAAGTGATGTTTCTGTTTATTTTTGTTCTGTTACATAAACTCCCCCATTAGGTTTTACTGAAAAGGCACCCCTCTGCCGCAGTGTCTTTGTTTACAGATTAGTTCACCTGAAAAGCAGCAATTGCAGGTTACTCTTCCCAACAGATCTGAAGGAAAAACAACCCACTGAAGAACTTCAACAACTCTCAGCACCTGTAACAGGGTCCCCTAGCACTGACAGCCTAAAAGGGACTAAGACATGGCACAGTCCCAGAAGCTTCACCCTCGGTCTACATCCTACCGTCTCCAGGAATCACATTTTTGTCATTATGCAACACCAGAAACAGACAGAAAACCATAAAGTGAAGACATTTGTGTAAGAAAAGCTTCCTATTTACGTAGTTTAGGGAGCATTATGACAAGCTTCAAAATAGCTTAGCAACGCAGGAATTGCTTTGCATATAACTGGTAACATCTCCCAGGTGAGCATAAAATGATACATTAACGTTGCAGGAAAGGAGGAGAGGTAGGCATCGGATGACATAAAGCGTCCTACGCAGGGAAGCAAATCAAAGACAGGAAATACAAATCCAACAGAGTTACTGGCTTGTCTCGATAAGAAATTTAGAATTTACATTTTTTTTATAGCCATAGGGAGGTGGCACACAATGCTATCTCCAAAACAGCAGGAAGAGATGATATCATTCTGTTCCACAATCTTTTTCTAGACTGTTTGCAATCAGCAATCAGCCAGTACAGCAGGAACCTGATTAGAAGACTACAACCAAGAGGTGACACCCTCCCCCCCCGCCAAACTCAAAGGAGAAATCACGCTCTTTCCCAGGGGGATGGCTAGGCCTCTCCCAAGACAGGGTTGGGGGCACACCTCCATCACCACTGAGGAATTACCCCGTGTCTGGGGCAGTGAGGCGCTGCTCCCTTGCAACTGTTCATCTTCTTTGCCCCTTGGACAACAGTAACAATCAACAGCGAGCCAATTTAAGGCTCTGGGGGTACCCGTATGCATCACCCAGAACTTCTACTTATGGCAGTTAGACCCTGAGGCACTTCATTCCAGAGGAGTAGTTGAGCACCTTATATAACATATTCCCACCTAATTTTTCCTACGATGCTATGACAGTCAAGTGTTATCATCTTTCAGTACTAGACTGAAATCTGACAAGCACAGAGATCCAAGTCTAGCTAAGCATGAAAGAAAAGTAGCATGGGACTAAGTTCACTGTTATCCACTTTGCCTCACCTAGAGGCAGCATGTTTATGCAACCACTGGCCGGTCAAAGTTCGTACAAAAATCATAATTCAAAATACTGCATGCCACAGTTTTTAAGGGCAAGACACTCAATTTACAAGAACACACATCTAAGCAACATTACTTGCTTTTTCAAATCCACGCCCAACACATTCTTATGTGCTGCTTAAAAACATGTCTCGTTTATCTCAATTTTCTTTATTTTCCTTCTATTATGCTTGAACAAACCCACTTCCTTCAAAGAGTCTAAAAAAAGCCTTTGGGCTGCATAAATGCAAACTGGCAGAATCTGTCCTAGGATCAGTGTGATGCCCGTTACTGGGACCTAATGACTATGTGCACGATTCAGGGGAAAGGAGATGGTACTCTCCATCTGCAGTAATTTCTGATTAGGACTCTATGGACAGAAAAGCTGCTAAATGAGTCTTAAATCAGCAATGTTCAGTCACGATAAGGGTGAATTAACTGTTTAAACTTCCATAATAATGCATTTGATAGCTACGACATTAAGATTACATCACACAAAGATTTTATCCTATTTATTCTATCCAGGCTTTACCCTATATAATGACCCTCAAATTCACCAACAGAGGGTTTTTTGCTGAGAAGCCACAAAAGCCTAGCATACAACTTGGATGTGAACACAGCTGAAAGCCAGGTCTCCTAGACAGAGCTCTCTCAAATCATGTTACAGTTAAAAAAGGGAAGGAATCATGCCAGTAGAAAGTTTTAAAAACAGTTCTTAGCCACTGCCCAGCCAACTAAATGACGCAGTCCAATAAAACAGACTTCAAAGAACATCTCAAGCTTTATTTCAACATTTAATTTCTAACATCTGAAAATAAATTACGAATAGCTTATTGTTCTGTTTTGCCTGCGACCAGAGTTTCTAGCAATAATGAAGTTATCTTCCTCATCCTCTGCCAGTATCTTCATTTTACAGAGAGGGGTGGAAAAAAGTGCAGATGAACCAAGAGAGTTAGATATTACAGATAAGGAAATGAGACTGCTGTAATTGTTCCTCAGGCCTCAAAGGAAATTCAGGCAGTATTTTTAGCTTCACTAAATCCTCCAGTACTAAAGAGTAAAAGGTTGCTTTCCTCTCCTGCGGTGGTATTATGACCAATGTTTTGCCCAGTCTGATCTCTAGGTAAGACTCAGATTCATCCCACACTGCTTGGTAGTTTGGCACAGCATGTGTCCTTCTGGTTACTGTGGGATCTTCCACAGTCTGATTCTTTTAAGTTTCTTCCATGAAATCAGGGAGGTAAACTATCTTCTTTAACTAGCAGCTTTACAAGCTCTTTGTATTAGCACCGTTAGAAAACTGTGTTACCAAAACCTTTAATTATTAACATACGCAGAATTGACAGGTACATGGTGCCTCAGAGGGGAAACAAGGAGTGCAAACAATTTGACATCTTGCACTTCAAAGTATGTAAGAACAAAGTACGTGACAATCTTTCCGTTAAAAGAAGGTGTGGAGATGGAAATGATGAATATAAAGTCTGCCAGAGGAAATTTCTGGCAATCTGCAGGACAGTAAGATGAGGTGCATGCTGCGTAAATTTAAATTAGGGTCATGACTCCAAGTAGTAAGGGCAACATGAACAAACACATGTATGAGAGTGTAAAAAGAAAAAAAGAAACTTTTTTAATAAATTGTGACTATGGAAACGGGAAGAGATAGAAACTTGTTATCTCTCTATGAAGACTTCATTCCCAAAGAGAAAAGGAACTTTGAATGACGGGAGAGGAGGGGAACAGATGGTAGTCATCATTTTCTGTCAAATAACTGCAACACCAAAAGGATGTGCCAGAGTAAACATGTAACAAGAACAATTCTTGCTACTTCATCTGTCTCTTAATAACAACTAAGTATATAAGTTCTCTTTGGATTTAAGAGCTTCATCTAGAAAAGTGCACTACCTGTACCCACCAGATTAAAGCAATTAACACTCATGATGAAGCAGTCAAGAGGACTAGGTCCTTCAACAGAACTTTGGTTTTGGTTCGTAATAGACAGCCATTTAACCTGAGAGAAAGACTCATCTTCTATTAGACAGCAAAGCATACCTAGGCTACAAATGTGGTGGGCAGCCAGGGCATATAGGACAAACTGATAGAGCAATAGTTACATGTCTTCATTGCAGAATTCAAAAGAAGAGAAATAAAATCTACTGCTGGGTGCAAGAAATATGACAAGAATTGCTTGAGGTAGAGAAAGAATGAAAAAAAAAAAAAGTTTGCTGAACCTTTATCTTGTAGATTACACCTAATCATCTTCAACAGAAATGTTTTTAAAAAAAGTTGGAGGAATGTCAGAGAACAGCTCACTTTTCAGATAAGAAACCTAGAAAACACTCCTGTTCTTCACCCCAGTAGGATCCCTCCATAAACATGATCACAGATAATTTCCTCATTCTGGCAAATGCATTAGAAGTCAGCATCACACACTGTTGAAAAAAGCAACTAACAAAGCATTGCTACCATGATTCCCACAAAAACATTCCCAGCCCTGCCAATCATAAAGCATGTAATCAATAACAACATGCCTAAATATATATGAAAGCTGATAACACCAGTTTAAAAAAAAAACCAAAAACCAAAAAACAAAACAACCAAAAAAAAAAACCCCAAACCCAACATAAAACCCAGGGTATATTCAAATCATTGTGTTAGCCATCCTGCTGTGTCTAGCATGACCAAGATATTAAAGCAAATGCCATTTTAGAAGTAGATTTTTGTGCTTTACTATTTATGTAAATACCCATTGACACACACAATGATGCTTTTAATTAAAAATAATGCGTTCAGAGGAAGAATCCAGGACTTTTTCAGTAGTAGTATTCAGAAGGGAAGAAAGTATTTTCAGCATTAATTACAAGCAGACCAAAGCTCTTCAGAGAGAAGCAAGACGCTCTACTTTCCAAGTGACTTTTCTTTAGGGACTTACACAGTAATTAGAGATCTATTTGCCACTGTTTTGAACTTGCACATTAAAGAAGACTGCCCTGGTTCTGAGATTGTGCATTGCGTGAAGAAAATACACTTGCAGGCTCAAAAAAGCAGTGCACAGTCTACCACAAAAGTAAGGCCTTACTTTTGCTCATCTGGCCACAAAATTTGAATACTCCAACTATAATATAAGAAATGTGCATAGGAACCTGCAAGATAATCAATTCATTTTGCCTAGAGCTAGAAGCTACACTTCACCTACCACCCGCATCCCTGCTTTGCTACTTCTCCACTGACAAATTACTTGACAACCTATTACTGAATAAACAAGAATTTCTGAGAGTATGCTGGAATTATTACCCCAAACCTTTTTATTTGCCTCTTGTAATTACTTAGAACAAATTGGCCATGTATATTCTACAAAGTCTGAACTTGTTTCACAGCTCTTACCATACAAAAACATTGCAGTTCTATGTCTAATAGTACTAGGTAAGTCTGAAAGCTTTGCTGAAACCCTAGATAAACAGGCTGAAAACATGGTATTACCCTGGAGAACGACCAAATACAAGTAGTATAGCAGATCAACAGGGGGAAAAGGCCTTTTAAAACACCTAGTAATCCAAAACCTATTTTGGGCAATTCATACAGACAAATTGCATGTGGATTCTGGCTGCACTGGTTATTACCAACTGTGCTCTATTTTGAATTACGTACTTCAAGACCATGATTGTCCCTATGAAAAACATAACAACATTCAGAAGAAATAGCAAACAGAGTTTAAGCAAATCATAGACAAGTTTCTATATATGAATTCGGACTGGAAAAGATGTAGAAGAAAGTCACAAACTGTGTCACACTGTGCCAGGACCTTCCCCACAGACTTCACCTCTGACAAAGATATAATCCTTGTCCTTGGACAACTTCAACTGTGGATTGATTTTTCTAGGCTGCCTAATTGCTTTTGGTGCCTATCTTCCATCGATTTTCAGTAAGCATTAGCAATTTGTGCACTCAAGCCTCAGTTTTAGCTTACTTCAGACAGAAGTAATATCCGTTTCAGAGGAGAAGCACAGCATCTCAAAAGAACAGTGCCAATCAAAACATTAACCCTGCATTTGTGGCTGTGTAAGTAAATTTGAGACAGTGGCTTCTAAGACTGATCCTATCCGCAGATTCACCTACAATAACTAGGCAAGTTTTCTTATTTTAGATAAAGGCGTGCTATGAAAATATGGGAAGATAAAGCAGCCTAATTCGATAGAATTGGAAAATGAAGCAATGTACTTGATTATGTTACGTTTTAACTGCAGGGCAAAGTGAAAATCCCAACTGAATTCTGACAAACTGAGCCAAACTTGAGGAGCGAGTGCGTCAGTTGCATAGTCTTTGCAGATTGCTCAGTTATGCAACAAATTACGGTCATTAAACTTAAAATGTTTTCTTCTCATCCCTAAAATGCTTGTTCAGCAAATGGAACTATGTATATGCTACTCATTCAAACAGTTTTCAGGATAATTTTCAGGTTTGGCAAATGACCGATAAGCAAAAAAAAAGTTCAAATTCATATCCCCATTTAGAGATGAGTAAAAAAAAAACCAAACCAAAACCAGAAAAAGCCATTTTTTATGCCAATAGTTAAAGCCATTTACTCCAACTAAACCAAGAAACCTGGCCAGATTCCCAATGAACACTAAATAAAATTGTTATTTCCATAAGTGTTGTCAGCAGTAAGGCCAGCTTATCAGGACCCTTAAACTAGACAAACAACACTGGCTCCAGCAAGCTGTCGGCAAATGTCCCATCTACTCTCTCCCCTGAAAAAAAAAAACAGCAAGGGCCTTCCTGTTCCCAAAGTCAACCCAAAAATCCCCACCCAGCCCACTGCTATTATTCAGAGTTTAAGAACACTCATTGTTAACAACATTTTGATACTACCAGTTTGGCAGAGGGGCACACGCTCTTTACAACAACAGTATTTAAGGCACGTAGGCGCTGAGCCCCCTTCCAACGGTCTTTGCTCCCTCTCTCTTGGCGTCCAGTGTCCGCAGGCTTCGGCGGGTGACGCCGCACACAGAACCACCTGCAGAAGGAATTTTATTTACTGGATGGAAAGTTCAGGCCAGTGCCCCGGCTTTCCTCAGCTGGGTACGGCCATGGCTACGAGAGCAGAGGCACCATCCCATCCCCCGGGCAGGGCACTTCACAAACGCCCCTCGGTCCCCCTGCCCTCAGCTTCGGCCGCCGCGGGGGGACGCCCCCTCTAACCGCCGCCGGGGTACCAGTAACGGCCACCGCCCCCCTGCCCCGGTGGAAGGCCTGCAGGGACCCCCTGCCTCCTGCAGGGACCCGGCCCGGCGAGGGAGCTGCCCTCCCCGCCCGGCCGCCGCTACGCGAGGAGAGGGCTGGGCGAACACTGAAACGCGCGTTACTCGCTGCGGTTGCCTTGCGGGGCAGCCGGGCCACGGCACGGCACGGCACGGCACGGCCCCGCCGCTGAAGGGTTTCGCGCCTCTCCCCTGAGGCGAGCGGGAGCAAGCCCGCCGGTTGCCCCCCGCGCCCCGCTGTTACCTGCCGCCGCCGGAGCCGTGACCGTGACCGCGGCCGTGCGCGCCTCGCCTCGCCTCGCCTCGCCGCCGGGGCCGCCCACCGGGAGAGAGACCCGGCCGGCACCGGGCCCCTCCGTCCGCAGCCCGCTGGGAGATGTAGTTCCTGCCGCGGGGGCGGGAGAGGGCCGCGGGAGAGACCCAGCTTGCGGCCGGCCGCCTCCCCCGGAGACGGACAAGCAGACGGCCGCGGAAGGTCTGCCGCCCTTGGTGCCGGCCCCAGGGAAGGGGCGCTGGCACCTGCTGCCCCCAGCCGCTGACAGAGCTGGTGGCTCCCTGCCCGCAGCTCTCTGGCCCACCGGCGTCCAGCACCAACCAAAAACCCGGCAGTGGGGCGCGACGAGGCTCACCTGGGCGCCGAAGTGCAGGCTGTCACAGAGGGCTACAGGCTTCAGCCCTGCAAATGCAACTTCGCTGTTGTAACACCGGAGTTAGGAAACAGCCAGGCAGCAACTATTGAGCAGCACCACGTGTGAGCTTCCTACACAGCTTCTCAGCCAATCTCACCAGCACTCCCTGCTCTGTAGTAGGACCGACTTAAGAAAAACACGAAAAACATGTTCAGGCTGCTCCACCTCCCCACCTGCTCCATCCTGTGCAGCACAACGCTGTGCCTGACAGAAGGAACACACTGAGAACGCATGTAACAGGTCTGCTTTAACTTGTGTTCTCCACGGCCTGTCTTCCAAAGTTGGGCAGAGAGATCAGAGCAAGCCTCAGAAGTCAAGCTGTAACAACTAATCCCATCACTAAGAACATAACAAGCAACTTAAATTCTTTATTGGCTCTTCAAGATTTTTCCATCCAACCTCAGTTTTCATCTATCACTTCACTACCACATTCCAATATTATTTTTTTTTGTGACCTCCATGCCATCTCAATTCTCATTTGGATTATTGAAGAGAAGTTTCAAACAGACTTGCGATCACAGATAGCGACTCCTTTCACGTCTTTCAACCTTTTCTACCCAGTAATCCCAGTTTGCTCAAGCATTCCTTTGCCCAAAGAGTATTTGGTGCTGTTTTGCTACGAGCAGCAATAGCTGCTAAACTAAAATAGTAATGTTTGAAAGCAACATGTGCCTAAACTGTTCTGGAAGTAAGGCTTGTCTTTTTGTTGTTGTTGTTTTCTTCTTCCACATCAAATATGCTGGCTGTGAGTTCTGCCCCTTCTGGGGCATCTGCCTTCACCAGCTCCATACTAATTTTCTTGAGACACTGGAAGCATTAGTAGCAACCCGTCTGTCTTCTTTAGGACTACAGAGATTTCACAAACATACAAATAGCGCTGTGTTGAATTTCATAGTAAAACATAATAATTTTTATAAGATGATAGATACAAATGCAACTGTATTATGTCTCACTGCCGTAGCACTTTATGATAGCTACCAAATAGATACTGTATTTGACTATTTTAGTTAATGAAAATTCCATTTCTTCTATCCCTTATTTATTATAAAAATTATTAATTTTTCTCTGTGCTTTAACAGTAGTAGACATATAATGCTTCTGGCTCATGAGCAGGACTCTCAGGCCCTGTGACAGCAGCAGTAGTAAACAGCAATAAGCAGTTACCTCAAGCATACAGCAGAAGATTGTATCAGGTTTGGTTCTTTACATGCATTCCTCCTGACTGGAACAGTTTTGTCTGTTTATTGTGGAAACTGTACAACTCCCACAGCCTATCAAAGCAAAACACTGAGATGCAAATAACACTGAAGCCAAAAAGGCCAGCTGTGTCCTGGGTGCATTAAGCACAGTAGTGCTAGCTGGTGGGGGAGGTGATGGTCCTACTCTACACTGCACTGGTGTGGCCCCACCTCAAGTACTGCGTGCAGTTTTGGGTGCCTCAGTGTAAGAAGGACATCAAATTATTGGAGTGCGTCCAGAGAATGGCAACCAAGCTGGTAAAAGGTCTCGAGGGCAGAGATATGAAGAGCAGCTGAGGTCACTTGGCTCAAGTCAGCTTGGGGAAGAGAAGGCTGAGGGGGAACCTCATTGCAGTCCACAACTTCCTCAAGGTGGGCAGCAGAGGGTGAGGTGCTGATCTCCTTGCTGGTGACCAGCAACATGACACGAAGAGATGGAATGAAGCTCCATCAGGGGAAGTTCAGGTTGGACATTAGGAAAAGGTTCTTCACTGAGAGGGTGGTTGGTCACTGCAACAGGCTCCTCCTTGACACCAAGCCTGTCAGAGTTCAAGCAGCATCTGGACAATGCTCTTAGTCATATGGTTTAGTTTTAGGTAGTCATGCGAGATACAGGGAGTTGGACATGATAATCCTTATGGATCCCTTCCAACTTGACGTTTTCTATGATTCTAAATAAAAGAAATGGAAAACATGAGCAACTCCACGGTCAGACATTCCTTAAAGTTATTTTTGCTTTAGAGTCTTGAGCTGAGGTAGAGGAACACTACACACAGCATTGTATCCACCTTTAAAGCAGCTGGAGTTTGTTACAGCAAACAGAAATCAAGGGGAAGATAGGGCCATGATAGAAACTTCGGGGACTGTTGGTGTGAGTGGAACAGCAGAGAGTTGTGACAGATTCATATAAGCACAGAGAAACTGAGAACAACAGATGTGTTTAGAGAAGTTTTTATCTTACAATATAAGGAATGACTTCTAAAAAGACAGATATTGATGACAAATTATTATGAAGAATTGCTGATATCTAATCATTATGAGTTGTAGACTCGTAGGCAGTCATCAGCCAAATAAAATAATGTCAAGTAGTATGCAGTTTGCATTTCAGGAAAGTAAATGAATAGCTACAATCTAAGTAGGTACTCCAATACAGAATTTGAGCTGAAGAATCTTCTAATTTGCCGAAGTGCTCTTTTTAATATCTGGAAAAAAAAAATACTCATATACTATTATTGGAGAAGGAAGTTGGTCATGCAGTTTATTATTGATGCTTCTGTTACACCTACACATGTACTCTTTGCAAGTGTGACAACGCAGAATCTCCCTCTACCGAAGCTCAGATCTGAGAACAAAATCCTGTATTAACACCCACAAGTAGAAGAAAGTAAAGATGCAAAAGTCACCAGGATCAACTATATAGAGGAAAATAAGAAGAACATATCTTGAAGATCTAAAGAGAAAGAATAAATTTAAACAGATGAAAAAGAAGAAAGGAATGAAGAGTCATAAAAGAAGGAAGCTTAACGCAGAAGTCAAAAGAGTGAGGAAGAAAAACTCTTCCCAGATAATGAAATCTAAATAGTTCGTTCTCACCACCAGTGAAATGATGCCCAGTAGGTGTTTCAGTATCTATAAGTGTTTTGAAGGTTGGCCACCTGGAGGTATGCCAGAGGCATCTTAAGAATTTATTTGTTTGGAGCTACTGCACACTGAACAGTTACTGCTGCAGTCACATATGCCTTGCAACACACTGATCCCTTCTTAAAGCCCCTGCCCCAATATCAGCACTTTAAGAATGTGATGAATTACAACACAGTTTTACAAATCCGTGATATAACGTTCACCTTGTATTGTGTGTTCAGTTCTGGTTACTCTATTTGAGAGGCTACCATAATGTTATAGGCCCTTAGGAAGAAAATAATCTATAATCTTTGGTTCCATGCTTTCTGTACCATCCATACGAACTAGAATGATACAGAAGCAAATTCAGACCTAGCTTGTTTTTAGGTAAATATTGTATGGCACGTACATTACAGAGCATTTAATGGCACAGATAGGAGGTTTTTACAAGCAAGTCAGAGAAGTTACAAGGTGCAAGTTATTCAGGCTGTGGTTCTCTGGCCACCTAAGACAATGTAACTGATGGCTCATTTGCTCCCATCATTCTCCTCACCCCTCTTGGAAGCTCTCAACGCCTCCATTTCCACTCCCTGCTTCACCCCTCATTTGACCTTTTGTGAAGTCATGTCAGCACACTAACCAGGCAGAACACCAAACCAGCAGGCTCTCCAGAACATCAAGGAGTTTTCTGATGTACTGGTAAATCAAAATGGCTCAGCTGAGGCACATTAAAATTGGTGGAACAGTGATCAGCAGCCAGACGTTATATTTATCAAGGCTGGTGCGGAATCCCAGTCTTTGCGCATGTATTAGATGGTCAACAAGAAATATTGCTGCCATGGTTAAGAAGCTATTTGCAAAGCAGCTGTTTGCTCTGTTAAAAACATGGTTGGTTATTTGCATGTTTAAGTAGAACCATGTGTTAACCAACACAGAAAAGGTGACCAACACAGAGAAGGTCTGCCTTCGGGCACAAATGAACAATCCCCGGTGAATCTTATTTCTTTGGTTACTGCCCTCAGCCATACAGTACCACTGCCACAGCAAATATGTTTTTAAAAAAATTAAATAAGCCCCCACAACTGTCAATCACTGACTGAAAAGGTCAGTTTCCCTCCTGCCCCCAAATTTAAAAGGTATTTTTTATAACGATTTAAAGACAGACACTGACTTTCACAGGGACACGTCCGAAGCATTGGTTCATCTTCCCGCCTGCTGACTCCTTAAAGGATCAGATGCCTTTGGGAGGCAACATCTTTAAGCCCCACACACACAGTTTGCCAGAGCTCATTTGTCAGTGCCCTGAGGCAAGCCTTTCATCTTTTAGCCGCATAATGATAGCAGAACTGTATTACAGATGGCTGTATTTACATGCATGAGCAATCCAGTTAAAATACGTACTTTTGCTAGCCAACAGCAAGTTCTCATTTGCTCACTACCAGCCAGCAGAGCCATTCAGCAGGTGTCCACAAAACTCAACCCCCTTTTCAAGAAACCAGTCTGAAATCTTGGTGTAAACACATGCCTATACTCAGGAAGGTTCTGCTCAGTAGAAGCAGAACACTGCAGATTAGCCCTTTTATGAACAGATACCAATTATTCTAGACAAAAAAAAAAATGAACCCAACATGCAAACACAACTTCAAAGGAAATTAAAAAAAAAAAAAACAATCTCTCCCAGACCTCTCTGTATGACTGATGTTTTGAGTTCTAACAAAATGACTAAGAATCACCACAAAAAGGGGACAGAAGAATGTGAGCACAAAATCAAAACTTGCAACAAAACCAAAGCAAAATATCCTCAGAACTGCTCTTGATTTAAATAGAGGACACTTTCATAAATACCAACATACCAGTTTAAGAGAAATACTCCTAGTTTTATAATATTCACAACCCCTAGGAACTAACTCTCTGTATGGGGAGTACTAATGGGTTGAGCACACTGGTTCTTACTACAAGACTGGGCATTTTCAAATAAGGGCACTCAGAGATGGCACTAATGACTCAGGATGTTTTTAGAACAGCAGAAAGTAATTGTGTTCCCATTATAGGGCTCCAAGAACACACATCTATAACTCGCTTTGGCACAGTATAACAAAATAAGCACATACCTTCACCAAAAACAAAGATTACATTCAACAACAGGGCCTGAACTTGCACAAAGGCAGTTAACTCTGCTATCACACTCTGACCATGTTTTTATTGGCTCAGTTCCCACAGACTTCAGTTTTACACTGTCCAGTTTCAGCCCACATTCTCCCGAGAGTCTTTGGTCTGTTCTAACAGTCACAGGACCTACAAAAACTTGCATAATAAGCAGAGGTTAACAAGCTACCATGCTTTGTATTCCACTGAATAACTAATCTGCTTCTAAAATACTGTGACATCATTCTCATCTTGAAAATAACATCTCTACAGACTGAAAAGCCCACATCTACCTCCAGTGCATAGTAAATAGTTTATCTGGAAGTCAAGTCTAGAGTCTACTTATTGTAAAAATAACAGGAGATTAAAGCATGTTTTTATGTCATCTCCAGCAACGAAGACAATTCAACTCTTGACTGTATTTAAATACCAGTCCTTGAACTCTCAAAGCCTTTGTAAAAGATAAAATCTTTATAAACAAAGTTGTGTTATCTTGAGTCATGCAGAGTCTACCTTTAAAGCGGTATCAGCTTTTCAGATTAGACACTCCCATGTCTTGAAAAGCAAATCACTATTAAGCAAAAACTAGAAGTATTCCTTCATCAACTAGTGCCCTTTAAAAAAATACAGTAGATACCTTTCTTATAGGATCTTCACAAGACTCCTTAGATATGCTTCAGCAAAACAGCTTTGTTGCTGTCAATTAGATTTAAAAGTTACTTCAGCACAGAGCATAGTACAAAGAATATTGTTTTCAGCTAAGCTGCCACTCCCTAAGGTCACCCACTAGTGCTCACAGACTCCTGAAGGAAAACAGACTTGTGCAGGATTTGCAGCCTAGATGAGAATAAGTTATACAGAAAAAAACACCCATCTATTTGCTATATATTAATTTTTCCACTTTCCATCTCAAACTTAATTTAAAATGTGGTCACAGTATCATTTCTGTGTTATAATTTTATCTTCCCCTAAGCCAGGAACAGAAGTGAAAAAAGCACAGGTACATTGGGGACAACAGTGCGTTACCATGCTCACGTAAGATGAATGAAGTGAGGATTTGTTCTGCTGATAGCAAGAGCGCTAACACACCTTCCAGATGACATAATCCTCTAAGATCAACCTATGCTAACAAGTGATCATCTAAGTCTTACTGACCACATCTGGCAGAAACCAGGATTTCTTCACTATTACCCACTTTTACATTGCAGAAAGGAACTTAGTGAGATGAAATGTAATTATTTTGACAAGTTAAAACATTTTTAAAAGCACCTGCTTGACTTCAGTTCCATTTCTCATTTTGACAGATGCAGGCACCAAAGCATCCTATTTTCCAGAATAAATCTGTCACTCTTAAAAGTGTTAGGTCAGGACTTCAGTGGAAACAAAGGCCTCTTTTATAAGGATCTCTAAAACAAAGACCTGTGGCCAAAATTCTCACTTCTACAGATAATTTAAGGATCTTCCTTTGATCCAGAATACACTTACAGAATGGACTATATACAGAGAAGCTCAGGGTTGAAACCCCTAAAAGAAAACAGAAGTGATGCAGTTGCACAAAACTGAGAGCTCAGACTCAAAGTCAGCTTAAGTCCTGTCCACAAAGGAAGAACTGAAATCAAGACACCCACAGAATCCAGGAAGTGAGAACACCAGAAAAACAGAATAAATTCCATGAGTAAACTAATCCAACTTCTTTGTGCAGTAAGACAACCCATATTCTTTATTAAACTATGCTCACAAAACAGAACAATTACTGAAGATAACTAACATGAGCAACAAAATTAGCTATAGCAAGGGAAAAACATCCTTTTTGTCTAATCATTCCACTTCTCCTGCAAAGGTTACCCATCTGTAACTGCACAGGTTGCCTGAGCTGCCTGTTTGCAGCCTGTAATTGGCACAAACTCCCACCTGGTGACCAGGAGCATTTGCTGACATGCTGGGCTGCCAAATTCAGTGCTACACATGCAATGCAATCACCCCTTCAGTGCCGCAGCCATATTAAGTTGATTTTTTCATCACATAGGGCAGTGGACACATTCAAATAGTTTGCAGTATGATGGACTAACTCATTGAAAGTTTATTAGGAAAGTGATCAGTGTACATATGCACACACCCACACTCTCAACAAGAGCATAAGCACAAAAAAGCAGAGCTTTGAGTTCACAGCTTTTCTACCCTGCCCCCCATGAACACAATACTGAAGTTGCTGAAAATTCCAGGACAAAATCAAGTACCACCTGCCTTTTTCTAAAGTTTCCAAAAGCTTTTTTCGTTTAAAGCAGTAGCTTTATGACTATTCTTGTATTATGACTGCACAGAACTACCCTAGTTTTTCCATGAGTATATGGAGAACAAGCTCAACACCACATACTCTTACAAAGTAGCATTAATATTTCCTTACGGTTTTACAGAAACATTTGCTGAATTTAGAAAACTAGAAATCTATTTCCTTGCCTTTTTCTTGATAACTGCTACTCCAATATACAGTACTGTAATTGCCCCCTCCACTAGACATCAGTGCTCCTCTCTAAAACCTGCTTAAGTGTATAGCTTAAGCCTTTCAGCCACTCAGTACACCAAGTCTGTCTACAGTCTTCTCTTGACTTACATCATCCACGCACAAGCAAATACCACTCAAGCCTTTCTGATACCTAAGCTTACAGAAGATACCTACATGTGAAACCAATTTATGAGAGATGTCCAAGATTTACACTAAAATACCTGTAGCATTTTCACCTGTCAATTTAATAGCTTAAATCTTTGCTTGTATGACTTTCTGTAGCAACCATTCATACTGCAGAACACTGCTTCAGACAAAAAAAACCCCAACTATTTAATATACTGTATTGCAAATATTAAGAAACTAATTCAGAACATCAAGGAAAGTTTTCAGTATTACAGTATCTTATTAAACTATGAACAAACTTTAGCCTTCTCTCTGGATTTATATGTATGTCAAAAGCAGATACAAAAAGAAAAACATTACATAAGAATCAGTCACTCCTGTAGACTAGAATTTGAGTCGTCACTGGGAATTTAGCACTGTAGTATTTTTGAACAATATGCAACATTACATGTTCAGCTGAAAGGGTACTCTAATGCAATATTCAAGTCTGGGTGTTTTTTTCTGAACTCTTGGCAAATGTGGGAACTCCACTGCTTCTGAGTAGCTCAATTATCTTTATGTGAGTGACAGCAGGTAGCTATTTAAGTAGATCGTTTTGTTATATACAAATGCCACTACAGACAAGTCTTTGTACGGCTCTGCTTTACATCTGTAGCTTGGTTTAACCCAAAATATTAGTCCTGGAAAAGCTAGTTATGCCAATAGCATAATTACATTAAAATATTAATCTGGTTTTAAGTATGCAAGATCTAGTCAAAGCAAGCATCAATTTCAGCTACTGGGTTTTCAAGCAAAAAGCCTTTGCAAAAGACAGTTATGGTTCCTATCACCCTAGAGAGGTAACGATGAGAAACAGGTCTAAGCCACACGAGCACTGGTCTATTTTTGACCATGGTATTTAAGTATTTATTAAGCTGGTTTTCATCTATTTATTCAGTTGGCTGACATCCATCTACCACATATAACATTTGAAGATGCACACTTAGCAAGCTGCTAAAATAAGAAATCTGGATAGTGTTTGGTTGCATTTTTTTCTATTAACATATCAGGCAACAGCTTTAGCATTTGTCCTGCTGATATACTTCAATTCTGCCTGAGGCAAGGATAGGAAAAGGTCCCCTTGATAGTATAAAATAGTTCAAGTACTGAAAAAAGCCACCAACTATTTTTTAATAACAGTATTTGCATAAGCAGAAAATAACCTCACAGTTTCTCACTGATCTCTAGCAGTATTTAAGCATTAAGTTTTAAAATACAGAAATTTAATTATTTAGCCAATATAACAGTTCTACAAACTGTACCACAGATAACACTGCACAGCTGATGCACAAGATCAATACTAAAACCTAAATCTTGATAGTGACAGCACTACTACAAATTGGCAATTTTAACATTTCTGTCTACAAAACAACCGTTCTTCTAAACCCCACTGATATTTATCATTTATGTAAATATTTATTAGATCCAGTCATCATGCTACAGTATTAGTCAGGTTAATAAACCTTCTCACTGTGAGAATACAACAGCATAGGGCAGGAACACAATGAAATCTATATGAAATTTCATAGTAACTTTCCAGAAATATGCTTGCAGCCCATCAAATTCAGAGTAGAAGTACTGTAGATTTAAAATATTTATTTGTCTTCTTAGCATACCTAATGTGTAATAATAGTTTCTTGTTCAATTCCCAAAAATAAATATGAGCTTTCAATTGAAAGCATTTATTTTCCTAGCTTTCCGAAGTGGAGTCTAGGGGGAAAATGCTTCAGACTTGCCATCAGTCTGCTTCGGTACATAAAAGCATCTCCTGTCCCAGTATTCATTCAAATCCAAGAGATATTTTCTTTCAACAAAATATGACCGGAGCACTCATTTATTTTCAGCAATTCAGTCTGTTTCCATGGCAGCACTGCGGGATTCCTTAGCCACCATGAGTCGCATTAGCTGACTGTGGAATTTCTCGATCTTCTTTACGTCTTGCGCCTGGTCTGTTCTATACAGCAAACACTGTAAGAGAAAGTTGCTTAACATCAGATTTCACTTGAAATATTGTTATTCTGTTTATAATTGCAACAAATTTGTCCTTGGAGCACACAAAACAAGGTAAGTACTTAAATGTTCATTTGTGGCATGTTGTTACCATGAAGCAGCACCAACACACATCCACTCTGTTCTAAGATACCCACACATCTGTTGCTACATTTAAGTTACTCTGAAAGGCTCACGGCTTCCATTTTGAAAATAAGGAAGCTCAGGATTTATCCTAGTATATTCCCTCTCAAAAAAAAGGTGCCGAAACATGGATTTTAAAGCCATCTTTAAAGACACCTTTGTTTGCGTTGTCTAAAAATGGAAGCATACTTAAAACCTGAAATTACTTTCCTATTCTCTATATTCTGAAAGCAAGTTTATTTTGTCTTTCGTAGTCCTTAACATTACACTGCCAGCGACATAAAATCAGTTCAGTATTTCCCACTGAAGAGGATCCCCTCCCCCAAGCAAAATTTGTTTTTAAGACAGTCAAAAATAAGGAACATAACATTTGATTAAGACAAAAAGGAACTCCTTCACGTGACAAGCTTGTAAATGCAAAAGGAAGAGTAATATGTGATTTATCATAGAAAGACAGTTTAAGTTTTTTGCAGACTAACAATTTCTTCCAGCTTCCCTTATGGGAGATTTCAGTTTAATTGCCCTTCACTTTCCCCTCTGGACTGCAGTAAGCCAGCCACTTGGCTATAACTTTACTAGCACCAAGAAACTACCACTGGCCTGTGTATCCTGATGCATTTCTACCTGCTGCCCACCATCTCACATCCTAATCTCTCCCATGCTTTTAAGTGCCCTCCCAGACTATTTAGAACAAGGGTAAACAGTAAATGCAGTGGCTCCACCTCCTTGCACAGCAGCCCTTGGAAGGACACTGCAGAATGCCATGTTCTGTAAGTGTTCCATAGTCTTTACTGACTGCCTAACCGACACCATAACAGTATGTGAGAAAATGGGATCTCTGAACTGCAAGTGCATCTTGTCATTCAGTCTCATATCACTCCACTGTCTCATAATCATGAAGGAGTTTAACGTACAGTTAGAAGTTGTCACTACCCTGAGCAAATAAAAAGGAACACGCTCACACTAGTAAACACATCTGTTCGAAGAAGCTCCTGGAATGCTTCAGCAAAAGCTGCCAATGTCATTCCATGAAGCATTTTCAGATAGACTGCCCAAGATTTTTGGAGTGCTCATCTTAGTGTTTTCATAGAATCCTAACATAATTATGTTGACATCCATAAAGATCACTGAGGTGTCAGAACTTTTCTTGCACTGTGCAGAGTTGAACCACAGGTTCAACTCAGTCACAGACACAGCAAGTAGGGAAGGCTGGGCACAGCAAGTTCTTAGAAAACTGTCAGGCACTCTCAGGACAATGGCTAAGAGCTCCCAAGTTGACTGACAGCAAAATGCATGTCTGAGAGGTACAATAAGCCCTGAAAGCATAATATACTCTGTACTTACAGCTACATCGTCTGTTACTTTGATACAGAGGTTCCCATCACAATGTCGGTATTTGAGAACAACTCGCACCTGAAACGATAAACATTTTAAGAATTAACATCTATAGCTAACAATTCTCAGAACACATCTAAAGGAAATCTGCCCAAATTCAGACTACCTTTTATTATTGAGGTGACAGCATCGGTGGACAAGGGACAGGCAACGATTATCATCTACCTGGACTTGTGCAAAGCTTTTGACACTGTCCCGCACGACATCCTTCTCTCTAAACTAGAGAGGCATGGGTTTGATGGATGGACCACTCGGTGGATAAGGAGTTGGCTGGAAGGCTGCACTCAGAGAGTGGTGGTCAACGGCTCAATGTCCAAGTGGAGGCTGGTCACCAGTGGCGTCCCTCAGGGGCCTGTGTTGGGCCCGGCCCTGTTCAACATCTTTGTCGGTGACATGGACAGTGGGATAGAGTGCACCCTCAGCAAGTTCGCCGATGACACCAAGCTGTGTGGTGCCGTTGACGCGCTGGAAGGGAGGGATGCCATCCAGAGGGACCTGGACAGGCTGGAGAGGTGGGCCCGTGCCAACCTCATGAAGTTCAACCAGGCCAAGTGCAACGTCCTGCACCTGGGTCATGGCAATCCCAGGCACAAATACAGACTGGGCGGAGAATGGATTGAGAGCAGCCCTGAGGAGAAGGACTTGGGAGTGCTGGTGGACGAGAAGTTCAGCATGAGCCGGCAATGTGCCCTTGCAGCCCAGAAGGCCAACCGCATCCTGAGCTGCATCAAGAGGAGCATGGCCAGCAGGTCGAGGGAGGTGATTCTGTCCCTCTACTCTGCCCTGGTGAGACCCCACCTGGAGTACTGCGTCCAGTTCTGGAGCCCCCAACATAAGAAGGACATGGACCAGTTGGAGAGGGTCCACAGGAGGGCCACAAAGAAGATCAGAGGGCTGGAGCACCTCTCCTATGAGGACAGGCTGAGAGAGTTGGGGCTGTTCAGCCTGGAGAAGAGGAGGCTCCGGGGAGACCTGATAGCGGTCTTCCAGTACCTCAAGGGGGCCTACAGGAAAGACGGGGAGAGGCTGTTCAGTAGGGCCTTTTGTGACGGGACAAGGGGTAATGGGTTTAAATTAGAGGGAGGTAGATTTAGACTGGATATTAGGAAAAAAATTTTTTACAATGAGAGTTGTAGAGCACTGGAACAGGTTGCACAGAGAGGTGGTGGATGCCCCATCCCTGGAAACGTTCAAGGCCAGGCTGGATGAGGCTCTGAGCAACCTGATCTAGTCAGGGATGTCCCTGCTCCTTGCAGGGGGGTTGGACTAGATGACCTTTGAAGGTCCCTTCCAACTCTAGCCATTCTATGATGCTATAATTATGTACTGTGCCACATTTTCACCACCTCTATGGCAGTCTCAGCTCTGCTGGCCACTAATCCTGCAGTCAGGATGGTCTGGAAGTTGAACCACATTTCCCTGCCTAACATATTAAACCAGTATTACAGTAGCATCAGGAGGCTTAACATTACGCAGGTTGAAAACCACTTTAAATACAGCAATGACAGTTGCAGAGATGTCAGTGACAAGAAACCATGAGAGTCATGTCAATACAAGTCACCCCTTGCCACTGAATATTTGTGCTTATAAGCTCGAAACACTTAAAAAAATAGTTCTCTGTGAAGACTTGAAAGGGATTAACTAGAGTGGGGTAAGCTCAACATTATACCTACACTATTACATAAAGAGTCATATTTCCAGTCACTACAGTTATTTCAATAGCTGCACTGCAGTCTGCAAACAGATTTGAAGTGTTCTGATGTTTTTGGAAGTGGAAAGGGAAGATGCAAATAACAACACTTTTAAAGTAATTAAAATCGGACAAGTGAAACGAGTTATTTCAAATCAAATTGCTTTCAAGACCCAGGCTAAATTTAAAGTCTGAAAACAAGCATTCAAGTTTTCACTAGAACAGTTACCACTGTAGTCACCGGCCCTCAGCTTTAACCTATCCACAGTCCCTCTGGACTATCACCAAAGTTCTCAAAGCCATGGTGATAAAAATCAACACCCTCAGCAACTGACTGAGCATTAAATGCTTCCTACTGAATGCAGAACTGGCCACAAAGGCTTTGTATCTATTGTTTCTAGCCTCAGCTAGCATCAGTAACTAGAAACAAAGCAAGGTGTCCTTCTGAGAACATTCTGAACTCATACTATAAAGGCTTTTGTTGTACAGTGACCTTTGCTAATGGTCAACAACTTCCTTGACTACAAAATATATTTTGAAATTCCTGCTCTGAGATGGCTCCCATCACAGATTTACCCTCCTTGTTTAACAAACTGTCATCTTGCCCCCACAACAGTTGTGTAACACAGTACATCTCTCTACTGAGCAGACCCAAAAGCACATGAAAGGCTGCCACAAGCAGACATGGACTAGATAGATGACTTGCTCCTGCAAAAGGCAAGACCACTCACTACCCAGCCTCACCAACCCACAAAGAATGCACACCCATCTCCCACAACTCCTGTTCATCCTTAATTTCCTGGACAAGCTCAATTACATACAAAAGCTCCTCAGGCTAGTTTTCTGGCAAATTAAAAGGCAGGTACTCATATTTTGACCCCTGGGCCTACATAAACTCCTTCATAAATACATATATTTATTGCCACAGATGAGAAGAGATTCCCTTTGGAGGCACCTTAAGAAAAGGGGAAGAACAACTGATTGCAGCAGCATCCGTCCTAAGCTCTTTCATTTAACTGAATGTTACAGAGTATAAGAAGGTAAAACAGGACAATTTTATTAGTAGTAGACAGGTGGCAACTGCATATGAAGTGGTTCCCTATGCTAATTAAAGGCAGATGTTAAACACTATCTCTGAAGGTTTCTCCACGTCCCCTATTTTTGGTGAAGAAAACTGGCTTTTTTTACTGAAGTTCTCATATTACCTCTGTCACTGCTTTTTGGCTGCATTATAACGCTTTTTCTGAAGACTGAAGTTACTTTTAACATTTGCACAAACTATAATCCTGAAAAAGTCACCAGAAACAAAAAGGAGTCACATACCAAGAAGTTAATTCCTAGAGCAATTACCTGTTAGGAAGCTAAAACCTTCCAGTCTGAAATGACACTGTAGGAAACAACGTAATGCAAGAGCTAATGGGTGCTTTAATTTTTTAGGAAGACAATTAACAGTAGAACTGTTAATCCTGGTTTCGAACACACAGGTACACTGCAAATAAGCACAACATCCCCTAAACTAGGTTCTCGAGGTTCATACACGTCGCTGACACCACCTGAACACCATTCCCCGCGTACATTTTCAGAATGTGACATTAGAACCTTCTCCTGTTTCGTGGAAAAGGGAGGCCAGGTGCGACACCAATGAGTAATTCCTGTATTTGCTGCTGCTTCTTGCCTCCTTCCCCATGCAGCCCACCAGAACGACACATCGAGAAACCCTTCCAAGCGGTTACCGCCGGACGCCACCACCGTGGACAGCCAACCTGCGCACCGCCGGGGCCACCTTCGGGAGCTGCAGTGCCGGCGAGACGCCGTAGCAGACTCCGCGGCCCAGCTGGGACGCGCAGCCTCTCCGGCAGGCCGCACCGCCCGGATCTACAGCGGGCTCCACGGCCCAGCGAGGCTCAGAGTACCGCCTGCCTCCCCGGGCGGCCACAGGACACAAAGCGAGAGCGCCGGAGCCACCAAGCCGTCTCACCCCAGAGTCTCTCTTCCCCGGGCCTACCACGGGCGGCGGAGCCCTGCTCGCCTGCCCGTCCGTCCCTCCCGCCCACAAGCGAGGCCTCTCGGCCAGGCTCCCCCCAGCACCTTCATGGGGTCGGCGAGGTAGAGCTTCTCGGCGGCGCGCGTGAACTCCTCCCAGGCCTGGTAGTGCGGCATGGTGGGACCGGACCGGGCCGGCGCGGTGCTCCGTTCCCACCTCCGGCGGCAAGATGGCGCCGAAGGCGGGAGCTGCCTTACCGCGAGCCGACACCTCCCATTGGTCGGCGGGAAACAGCCGCCCAATCGCGAAGAGCGTGAGTCAGAGATTCTGGCCCCGCCGGCAGGGCGCGCGGAGGGGCGGGGCGGAGAGGGGAGCCCGGCGGGCGGCGCCGTTGCCACAGCGACCCCTCCCGGCGCGGCGGGCTGCCCCGGCGGGCACCGCCCCGCCCACAGCGGAGGCGAAGGCTCCCATTGGTGGCTGCGCCGCCGCATGGGAGCGGTGCGGGCTGGCAGCCGGCCGCCCCGTGTCGCGGGTTCGAGTCCCGCTGCAGGCCGAGGAGGTGGCCCGACGGCCCGGGCGTTCCGTGGGGGCGGCAGCTGCGGGGCTCTGCCGGGCCAGACGCGGGGTCCGTCTCCGCGTCAGTCTCCCGGTCTGAGGCCCCCGGACGGGGTCTGGGGGCGTGAGTGGGTCTGCATGGGATCGAAGGGCCCGGCCTGGTCTGGTCTGGCCTAGCCTGGCCGGGAGGACCTGGCAGGAGTTGAGGCCGGGGCCCCAGGCCAGGCCTGTCCAGGCGGGCAAGCAGGCTACAAGCCGAGGTTAGTTTGGCTGGCTTTTACAACTGAATCTAGCCCAGGCTTTCCCAGGCTGGAAGATCCTTTGTTAAGCTGGAGGTTGGCTCCATGTTGCACAAAAAGGATATTTATGAGCAGCTTGCCGGCTTCTCTGGGCCGGCAGCAGCAGTTGTTTCAGAGGGGTGCTGAGGCTGGACTTGACACTGGAAGTAAAGCTGCTGGTTTCAGAAAGAGCGTGAAAGTTATAAAATTATAAAGATCTTGAGAAACCTTGCTTTTTAAATATATGTGTATGCGTGTAAAGTATTTACATAAAATAGACTAAAATTGATTTCAAAAGAGAAATGAGGGAGAAAAAAAACCCCAAGATTTATCCTGTTACATTTTAAAATCTCATTTCCTTTAGTGACTTGTGATTTTTGTTCCTTAATTGCATAAAGAGTGTAGTCAGTCACAGGGCTAAGCTTTGACTATGTTACACAGCTTGTGTAACTGCTGCAATTACAAAAAACACATAAGAATTTCAGTCCCCTATTCTCTGTTTCATAGGGATGCACTGAAAATCCAGAAGCTCCTGATAATGACTCACAACTTCAAGTTCTTTCGACTGAACTGAGTAAACCTCAACAGTGCGGCCAAACAAATAAACTGGAAAGTGCAGATCTGCATGTAAGGGGACAAATTATGCAAGCCGTTCCAGTCTCCACTAGCAACATGGGGAAATACTAGCTGTAGTTTTTTTACCCACAAAAGACACAATAGATGCAAGGGAGAATGAAGAAACATGGCATAGAAATAAAAGAATGGATGTGAGGTAAGGGGAGAAAAACCAGAATGAATTTCCCTGAGTCAGTAAAGCAGAAAATAATTGTTACTGTGGGGATCAACTGGAAAAGTCTGCAGTGATTAGACTGCCAAACTTTAATAAATTGCGACCTCTGGATGTTAATGTGGTCTAACCAATTCTGCTAAAGGGCTTTGCACCAATGAGTGAGGGCTATGAATAGTGGAAAGACGTAAGACTTTCTTTCTTTCTTTCCAGAAGTGCTTGCAGAGTTTAGATGCTGCTGTGCCTGAGAACCGAGCTTCAGAAACGTAAGAGTTGTCTTTCAGAGAGGCTGATAATCAACAGCTCTGACAGAGCCTAAAGCAATTATCCCAAACACAGAACCTAACTTGGAGGAAGTGCTTCTCCCCTGTCTTAGGTTTTGGGTAGCCATTTATAACAGCAGAGTGGGAATTGCTTTTGGTAGTGTTTTACAGACACATAGGGGATGTAACTATACAAAAATAAAAGGTGTGGGGAGTGCAAACCCTGTAACAGGTGAGACATTTCACAGAACCATTGCTCACCAAATTTGGATCCAGGTTTTCAAGTGGGATGCATATTTTCTTTCAGGAGGAGTCTCAGTTTTGAGCTGTCCATTCAGGAGTGTCTGAAGATTGCTTTTCAGGGGATTTTAATTTTGATTCTAATGTTCAGGATCCTTTATGTGTTTTTTGACACAAGATTTGTCTTAAGAGCTCAGCAATGGCCAACCATTAGCCTTGTAATTCATAATTTCTGCAGTTATGCTGATGCAACAGAGCAAGATTAGAAAACAAACCCATTTTCGGTATTTCTTTTTCCTTAACCCAGGTGATTTCTGTGATCCAGTTTAGGACGCAGCTTCTAAAGCTGTTCTAGATGCACAGCTTTGGAGGTGACAAACTCCAGCAGCCAGGGCAAGGAACAGAGAGGGTTTTCTAATTGTCATTACCCCTGAAGAAAATGCGATGTGTCACTATGACAGTTATATACAGCCTGATAGACAATTCCACATAGCCTGTTCCTGGCTGCAGATCTTAAGGATTTCCTCTTTCCTGCCACCATCACCACCTATTGCCTCATGGTTGTGCTGCCACAGCTGTTTGTAACTCTGCACTGGGGATCAAACCCATGCTTGGATTAAAAGCAGCACCATTTTTAGAAAGACTTTTTTTTAACCGAGATCAGTTCGTTTTTCCAGTTTACTGTGTGGCCTTACCTACTGTTGTGCTGACACAGCTGTTGGAAATGTACCTTTTTTAGTGGCAAGACAGGATATGGGAATTCCTATTGTTTTTGCTGGCTTGCCACCAAAAATGGGGAGGTGTATGTGAAACCACCCCCAGCTCCCCTGAAAGAAAGGCCAGTTGCTGAAATCTCAGCAATTAAAAAGAGAAGCTATTTCTGAGCCTCAGGGAATGTCTGATACCTATAGTTAGTGTGCTGCTTCGCTCTGTTGTTCTCCTTTTGCTTGGAGAACAGAACATTTTCTTGACATGTTTGAAAAGTAACTTAGACCACTGCAGTTATTCAGCTGTAAGTTGTATTTGATGTATGTCCAAAACTATATTTGTCAAGTGAGTTCCAGTAGATGCAGTAATAGTAGAAATCTCTCAATGGGCTTTTTGTTTAGTGAAATAAAATGAACAGTTGTTTATCACTGTATGGAGTGCTTGGTAACCAGCCAATAATAATTTAGTAGTTAGGAAGAATTCTGCTAAAACATACATACACATCTTGGTTTCTTTTCTTGAGTTCTTGCTTTCTTCCATGCAAGGAATCATTCCAGCAGTCTTAACGGCCATTCCATCACTTGTAAGTGAAATCTGGAATGCTATAAAACCTCATTTACTCTTTCCTCAATCTCTCCTTGTATATCCTTGCTATATTCCCTAGACCACCTTAGATAGTGTCTTTTTTAGCTTGGATTTAAGGCCATAAAAAGCTATGAAGCAATAATGTAAGCACTTGTGTGATGAAGATTTTTCATGCGGTTTTTCCTCAGGCCTTTCCCCCTCATCCAACCTGTATGTACATGATTAATGATCTCTCTTTGATCAAGCTTCTACATGCATTGCCACTGCAAGTTCTGCTTCGTATAGTTACGTTCAGGCATCTGGATTCCACATGGTAATTTCTTTAGTTTTTTATCTAGTGTCTTAATTTACATAAATGACAAATAGAAAGAAAACAGTAGAAAAAGACCTTGCATTATATCTTAAAATACCATCCACAGAGGTCTTGATTTCTTGCAACTCCTACAAAGTTCATGGAAGTTGCAGCTGCTCAGCATCACTCAAGGTTCGATATTTGGTTTCCCATTCTTCACATTAATGCTTTTATTCAGGCTAAAGCAAGTGCCATATTCTTATTTGCAAATGTATTATTCTTTCCTGGATAAGAAATTCAGATAAGAGTATTAAATTCATTAAAATAGTTATTTGTCACCATGACATACTACTAGTGGGTAAAACAAGCTGGTCTTTCCAGCTAAAATAAGCTTTGTGTAGAACACTGTGCATTATCATGTTAAATTATGGATTTGATGGGAAACAATAGGACAAACTCTGATCTCAGTTATGCTGCTGTAAATCCAGAGTCTTTCCATTTATTTCAGTGGAATTTTTTTTTGTATCTGTAACAGTTTAATTAAAAGCAGACTTTGGTGCTAAGATGATAATCCTGTTCTTGGACCAGAAGCAACATAAAGTCAGCACAGTTATACAGGTCTGAAAGAGTGCTAATGAGGAGTTAGTTACAAGGCAATTATTGCTGCCAGGAATGTTTAATGCTTAAAGAAGGAGATACAGCAACTTTTTTCAAAATAGCTTCAACCCAGCCCTCGGCGAAGTTAAGGAGAAGGCATGGGCATGGTGATTATACATTCCATTCTTGTGTGTGTATGGTATAAAACAGCTTGGGATTTGTACTGGTGCAAACTTTAATTACACAGGGTGGTGGTTGTTGGTTTTTTTTTTTTGAAAGGGCATTTATGTGCATAAGGATGCAGATAGATCTTGAGTACAGTAAGATCTGAGGTCTTTGACATCTCACTGCTTCTGAATCTCAGTACCCATGAGAACTGAGTCCGCAGTCAGAAGCAGTTCATGCTCCTGGATGGGTTATAACATGCCAAAGCAAGCCATGGGTTTTCACTCCACAGCTCCTGAAGAAGCACAAAACATACTGCTCCTTTCTATAGGCTTTATGTTTTAAACAGCTTGGCCAGGCTGAGCCATATATAGTTATTTACATCAATGCTAATTTTCAGTTTCTTTTGCATACAAGCATCTTATTGAGTGATTCAGACTGATACTGTCCTAACTGGGTAATTAAATGTTGGTGTGACTTGATTGTTAAAATACAGTTCATGACAATTAAGGCTGTATGTGGACAGCAGGATTTGGAGTCCTGTCCCAGTGCCTGTCCCAGCCAAGTCACAACTTCAAGTCAGGGTAAGATCTGGGTGCTCATTACTATCCTTCCTCCTTTTGCCCAGTGCCCTTGCTCCTGTGAAAGGAAACACACTCTGAACACGTCCCTGATCAGGGCCACCGGGGAGCCCGCAGCCGTGGGCACATGGTGATCCATGTTTGCTATACATTTTAGCCATAACCTTCCCCAAGGCAACATTGTTACCTGGTTTGCTTTAACCATTTAATATGGTCTAATCAATTCTTACTATATGTTAGGGAGTTTATATATGTGTATGTCAATAATTATTACACTAGCGAGAGAGCTGTCCCTACATATGGCCATGTTGCCAGCCTGGCCGTAATACAAAGTGCCCTTTCATTTTTGGATGCTGTTCTGACAGCATTCTTGTTAAGCTGTTTTCTTTTGATAGCTAGAAAGCTGCATCCCTTCCTGTTAAGTGGTCAGTTTAGTCCCTTCAGCATAATAACGTATTCAAATTAATGTGCTGTCATGCAAGAGACATATGTTAGAGAGCAGACTGTATGCTGTCACATTGACGGTTAAGATGTGAGAATGAAATGGCAGTCCTTGTGATGGCCTTCGGGGAAAAGAAGCACACATCTGGTAGCCAGCTCATGAACCGGCATTTGAGGCAGTCGGGAAGCAGACAGACACTTTTAGCATTAACTGCTCATAGATTTTGTATCACCATTACGTGAAGTTTCTGAGCATGCTTAAGATGGAGTTAGATCATCTGCTGGCACACACTGGAAGCACATTGATTTCTTACATTAATCTTTAAATATAAAAGCTTTTTATTTGATAGGCATGACTTAAGGCTGCTTTACCTGTGCTATTCATGTTGCCATGGCTGACGTAATTGAAGAGTACAAACCACCAGAATGGGCAACTGATATTAGATGCTTGTAGTGATACCTTCCCAGTCCTCTGGAGCAGTCTACTGCATCTGGGTACTTCTAACTAAATTGACTTCTAATTCTAAGCTACATGTCTCAGCTCAGCTCAGATGGAAATTACCCCCTCATTTCAGCCTGTGGAAAGGAAGACATAAGCACTTCCCGGTCCTTGAACCTCCCCAGCAGATGAACCCCACTGACTTCTTGACAAAGTGAGAGAGTAATATGCTTCCCTTTCCCCCTGTGCTGTTGTGAGAGGAACAACATGCAGCTGATGGGAAAGAATAACTTCTGCTGTTTGCAAGGTCAATTCATGCCTGTCCCTAAAGTTGTGTGGCCTCATTCAAGTGGACTCTTGATTTAGGTGTGTCAGTAAATGAGACCAGTAGTCCCAGCCACTTGTCCTTGCCTTTTCCCAGGAATTAAGGCCCAGTCATGATCTGTTTGCAGAGATGCTTGTGTGAGTACTCCTTAACCCACCTCAATCAAACTGGGTTAGCAAAAACCTCCTACTTAATCCATTTAAGCTAAGTCTGGCTCAGGTTGACCAAAGTAGGTTAGGGGGTGCCCACATGAGCCACTCTGCAGGCAGATCTGAAGAAGAGGTGGTAATTTCCACAAGAAGTAGGACGGGCTGAGCAGAAGGAGTGGGTCTGAATCAGCAACTTCTCCCATCCCCTCAGCTGCAAGCAGAAGAGGACACCAGCCGCTGCCCCGCACTGTGCGCACACACAGGCGTGTTGGGCTGCTCAGCTGGCAGGCAGAACTTGGGAAGCCACAGCAGTGCAGCTGTTTTCCCATATACCAATAGTTACAGCAGTAGAAAAACTTTGTGCAGAGCAGCTGTTGCCAAGAATGCCCAGGAGCCTAAGCCTCTGCCCGCTCCTCGTGCTCTCCTGTTGGAGCATTTGTCCTGCTAAGGGACCCTGTTAAGGGTTGGTGGAGGTAGATGTCTAAATTACGGTCAAATCAGCATCAAAGTGGATTCTCAGCATTTGCATTGCCAATTCCTGAAACAACTGCAAGCACACACATTCTTTTGATGTCTGCAGTATGGCAGCTTCCTATAAAAGGTGTCTGATACAGAGCTTGTGTAGCTATTGGGCTCGCAGGCTCCCATAACACATACATAAGAGCTGGGATCTGTGCTGGCAAGGGCTTCCTTACTTCCAACATGGTGCTGCTGTTACGATCCTTGTAATCAAAGTTGCAAGTATTTACCTGGTCCTTCGGTTGGCTTGAGTCTGCAGAGAAATTTTACCCTCAAATCTGTGGGTTTAGTGTTTTCATAAGATTTGGAGTACATTAAAAATATTAAAGGAGGCGTAGGTAGTGTGTAGGAGTGGGGGCAGGGAGAGAAGCTGTATAAATTACATGCCAGGGCTGTGACTTTATGTTGAAGGGATAACTACTAACATGATTTGAAATGTCTCCTAACAATTGCATTCTTGCTGAGGTGTTTTTCTCTCTCCATTAGCAACTTTTACTGAGCTCATTACTTTTTTTAGGTGTATGAAAAAAGTCAAATGTTCAAGAGATCTTGCTACTTCAGCAATAAATGTCAAAGTTCCCCCTTCTCTCAGATAAGGCAGAAATGTAGAGGTTGCACAGATACCAGAAACACATATGCAAGGGATGTGAATGAATGAGGAAATATTCACTACTCTTTGTTTTAGGGGCTGGACAAAGACAAGGGGCCTTCAGGCAATTCCCAGCCTGATGCTGACCCTCCTTCCTTGTCTCCCCTGCCTCTTATTCACTCCTGGCTGAGAGGGAGAGGAACTAGGAATGCTAGCTGCCTATTCTCTGAGGAATCTCTATACCAGATCTCTATTTATAAGGATTCAGCCAGTCTGTGTCCCCCGTATGCAGCACAAAGAGATGAGGCAGGGCAGTGCATCTTCTCATACATATTTCAAATATTGTTTTTTTCTTAGGGTTGTTTTCACTTTTATTTTAAAACAGTTAAGGTAAATCTGGCTGCCCTAAAGCTAGCTCCTCTTCTGTATAGTTTACTCTTGTTGATTTAAAAACAAGAATCATGAGGAAGATTTGCCAGCATAGCACTTGGTATGCAAAATTTACACGCAGCTGCTTTGAACTAAATTCCCAGCAGAAGTGGAAGGATTTTGAGGCTTCCAGATCTTAGCAGACTGCTGGGTTTTTTTTGCAGACAGAAATCTGTATGAGATGTACTTCTCCAGAGATCCCTCCCAGGCAGCTAGGACTATACTGTCCTTCTCCTACCCCACTGAGACATATTATCAGCTTTTGGGAGGGGATCCTTCTGAACCTAGAAAGTTAATTAGCTTTGCTTGAGAATGTCTGCCACTGAAGTGACTGATTACTTTTTGGAGGGAGAGAGAAACTCTTATCTCTAGAGTTGAAAATAGCAAAAACATGCAAATTTGTGTAAATCTTCATGCTTATTTCTCTTCTGTAGGGCAATATTTTTTTTCCATATGTGGGGCAAATTTTCCAGCAGTTCTGTTTCAGTTTCTGGAGTCGCAGATTGAATCATAAATCTAGTCTTATAGATCGAGAATGTGATCAGGAGTGTTTGAAGGCTGTTTGCAAATCAGATGCTGGTAGTTTAAAGTAAGATAGTCCTACCCTCCCTGACTCCAGCCTGACCAGTTTTACAGAAGCTGAGAATCTGTTGACACTGATAGGTTTTTTTTGGTAGTGAAACCATGATCTAATCCAGGGGCAGAGTGGTAAACAAGTGGTTTGCAGTTTAGACATGGAAGGTAACTAACACAATTAAGGTAATGTAGGCCACTTATTAGGTGAAGATGTCTCCTGTGTTTACACAGGAACCTCCTCATTCCTTGGTGGCAATGTTAACTTCAGCATGTAGATGTTTTTCTCTTGAAGAGCAGGATCAATTTGATGCCCCATAAATCTTATTCGGTATTCTGTTCATTCCTCAGAGAAGTATCACGAGGGTTAATTATTCCTCTGCTCTGACTCAGACAGTGACTTTGTGCCAGAGGATTCTGGCAGTAAGTATAATCCTAGTGATACCCTCAGTGAGGAAACTATTGTTAACGATGCTGATGAGGAAGCGCTAATGGAAGCTGAACCAGAGCCTGATACAGAAATTGAGAGACCTAAGGCAAACAAAGGAAAGAGGTTGGAAACCTTGCTGTTTGCTGCCTTCTGCAAGGTTTCCAACCTCTTTCCTTTGTTTGCCTTAGGTCTCTCAATTTCTGTATCAGGCTCCTCGTCAACATCATTAATGAAAAAATAACTCTTTGTCTTCTTCCCCCTTCCTCCCCCTCCAAAAGCAGGCTGCAGAATGGCTCTCCTGAGGCTGAGCTGTGCTGGAGGGAGCGAGGAGATGCGCTGCTGAAGTGCTGGTGCTGGTGCTGGTGCTGATCGTCATTCCCTCGGAAAGACGTGCAGCAAGGAGCAGGTTTCAAATGGAGTAAGTGTCTCTTCAGCAAATCCAGGTTGCCAGATGGGGGCTGAGGCCCTAGTTCTGCCCATCTTCCAGCAGGGCATTGCTCCAGAGCCAGTTGGCACTGTGAATTACAAATACATTGGCCACGTTGCTGTATTTAGGACTGGTGCTCTGAAGTTAGATGTTGCATGAATAAAACATATTTTCCATACTGTTTTTCTCTATCAGTGTTTTATAAACTCATGATGACAGACCAGTGATATCTAATGGTGCTGTGAGGGTCAAAAGGGCTCCATGTACCAGCACATAGAGGCAAGCACAACTTAGCCCTTAAAAAAGTTTTCCTTGTCCAAAGAGATAATTTTCCTGTCCTAGTCTTATGTGGTTTCCAAGGCCTGGTTTAAACACATACAATGACATAGGATAGATAGCTATTTTCCATACATGGCACTGGTTGTTCAGCAGGAAGCATTCATTGCTTTAAGACAGTACTGAAAGGGATTCTGTTCTGCACTCCAAAAGAGAAGCAGGCAGGATTATCTTGGGTCACATCCTTCTTCTATTAGTCAAATGGTGAAACCAGACATCTGAGTTGTTTCAATCTGTGACCTTACCCTGTGCTTCCTGGCAGATCTCACAGCTTTTCAGTTGTCCCTAGTTTATATGCAGGATTCTTCAGTCCCCCTGGCAATCCACATTCTTTCTTGAGGTTTTTCTTGGTATCTTGAACCCTTGGGAGATCACAGCCTTGCCTTGGTTTCTATGTGGCTGCATAGCTATCCACTCCAGTAATTCACTGCCTTCGTCCAGATCCCTTTGCTGAACAGGCTTAAAGGTATTCATGGCTTTCTCCAATGTTTCTTGACACTATTCAACCTATACAGTATTCTTTCAACTCACATTCTTCCTGGATGCCTCCAGAAGCAGAACAGCAGGTTCCAACATTTCCTGACACTGTGGCCCTTTATAGCAACCAGCAGTTTACACATTTGTCATTCAACTCACAATCTGCTTGACTGTTTCTGGCATCTTACGGTTGCTCTCTCATTCCCTAACATGCTATAGCCTTCTTCAGGCTCAGCAGCTGCTTCAAGAAGGATCCTAAGGCTGGTGAGCTTTCTGCTGAAAACATTTTTCAGATTCTCCCTTATGTCTCTAGCAATGATTTTTTTTTCTATTTTATGATATAATATGGTTTTCCTTGGCGTATTTCTAATTGCTTCTTTATTTGCCTTCATTGGTCCCTGATCTCCAGCAGCATGTGTTATTCCCCATAAAATCTGGACACTCTGTGACTTTATAATTTCAAATGTCCATAGCTACAAAGCTATGCCCAGCAGTTGTAGCCCTTCTTGATGCGACTGCATTCAGTAACATTCCCTTGTGTTAGGCGACTGTCTTTTGGGTCTCTAGCAATTCTCAGCCTTCTCTGGTTTTCATTGTCATCCCGAGGCTCTCAACTCATAGCATTGTGAGGCTTTCTCACACAGCCTATCATGATGATGCCTCCTCTGGTTTTCTGTATCACCCTGGGACCTTTCTTGACATACATATCTTATTCAATTTCCCTTATGTCCCACAGCACTACACAGGCTTTTCCTACCTCCTCAGCAACTTTCATGGTACTCTGATGTCCCCTGGCTGTTATCTGGCTCTCCTTGATCTTTCCCAGCTGAATTGCAGCACTCTCTTAATATACCTCTCTATATCCTCTATGATCTTCGCAAGCACCTCTGGCTCACTAATGGTTATTTCCGCATTCTTTTTTAAGTTTGACTCAAAACATTTTCACTCATCTACAAGTGTTCATGATCTTCAGCCAAAAGGGACTTCGTAGAAAAGTAGCAGTTCAAACATTCACTTTGTTTCTCTGACATTTTAAAAAAGAAAATACATAGCTATCTTAATGAATTTTGAGAATAGAATCATAGAATGGCTAGAGTTGGAAGGGACCTTCAAAGGTCATCTAGTCCAACCCCCCTGCAAGAAGCAGGGACATCCCTGACTAGATCAGGTTGCTCAGAGCCTCATCCAGCCTGGCCTTGAATGTTTCCAGGGATGGGGCATCCACCACCTCTCTGGGCAACCCGTTCCAGTGTTCTACAACTCACATTGTAAAAATTTTTTTCCTAATATCCAATCTAAATCTACCTCCCTCTATTTTAAAACCATTACCCCTCGTCCCATCACAAAAGGCCGTACTGAACAGCCTCTCCCCGTCTTTCCTGTAGGCCCCCTTGAGGTACTGGAAGACCGCTATCAGGTCTCCCTGGAGCCTTCTCTTCTCCAGGCTGAACAGCCCCAACTCTCTCAGCCTGTCCTCATAGGAGAGGTGCTCCAGCCCTCTGATCATCTTCGTGGCCCTCCTCTGGGCCCTCTCCAACTGGTCCATGTCCTTCTTATGTTGGGAGCTCCAGAACTGGGCTCCAGGTGGGGTCTCACCAGAGCAGAGTAGAGGGACAGAATCACCTCCCTCGACCTGCTGGCCACGCTCCTCTTGATGCAGCCCAGGATGCGGTTGGCCTTCTGGGCTGCAAGGGCGCATTGCCGGCTCATGTTGAGCCTCTCGTCCACCAGCACTCCCAAGTCTTTCTCCTCAGGGCTGCTCTCGATGCATTCTCTGCCCAGCCTGTATTTGTGCCTGGGATTGCCACGACCCAGGTGCAGGACGTTGCACTTGGCCTGGTTGAACTTCATGAGGTTGGCACGGGCCCACCTCTCCAGCCTGTCCAGGTCCCTCTGGATGGCATCCCTCCCTTCCAGCGTGTCGACAGCACCACACAGCTTGGTGTCATCGGCGAACTTGCTGAGGGTGCACTCTATCCCACTGTCCATGTCACCGACAAAGATGTTGAACAGGGCCGGGCCCAACATGGACCCCTGAGGGAGGCCACTGGTGACCAGCCTCCACTTGGACATCGAGCCGTTGACCACCACTCTCTGAGTGCAGCCATCCAGCCAACGATTGGAAATTGTTACTGCTTTTGCAGAAATCTATATGAGCCTTCTGAGACTTTTACTGAGTGACTAAAGTAAGTTAAGGATTATACTATGGTAAGCTTGTCCTGTGTGTAAAGACCCTGCAGAGAATAAGACTGGCAATGCTCTCAAAAACTTGATCCATAATAGCAGTGCTTTTGCTTCTATTTAATAAGGTGCATATCACTAGTCAATCAAATTTACCTAGCAATATTGGTAAAGTACTTGAAATATTTGAGTGATGGGTATTGTGGAAGTTTAGACTGTTGCTATTGTTACATTAGACGTCTTTACTCATAATGATTAATAAGAAAATATTGAATTGGATATGATAAAGCAATTTTTACTTGCCTGCTAGCTGGCCTCAAAACCTGTTTGAGGTTCAAAGTTTTCAAACAGAAAAAAGGAACAGATGCTGAAGTTTATGGAGCTGTAGAATTTGCTTCATTCTAATATCACCTCTTCTGAAAATATATGAGCATGAAATAAAACATGTTATATTTCTTACTAGCTGTTCGTGTCATAGCATCATCATCACCAGATTCATCTCTGAGTAACATCTCTACTCAGAGATATATCTGTATTGTAAACCAACTGTATCCATTTTATGTGGATATCATGATAGAGTGAATTCTTCCTCATAAAAATTCCAACTCTCAAGCATGTTGGTATACTTTGACTTTCTCCTTGTCCCCAGCGCTTTGATTGCAGAAAGAATCCTAAAATAAGTTTGTTCTTGTTGGTTGTCTTGTGCAAATATGTGCAGCCGTTCCTGGTTTCCACGTACAAAGATTACAAAAAAATCCACGTGATACAAATCATACAGTAGTGCATTACAGTTTTATTTAGTTCCTTCGTCAACCATGCTTTTAGTTATACCCAGCAGCAGACGCCATGTTTAACTGTGCAAAAGCTACATGCTTATGTGCTTACTTTATTTCCTTTACTGCTTAAGTTCTAAAGCAGTCAACAGTACTTTAAATACGGATTTATTACTGCTTACGTACCACTGAACTGCAGGGGAGGGAGGATAAAAAAGTTACTGAGTACAGTGGGGTCAATTTCTCTTTGCATGAAAGGACTATTTAGCAGAAGAGGAAGAAGCTGAACCTGGTGCCAGCTATTTTTGCACTAGCCAAGTCCTGTCGTCATAACTGCATTGGAGGCTGTGCTAACTTAACTCTGCAGTAGGGTAAGGTTAGCTGAAGCTCCCAGACACATGCCACCACAGACCCCTGGTCCTTCCCTTCCGCTCCCTTTGCTTCCCTCCCCACAGGCCCTTCTGGGACAAGTGCAGAAGCCATCTCAGCCAGGTGGACACCATTAGGTGAAGTCTGTGACAGTTGTGACCACTCTGGAGAACCTAATTCAACAAGTGATCTAAGTTCAGTCATGGCCTAACTGAATATAGTTGTTTGTTTTTTTTTTTAACATGAAAGCGAGCTGGACCTGGCAGCTTTTAAAACCTGGAAGATTTGAGAGGAAAGGAAAAACAGAAAATATTGAATATAGTCTATCTTGCTCTTGCATCAGACAGATGTTTCTTTACTGTTGTTCCTTAGCAGGAATTTCCCTGGTGTGAAGGATTCCCCTGCGGGTGCGGAGCAGGCACGACCACCTTCTCTCCAGTTATAGCCTATCATCATGGAGGCTGGAGAATAACTATAGAATAATTTAGGCTCGAATGGACCTCTGAACGTCATTTGGTCCAGCCTCCATTCCAAGCAGGGCCAAGTAGATGAAGCTGCTCTCTGATAATCTTTCTCTGATAGATAGCCCATGGTGAAAATAAAGCCTTTTAAGTTTACATTAGAAAAGCATTTCTTAAACTTCTGTGAGGATAGCCCTCTCCTGAATCATTTGTTTTCCTAAGATTTTCCTGAGTCCAGCACTTCTGCCCAGACTAGGGAACAGCTAACTACCTCTAACTGATAGCAACAGCTCAAATGCCTCCAAGGTGAGGGAGTGAGAACTGATTATAATTTACTTGCTCCAAGTGTGAAGATCCATTTCTTTGCCTTGGAAGAACTGCACTGCAGCGAGCAGTTAGATGAGCTTGCATAAGTACTTGCAGCCAGTTCTCACGTCTGTATCCTGCACGAAATGAGCAGCATCTAGTAAGTAGATTGATTGCTGTTCTCTATCTTGTTTTTTACTATTTTTTTTCTTTCTGTAATTTACCTAAATTTATAGTTCATGTTTCTTAGTTAAGAAGGAACATAATTTTTCTTGCTCTTAAATGTTTCAGACTCCTTGTGATTCTGTTTGAATCCTTTTTCATTGGAAAGGGTATTCTGAGCTGTCTTTGGCCTAGCGCTGGATAAGTGCTAGGATCAGAGAACTACTAGTTAGCAAGCAGGTTGAACATGGGCATTGCAAAATCAAGTTTTCTGTTGCTTTTGCTTTGTAGTTTGCCTCATGGTTGATGTAGCAGCATTACGTTCTAGCAATGCTCATTCTGTCTTTAGCCTCTGTATTGATATTTCTCCTAATAAGTGAGAAATCTATTTTTGTGATCATCTTGTGACAACCGGCTCAAGTGACATAAGCCACTGAACAGCTATTGAACAAATCTAGGCTAGATTCAGAATAGTAAATTAGAGGGAGAAGTCTCCACATTCAAATAGCAATAACAGATTAATCTGGACCAATTTTTTGTCCTTCAGCTTCTAATTTGTGTGACAACTGTCCACTTAAAATAGCATTGAAATGAAAAAGAAAGGAACCTGTGACAGTACTTTCAGTCCCTCTGCGGAAGGTGTTGGTTCACCCCGAAAGCGTAATGGACAGCCTCTCCGAAATACGCATCACATCAGTTCCCAGCATCCACAATGTTAGGAAGCAGTTTGGAAAAGAAAGGGGAGAATAACTTCTCCAAATGCAGCTAAGAGAGAAGTTAGAGAAAGCCCTGGATATAATTACCTGTGCTGGAGTCCAGCCAGGAGAATGCTGAGCTAAGGAACAGTAAAGTCCTGACTCTGCACAAGGAATCTAGACAAATTTAAAAGAAACTGCAATAACAGAAGTGGGATTTGAGCATCTGGGAAGATGTTTGAGAGAGTGAATGAATAGAAACTCAGGCCTCTAGGGAGTCTGATAGGAAACAAAAGGAGCAAAATCAAGAACGGAGGAGTGTAATGGTAATGTATGCAGCACTGACTATCTTATACTCAGTCAGTGTTACCTGGTAAAACTGTTATCTTGTACATGATCTAAGAGTATGAACTTCTCTGAGTTCATTTAACCCTCTACCCAAGACAAACTACATGAACAAGGATGAAAATAAGACAAGTTCTCTCTATTATGTTCTTAAATAGCGATGAATAAGAACTGAGTCAGACCTGATAAATATGGTAAATCTGTAGTGTAATACCAGGTTAATTAGCCACCATCAAAGAAGACCTTGTCCAGGAAGAAGGATTTCTCTCTCCCCAGCTACGGAGACCTGGTCTTAGCCTGGAATGATTTTACCTTTAATCCCAAATTCCTTAAAGAGTAGTTATTCTAACACTTGGCCGCTGTTTTTTTTTTTTTTTTTTTGCCAGCACCAGTATCGAACAAGCATTTCCTCTTTCCTTCACTCATACTCTTTTACCTAGTCTTCACAACTTCAGGGTCAGCAAACTGATATACTCAATGGAAGGAGGATAAGGCGTCAGCTATCGACTACCTTTCATTTTAAGGTCCTATTCTCTTTTCCTTTGTATTTGCTGGGAGGTAAAAGTGTACTCAGGCAGCTACCATTGATCAGACCATGCACAAAGCTTTCTGATGCTTCTGAACTGTTCTCTTTCAGGCACTCTAAATGGTTTATAAGGTTTGTCAATGAGAAGTGGTTTAAAAAGGAATGCAAATGAAAAAGCAGAAAGTTAATGGATAAGAGCAGAAAAGGTGGTCCAGAAGGGAATGTTAAAAAAAAAAGGGGGAAAAAAAAGAAAAAAAAAAAAAGGAGAGGCTGCAGTGAAGCTGGAACATGAGGAAATCCAAGTGGGGTAGCATCTGAGATTTGAAACTCTGCATTCTTCCCACTGGCAGGTTTTTTTCTTACTTTTCCTTCGCTCTTTCTTTTTTCACATTCCTTTTCCCCCAGCTCATTTGTTTTATGCCAAAAGGCTTATTTGTCTTTCCTGGCTTATTTGCAGTACATCTGGATTTAGGCATCCTGATAAATCAGTTCCTCTGAAGACTGTGATCTAAAAATGACTGTTGGGATGGATTTTGAGCTAATTTAAACTGATACACATCTGACGAAGTGAAGTTTAGCCATGTAAAATTCCACTGCTTGAGCAAATGCATCAACAATGAACATTATTCCCCTTCAGTGTGTCAGAAAAAGAAATCGTCTGCTCCCAAAGAGCTTATTTTAAATTTGAAACACATATATAAATGTCTGCATTTTGCAGGTTTGAAAATCTAAGCATGGAAATGTATTATGTTAACACATACCACACTTCAAGAGATCGTCTTCTACTGAGCATGTTATTTTTGAGAAGTGGTAAACCTTTCATTAGCTTTATCCGCCTGAATGCATTGATTTAATTATGTTTTATTTGTTCCTATAATATCATGTGTGCTTACTGTGCTTTAGCAAACAAATGTAAGCAAGGGTCAGAGTGCAAGCTCAGAAAACAGTGTGCAATTTTCAGCACCCTGCAGGATCTGGCATTTCATTTGTATTTTGGGGGTTTATTTTATTATTGAACACAGAATGAGAGCACCATAGAACTGATTCATCTTGGTCACTGTTCTTATATGACTGGCTTGGAATTGAAAAAATATATTTTAGAGACAGCTTTGCTTCTGATCTTAGGGAAAGCACTGATGGGAATTAGTTAGGCACTGCTACTTAAAAAAAAAGGCAGATAATTAGAATCCAAATTTTAATCATGCTGCCTTTGAAAGCAAAACAAAATCAGTAACAATCTGAAATTACATCCCATGCCACTTTTCACTTTAGTTAGAGGATGCCCAGTTTCCACTAATGCCAAGATCATTACTCCATGTTCAGAGATGAGCTCTGCTGAACTTTGCTGCAGCAGCAGCTACAGAAGTCGCTGCCCCAGGCTTCCCACCCTGCTGCTTTGCTGGAGGTTGTCACCACCCAAGCCACACTGGCAAAAAAAAAGCATGTCACGTCTCAGTTTCTTCACGGAAAGCCTGGTGGTCTACTTACATTCAACTTGACTGGATTTTAAACTGGATTTGCACCAATTCCCCCACACAGGTGGAAGCACAGGCTTCCTGCTGCACACTCAGCCATTGTGTGGAAACCTCCTTAGAAGGACAGGGCAGCTGAGGGTGGTGGCTCTTGATGCTACAACAGCAATAGACATCTGTCACTGGTGGGGGAAGCATCAGCTCGACAGTGGATGACAACTGCGTGGCAACTATAAATTAGGCAAGAAATAGATTAGGGACTTGAACAGCAAAATAAACAAAACCACACACATAGAAATAAGAGAAGGGCAAAATGCCATAAGATCCAAATATGAATTCACACAGTGAGCAAAATGGTAATTTATTAAAGAACTACAACTCGACATCTTCCTTTCCTAACTAATTTTTCTCTCACTTCAAGCTACAGTCTGTGTTCTGCTGATTTGCTTCATTAAAAAGGAAAAAAATAAACACCAGAGATAGCCACTGGATAAGCTGGGGGTTTTCAGTAGGAAATGGAGACTTTCAGCTGTGTGTCAGTAGTTGCAGTGCTGTCTGGATGGGTCTTAATCGTGTTACCAGCTTAGTATGGTCTGTGAAATGGCTCACTGATGTCAGACCAGGTCCTAGGGACAGCTAATGTTGCTTTGCCACCAACTGGGCAGTCAGAGCAGAAAGGACAGGGGATAGACACCGAGTTATAAAATTGCTTTAAAAATGGCAAAAGGTAAGTGCTACAAACAAAGGGGATAAACAGAAAAATATTTGTGCTTTTATTGTTATATGCATGGGGCCCAAGTGCCACCACACCAGTGGTGCTTAGGCCTTTTATTGTCTCTTAAGGTATGAGAATTACACTCAGAATAAAAGTGCACGGACATTGTGGCCTCCACTGGATCTACCACCTGCCATTAGTGTAAAAAGCTATCATCAACTTCAAACTTCTGGAGTTCAAAGATACAGGCATGCCAGCCCTAACTAATGGATATTAGTTCTCATCTTTTAGTCCAGCCAGAGACCCAAGGTTCAGACATCTAATTTCTCAATGATTCACCTTAACCCTGACTACAACCAAAATACATTTGTCCAGCAACCTGTGTGCAATCGCTCTGGGAACTGCTGAGCTCCTGCCTTTTTGGTGTGCTGTTGAAAATCAAATTACATAGCTTTAGCAACAGAACTATGATCAGGGTCAATGGAAAACTGTGGGTAGGAGAATACTGTGGATTCTGCAATTTTTGTCATGTTGCTCCATAATATGCCAGAACCCAGTAGTTTCATACTCCACAGTGCGTTAACACTGTCAGTGAAACATCCCCTGCTTCCTGATGTGGAACTGGCCCTTCTGTGAGCACATTGCCAAGGCTGGTCTCAATTTACAGTAATCTGCAACTATGCTCCTCCTTGAGTTGATGGCAAAGCTCCTCTTAACTTCTGTCAGAGCTGGGCAGGCCTAGGCAGGGAAAATAGGGATGGATAAGGAGCAGAGCAGAGGAGAAAAGAAGGCAAGATATCTTGTTTTGTTGTAATCTCTCCAGTTATCACTGGATCTCATACTGATATCACCAGGAGGTTTGTTCATAGATTGAAATTATGTTGTAACTAAAATTTAATCAGTACTTATTTTCCTGTTCTCCATCACAGTAAGAAAATCTCTCCTCTAGGCCACTGCTCCTTATGACTCTGGGCTCTTAAGTTCCTCCTTTTCTTTCTCAGAGTTTCTTCTGCTTATCCCTCATCCTCCCTGCACATCTTTCTTTCAGCCGTTGCCAGATCTTGCCCCTTGGGGGCCTTCATCCTCTCCCCTTCAAACGTTCCAACTCTCAGAATAATCAGCTGTGGGCAGGCTAATGACTGACTGTGATGTGCCATTGCTGGCCCTTTCAGCCAGAAGAATACACCTCTTGAGATCATTCTTTCAGGATGTCAGCAAACTCAGGCAAATGTTACAAGACTGATATCATACTTGGAAGGCTGCCTAGAATCAGTTTTTATCAAAAAATAATTTTAAAAAGCAAGTTTTAACTCTTGTGACTATAAAGGTGGCCTGAAGACGTAATACAGGTTCAAATAATTACAGAGATAGTGCAAGATCCAGGCTGATGCTTAATTCCTTGTGGCAGAAGAGGGAAATAAAAATTAAGAAGGAAAAAAAAAGTGAGCTAACAGTGGGAAAGAAGCACAGAATCAGAAGAGGTGGAAAGGAAAACAAAGATGGAGAAATATAGAATGCTCTCATTTTTATTGAAAAAGTGTGAAACAAATAAAAAAAGAAATAAAAGCCTAAGGAGTGAGGAAAATATAAAAGGAGGAAAAGGAGGAAGACTAGTGAGATAAGCTGAGGGTGGTTGAATTCAATTTGAGCACCGCAGCGAAAAGTTCCAGCTATTGAATTATAGTCCAGATTTTTTTATATTGCAAAGTTGTCCATGAAGAGACTGGCTCTCCTCTGTGCTTACACAACACCTACAGACTGAGGGCCTACCACCATACAAACACTTACTAATGCTAATAATAAAAGGTTGAAGTAATTCCTGTGCACCAGATGACTTGGAGGAACCTCTGCATGAGGTGCCAGAAATAAAGATTGTATAAAAATAAAAGTGGTCAAAGCAGATAAGCAATGGTTGCAAGGTTAACATAATTTCCTGTACTTCCTATTTTCTGAATGCATTGACATTACAAATTCACTTCAAACTGCTTTATGTGTGTGTATACACACACTCACACACACATATGTATATATATAAGAATTTCTTAGCTTTTTAAGGAAGGGAAGTTGATGTCCTTTCACATGTTATCACATTTAGTTCCTTTAGTTTCATTAGAAGGATTGGAATTCCAGATCCACAGATTGGAGCGGAGGTCCAAAAACAACTCTTACTATGTAGAAGTGTACCATCCTCTGTGTGGGCTGCAAGGAGACAAGACATTCACTTTTTTTAGTGGATCTCAGTAGGAAAAGTGGAAAAATATTGTAAGTCAGAAATCCTGGGTTCTATTCCACATTCTGGAAGGAACACAGCTAGGCACAGAGTCAGCTCTTAACACAAGTTTGAAGTGTTCAGCTCCTAGTCCTTCTAGCTTTTCCTTAGTATAGTCCCTATTTCTCCTTGTTAACCCTTACATCTCCTTGTCTCCATTCTTATTTCACAGTCTCCTTTCAGCTTCATATGTTAGTCCTTACCATTGGTGTGTTCCAACTGCCAGGAGTGCCTTCTCCCAGTCCTCGTCCTAGGCTCCTCTGCTTCCAAGCTCCACAGGTCAGTCCCTGGTACTCCAGGTACTCCCTGGTACCTCACCCTGGGGCTGCTCCCTCTGCTCTCCCATCCAGCTCTCTGTCACAGCACACAAGTTTAATCTGAACCTGTCTATTCTTGACTGAATGAGTGCAAAGCAATTATCAGAGGTTTAGCCAAATTGGGAGGCTCATTGTATGAACAGCAAAAGGTGCCTCCTTGATATCAGCATTCATGATCCCTTCCTCCTTCATAGTAAGGATGAGCTGGGATTTCTAAAAAAAAAAAAAAAGATGTGAATGTATATCGTATGCTCTTGCCTGGGTTACTTTGGCTAGAATTATCCAAAAGTATTCAAGTGAGGTGGGTACCCAGCATGGTAACTTTCAGCCGTCATAGTACTTGCTAATATTGTAATACTGTAATTCAGCTAGAAAACAGTGACTTTAAATGGAGAGCGTAAAAACCTCAGCTACAGGAAGCCTTATTTTTATTATACATAATGTCACAACCTACTTTATAAAATAGCTATATCTACTTTGAAAATTGAAACCGAAGACCTTAATTCACCTTAAACACATTGACAGTCTCTCAGCCTCCCTAGGAGGGAAAAATTATTACCATGCAGGCAGAAATGTAGGCACAGAGGCATCAGAGGGAGGATTCGGAGTACTACAGGGGGAACGGGAGGGAGGAACGCGTCCCACATTACCCTGGATCTCCATCGTACGCTAAATATAATTCTCTCCCCATGATGTCAACTGATCTAACGAATTAACAGTAACTGAAGCATAGTTTGTGCATTACAAGTGCACCAGGAAAGGCAGTCATCAGTGAGATCTTCTTGTGCTATATGCTGGACAGACACAAACAGGTCTTTTCCCAAAGACATTTATGATCTAGGATGCTGTTTGCTGTTGTATCAGTTATGCCAGCAGTTAACTCATGTGTGACAGAGCCCAGCCTACTCTAAGATCCTTATGACTTGAAGGATCATGGCTTAAAAAATGAAGTTAAAAATTAACTCATGACAGTTTTTGCTGACTTCACCTCACCAGCTCATTTATCATTTAGCACATGACCATGCTGTCACTGATTTTCATATGAGACGTAAGAGAGGTTTTTTCCTCGGATCCTAACGGCCCAAGGCTATGCGTAGATACCTAAAACCTATGTAAAAGAGAGGAGCTCTATTTTCCAAGTGTGAAAAGGAAATTGTTCTAATGTGAGACATACGTCATTGGCATCCTTTTCCCTTTGTTCCCAAAGATGGTAAAGAGCAATAAAGCTGTTTGTGAACTACAATGTGACATCACATAAGAATGCACAGTTCTCATTCTTTTATGCATATATGTATATAACAATCTCAGTGGGGCATCCAGAGAATTAACAGTTATGAAATACTGAGCAACAGCAATGTATAAAAGCTAAATGACACACAGCAAAGGAATCTCCCTTCAAATCACATAGCACATGAAACCATTCTGGTCTGTGACAAGTACACCACTAGATTTTTTCCATGTTTATCCAAAGTAGCTTAGTAAGCATATCATGCATGCCATTCACTAAGTCTGTGTACAAAAATACAGAGTATGATGACCCTAAGCAATGTCTGCAGTGCTTGTAAGCTTGTCAGAAAGGGGGTCTGGCTGATGTTGCTGCTGCTGTAAATTATTTCTTTCAATTAATTTTTGTGAGAGAAGCAACAGAAATAGCTCCCATTCTACTACAGCTACTCAGCTGTTATTTTGGTGGTGTTATACCTGTGTAACTTTCTTACAAATAGAGGTAGGAGTTGTGCACATGTTCTGCGAGCTAATGAGACTTCAGAAAGGTTGTCAAGAATCGCACAAGGCATATCTATTATTTTCAATTCAGAACCAACCCATTTATCTTTTCTCTTTGCAATTCAGGGCAATTTCAGGGTTTTTTCTGGTGACTGGAAAAATGTAATGCTAGATGCAGGCTTCCTTCTGTCCCATATGTCTTAAGTGTATAAAGCTTTTTTTAGAGAATAGCTTTCTTTCAGGGCAAACCAGTTCTTACTAAAAATAATTCTTATGAGATCAGATAAAATGAGAGGAATGCTGCTGGCAGATCCTGGTGCCTTATTTACAAAAAAAAATAAGGCTAAATCAGCCTAATCCAGGCCTATAATATAAGGAGAGAGCTGAAGAACCTTCCCTGCTCCCCAGGGCTGTGGTTGACAGCCTGAGAGCTATTTTGGTGGTTGTGGTCAGAGGATGCAGAGGGCCTGTACGGATGACTCCTCTCATCTGCCCTAGCCACTGAGACTGGCCCACAGAGACACGCGTGGCCCCCACACACTGGGGTTTTTGAAAAGGAACAGGGACAATCTGCAGGCCCATCTGGGGACCTGCAACCACAAAGCACAAGAGCATCTCTTAGATCAGTAGAATCTACCTACATATGCATCTGTTTAATTGTAAAGATTCAGATCTAGCTACGATAGAGCTAGAAATACAGCAAGGACTGGCTACATGCACAGAGACGATTCTCCCTCCAGCAGGTCTTGGGGTTGCATCCAGTATGAAAGTAAAACTTGGAGGGCTTTTTAGTGTTAATGTCCTTTTGACTTTGAACTTCACAGTTCTGTCTCCTCTTTCTTCATAATTATGCCTCTTCTTAAGCCTTTAATGTTGAACACTGCCAGACTTCCCCTAATTTCTGGTGTTGTGTATTATTTTCAATCTTTTTCACCCGTTATTAAGTTAGACTGCAAGCCCCTGAGGCAGGGGCTTACGTCATCGATTAAAAAAAAAAAAAAAGCTTAGTAATTATTTATGATTCGTTTGTGGGATGAGATTGCAGCATTTGCGTACATTATTTAATAACAGAGATGGACCACAACTGGTATGTAGACAGAAAGATTCATATGGTCAGGAAGACTGAAGGTGATTTTGCAGATCGCACGTGTTGTCAAATACCTACATCAGTAGACAAATTTACTGCACGTGTACATTCAAATCAAGCGAAAGCATATTAGTCACCTTTTAGTTGTTTAAATACTTGTTCACCCAAAGCATTGTGAATTGCTTATCCATACAGTTACTTGAACCGCAGCATCGAACTACCTTATGTATAATTTTGTAGTCTGGTTTTGCATCCAGCTTTCTGTACTCGTCATTTAAAAGCAAAGCTGAAATGTCTGAGAGGGGATGGGGTCTTTTTCCTCAAATAATCCATTTCTTTATAAAGAATTCATTGACTTGGTGTGTTAAAAATCTGTCCCTCGATCAGGTTAATTTTATTTTTTAACTAGAAGAAGAATCCCAGGATCCAATTGTTCATTTATAATTCAGCACTAAGCTAAAGAAATAAAAGCAGAAAATGCCTAGTTGTAAATCACGCTAGCAGCCACAGAACAACATAATGCCGAGCAGCCATTTTAGGTCTTCGGTTGCTTTATACCCTTTCCACATAATGAAGCCTGTTAAATGAATCCTGATGGGAATCATTCATGAGGTTTGCGTTTCGTACATGAAATTCCAACTACAAGACATAAATTTTGCAAAGTAAATGATCTGTATTCTGTAAAAATTAGTTCAAAGTACTTCTTTTTTTTTTAAAAGCTTCTTGCTTTCTAGGTGTAACAATAGTATTATTCTTTTAATAAAATGTAAACCCATTCTCTCTGGAAAAAAAACAGAAATAGATTTCAGTGGGATTATTTCAGTCAGAAGGAATAAAGGTGGCAAACGCAATTCCTTGGTGTATTTTATTCAGAAGGATTCCCAGAATGTCTATACATGGACCAGATCCTACCTTCTTCTCTATTACAGAAAGCTCTGAAAGAAAACTATTGCTGTTTCATTTCAGTCTTCAAAGTGAAGCCCTGACAGTGGATGGAGTAGAGTATAGGCCCTACCAAGTAAATGTGTAATTCTAGCCCACTTTTTTTTTTCTAATGCTTTGTTGATGAAATTACCTCTCTCTCTTTCTCTTCCCCAAATTTGCTTGTGGATAGATGGATTATTTTTCTCAGTGAGAAATAATCCAGGTGTCCAGTCAACCCAAAGGTTGTGCATTCATTATTTCTATTTAAGTCAATTAGAACGGTGCAGATGCCCCCTCTATTTGATGATTTGCTTCCAGAGAAAGATTAAAGAATTAATTAAAATACACAATCTAATTGAACCAAAATCATAAGATTTTGTTTCTAGGAAACAACTTATGAGTACAGATTAATATAAAGTTGTGTATTTATATCTAAGTATAGAATGTATCATTTTAAGCCGCTCCACCAAAGTTTGAGTCTGGGTTAGTTTTCAGACTGCGAGTCAAATTTAGTTTCAGAATGGAGAGTACAGCTTAAGATTCCCAACACCCAGAGACCTGGGTGGGGGCGGACGGGGGGAAACATGTGATTTTGGTTTCAGTTCATTTTAGATTTATTTCTGTTTATGAGATCAGTTGTCTGTTTCTAAAAGTGTTTTCATTTTGGCAGACTCCTCAAATGAATAGCTTATTTTGAGACATTTCCTGTTGAGTAACTGATGTTGCTGCTGCTGAGAGGTAAAGGAAGACATATACAATGCTGAAGGGAACGTATGGTAGTGTCATGGTAATGACAGGCATGAAACCAAAGACTGCCAAGATCTTTCTTTCCATTACAGAGGAGCTTAACAGGCAGTGCAGAGGGAGAACACAATAAATAGCATTAACAGATCTATCCCTCCAGCCTTTTGGGTGAGCTCTACTAGCCATGTATTCTGAACATGGGTTATGATTTATATTTCATGTGATCATAGCTTCTAACACTTCCCTTTTCTTGTAGAAAGACTCCTAGTTGGCTTTGCAAATGATCTATTTTGGAGGAGCACAAGGATTCTTCATCATTTATTTCCATTGTGCTAAAGACACCATAAACCAGCAAAGCAGAATTCTGCGTGATAGTCCCATTTGGACAATCAGTGAAGTTCTGTCTTTTGAGGTGAACATTCAGAAATTTTGGCATTTTGATGAATTCTGGGAGACCACAGTTCTCAAATAAGCATTCCTTTCTGTCTTCCCCTGCTAATGACCACCGCTGTGCAACTACTCTGTAGTTTCTGTACCCATCTAAAACTCTTACCCAATTTCACAGCTGTAGTAATAAATTGAACATTAAACAAAAAGTTTCTTTATGTCACAACGGGAGAAGAGACAATGAGGATGGACAGTTAAGATGAATCTTTTTTTGATTGCCTTGTGGATATTCTGCTCTTACATTTAAGTCCTTTGAATACATTAGACAAGTCCTTCCCTGGTTCTTACAGTCAGTCAGAACTCCCTCGTGTAGTTGCTGTAAGAATGCAGTAGCTGGATAGAAATCATTACATGAGTGAGGTCAGTATCTCAGGAGAGTATGTCTGCAGAACTTGATAGGTAAAAACTAGGTTATGGAAAGTTCTTAGCCTTTGAGGAAAACCTGTTGTAAAGGATTTAGCAAATCTGCGTAGTAGGATATAGGAACAGAAACACATTTGTGGCTGCCTGAGAGCCCTCACAGATGTACAAAAGGTGAAAGTCAGAGAATTTGCGGGAGAAATGCTTATAAAGCTAAGCAAGTTTGTAAATTGCAGCTAACTTCACAAAATTCTTAAAGGAGGAAAAAACTGCAAGGCAGTCTCTTGTGTGCTTATTTAATGTAATTAATTAATGCATTTTGAACCACTTTTTCTGTGCAAAGGGATCTTAATTATAGCATAAAATTCAGATGTAATTGATGTAAAAGATCTTCATGTAAATGAAAATATGAGCTGCTATGTTTGAAACTGAAGGGAAGAGGAAATGCCCTGTTGTAAGGTCACAGCTTATGTGGGTCAGAATCTCACCTGATTTTATGTGCTAAAGGTCCAACTCAAACCGAAAGCAACAGGCTCAGATATTTGCGTAGCATATAAACCAGCATTACGTCATGATGGGTGAGACTGTAATGCAGAGATAATGAGGATAATTTGCTTATTTCTATAAGTTAAAAGAACCATTCCAAAATTTGCCTGAAAATAGTACAGATGAAGAGCTTTTTAGAGTAAGTTCATTCATTGAGCTCTGCTCAAGCTTCCTGCAGTATGTACCAGGCTGATCTTCCTGAAGAAAAATCAACTGCTTTGGGATTTCTTCGGGGATCCCTATGTAAACGGAGGCAAGAACACCTCTTTTTTAGTTAACACAGGAGCACAACCAATAATATTTGTTTACTAAGGTGAAATTTCCTACATCTCTATACAAGTCGCAGGCAAGGATTTAAAAGCAATGCTTTTAGTCCTATTTTGTTCAGGTTTGAAGGTATCACTTCTGGTGATGTGCTGTGACCTAATATGATGTGATTTGTGTATACAGCTCCCTCAGGACTCCTTGGGCTAGTTAATCTTCTGTGCTTTAGCTAGCTCTTCTCCCTTCCTAAGTATGGCTTTCAGCAGCTTCCAGTCTATTCTAAGTTACCACAAGCATAGTCAACCTGAAAGGACCACTATGAAGCAGGAATCCTTGCACTTTTGTGGGATGGGGGGTGTGGCCGGCTCGTAGGATTCCTATGCACAAAGTTCACCCAACATGTGATATTTAAAAGCACAACAGTATTTATTGCTCTATTATAGCCTTGCATAAGCAGTTACCAGCAGAAGCAGTTACAGTTCCTAGCAGAAGCAGTTACCAGAGTATTGTTTTCCCTTTGTGAGAGTCTTACCAACCCAACTACGCCGGAGACACCTCCGAGAGGAGGAGGATGATCAGCGGGGTCAGAGCAGAGAAGGGAGGCAGGCGCAGCACCTTCGGGGTGTCCCCTGTTGTTCGTAGAGTGAGCTCTGGGTCCTTTCTCTCCCCTCCGCTCCGAGCCGCCTCTGTTTATCCCCTCAGCAGATCCAGCGCAGAGCACTGACCAGGCGTTGATGCACGCGTGGCCAGCGCATGCAGCAAGGCCTGCCAAGTACGTGCCCGGCTGGCCAACAGCGGTTCCCGGAGAGCAGCAACATCCTGCTCAATAACAACCCTCCCAGCTCCCCCCTCTGAGATAACACCCCCCCCAGCTCCCCTCTCCAAGGTCGCACTCTCACAGCTGTGTGCAGCTTATAATTTTCCACAGTGGCCCTACATGGACCATCACTGAGATCCCTCACACGAGCCACCGCATGGTCCGTATCCCACAACACTGTGGTATCCCACAACCCACACTCTTAAGCCTGTAATTTCCCACAGCGGCCCTACACGGACCATCACTGAAATCCCTCACACAGGGGCACATCTTCCCTTTCAGCTGTCCTCCAAAGACACCATTTCTGTGGAGAAGCACATGAAGTAAACCATGATTTTTATCAAATGAACCTTGTGATATGTCTTTTTTAAAACTTCTTTTGAGCTTCAGTGATGAAGTTAAGAGATGGAAGGGTGATACATAGCAGCTTTATCAGAATAAATTTTGGTTTAAAACCAAAATTAAAATGATAAACGCAAATTCTACCTCTACAAAGGCAGACTGACTTTGATATTATATTTTCTCTAGGATCAGGCTTAGAATAATGGTCTATGAAACACTATTATGTAGTATTTCTTGAAAAAAAAAATACATTCCCTGCATGTGTAGATTCATATATTGTTATTTTCTCAGGAAAAAATGCTGATTAATTCCTACAAGGTTTTATAGCATTATAACCTTTCCACCTTTTTGCTAAAATAACACTTCTTTTCCTGCTCTTGTTCTCAGCCATTGCTTCCAAAGAGCACACAAGGATTTCCCTTGCTGCTGCATTTTAGGAACAGGCTTGCAAATATTGCATTGTTTATCATTCAGTTCTGCATTTTTCACCCTGCCAGTCACCTCTTGTAGAAAGGGACAGGCTTCTTATCTTTCTAGCATTTTTTTTGTCTGAGCATGTTCTCTTACCATCACACCAGCTCATATTACTGATGATTTTATGAATACACGAACCCTATCAGATCCTAATGGTTACGGTTGCGATCACCTTAGGGTGGTTCTAAACCATGAACAGGTAGGAGATGGAAGGCTTTTTATTTCTTTACAAGTATGCCAATATCCTAGTTGTATGTTTGTTTTAGTAATAATAATTTCAAACATTACAAAGCTGGCACTTCCCCTCCACCCACTGATGTAGTCACAGAGAATGAATGGCTTATTGTTGTAAGAGTAATTTTCTACACAAGGCAACCTCTATTCACAATTAGAAGGTTAGAAAAGTCAGCCAGTCATGACAATTAAATAAAATGATTGTCTGAGCATCCCTTAGGGTTATAAATCAGTGTCTTCACACAGTTGGTGCTACCTGGTTTTTATTATAAATCCACAGAATCTTTTAGAGTGACAATAACCCTTGTGGAAATAGTGTTGTGAAATGTGATTTCTGTTTCCACATGCAGAAGCAAAGGGCAGTTGACTGCACCTTGAATAAAGACATTAGTTTTGCACACCTAGGACTAGAAACATTGGAGCAAGCTTAGAACAAAGCCACAAAATGATAGAGGGGGCATTTGAGAAGCCAGGCTATGGGAACATTGAAAAATCTTGTTTAGTGACATAGAGCAGTTGATGTTTTAGAGATAGCTGATGTCTCAATAAGCCCACTATAAAATTTGCAGCTATTTAGAAACATAAAAATACAAGGAAGGTAGAATTTATCTAAGCATAGTAGGCCTAAGAGAAACAAGGAAAGTTTTACAAAGAACTTCCTGATGGTGAAATGTATTCCAGATAGTATAAGACCATTTTTTAAACAAAACTCTGGAAACAGGCTAGTAAGGAGTGTTTCTTTATTAGTCTTTTTCTACCCCTATTTCTTTACATTCTCCAGAAGAGCAATGCTTTCTTACTAGCCAGCTAGAAACCCCAGCATTCAGCAAGTGTTTGAAAAAGGCCATATTCCTACAAAAACCTTTATTTTTTGAATGTAGACTCTCCAGCAGTACTTTTTAGTGAGTGTTACGCTTGGAAATTAGTTGGTTGACCATAGTACCTAAATGCCAACCCTGTGAAATAGGAAATAAGGTACGAGACAGTTCTTTTCTGTCTGAGGCTGGAAGGAGCAGGAGAAAATCCATCACTGTTTATATGGTTGCATTTGTGAAACACAGGAGCTGAACTAACAGAGGAAGTGAAGAATAAATACTGAGCAGAGAGAGGGAGTATTGTTGAGATACAGATCCCTTGTCCTGGAAGCGTGACTTAGGGCCAATTGCAAGGAATTCCTTCTCCTTGATTTTATAGAGCATATCTTAATTTTGAAATTGTTGCTAACTAGTTATAGTAATAATAATTGCATGCGTTAGTGTTGTAATCTCTTAAGAGCTCATTTCTTCACATCTTTTTATAGAAACATTAATTCATTTGGCAAACATTTTTGTGATGTTCTTTCTAAAATACTGAAGAAGAATATTTTTGCAACTGCTGCTTTGTATATTTTGGGTCTCATGCATGATTTATCACTTACTAAATTTGAAATCCAAATTATGGAGTTGGCTATAGCTATTGCCAGAAAGCAAAATCTGCAGTGCTGGAAAGGACTGAAGAGGTTATCATAATCTTACTAAGCTTCTACCTTTATTGACACAGTATTTGTATTTTAAGTTACTTCCAGCTTTGCAATCCACAGGTGCTCACTCACAATAGCAAAAGTGTTGTCATTCATCTATAATAATGACATTATTTTTATTGCAAGTTATTCCAACTTTGCAGTCAGTGGAAACTAACCAGCTATAGTAAAAGTGTTGTCATTCATCTATAACTGGGACAGTACTTTCATCGTAAGTTATTCCAACTTTGCAGTGAATGGAAACTAACCAGCAATAGTAAGTGTGTTGTCAGTCATCTAAAATAGAAGGGAGGAGAAAGGAGAAAGATGGTCAAAAGACAGAACCTATTTGCAATGGAGTCAGAGTAGAATATTCCCAGGGTTTCACAACACGCTTTGCAATTGCTTGTTTGGGGTTTGGTTTTTTTTGTCCATTAAAGATAAATTGCAAAATGCGTGGTAGTTTTAAATCAGTGAAATTTGGTACAGGCTTCCAGCTGAATGGCTACACGTTCAACTTTAGCATCTGTCTACCTTTACTTGGACAGAATGGTGCAGTGAACATGCTCTGGTAAAGTCAAATCTGTGCCAGTGTTGGGGCCAAGAAGCGAGATGAGCAGCTGCTTGCAGAGCTCAATGCAGTTTCAGCTAGAACATACCAGACAACTAATACCAGCTAACTGAGCTAAGTATTTTAAAGCTAGCTCAGATATGGGAGACTGCAGCAAAGACATTCCCTTATAGTTAGAGTAATAGGTCTTTTAGGCAAGAAGCCTGCCCCTTTTTTATGCTACAAGTGCACTGTAGGAACTTAAAAATTATTAATAATAACTAATTAATAATGGTCCAAATCTTTGGCTGTAGCTGAGGAACGTAAAACATAACTCATTTGGAGTTGTAAGAAAAGATGGCTCAAAATAATCTTAACCAAACCCTGGGCCAGCTTTGTGCCTGGACTTTCCTCCGGCATAAGATGAAGAAGCAGAGTACAATTTGTTCTAAGACATTAGCAAGGGAGAGCAAAGAACATAATGAATAAATTTTATTGGTAATGCAGAAGAAGAATGCAGACTGGTGGGAAATAAGACCATTAGGGGATAAGAGTATAAAATTAGATGGAAAGTAAGAGATGAGATTGGTCTATCGCAGTGGTCCTAAATCAACATGTCATCTCAGAAACCACAAAAGTCAGCAACTGAGTGGAGGTGAATGAAAGACAAGGGTCAAAACAACAATCATAATTTATCTGAGCGTCAGAAAAGCATTTTTACACTTAATACACAATGCATCGATTTACAGGTAGACAGTACTTATGCAAAAAGAGACTTCAGCCCTCACTGAAGAGCCTGCAGCGCAATACAGATTCTTTTCATGAGAAATCTAGGGGGAAAAAACAATCCCTTTTTATTAAAGGAATTTTCACTTAAATATTTGAGTCTACTGGGAACAGACTGAAAGACACATACCATACTCCAGACTCATGTCTACAGAGGCTTGTGGTTAGATTTGCTGATGCTATTTGACAGTACGAGGGGCACTATTAGGAACCTTGGTGGAAAGACACACCATGGAAAGCTTCAGCTGTTGTTTTTATTCCTCTTCAGAGGTGCTTGATGGAAGATCTGTGAATTGTTTACTTGTGTACCAAGGAGCAGGGTATGTTGGTAGGAAGATTGATCTTCACAATAAGGACTCAAAGGACTGTGTTTGATAGCAAAAGATTTGTTTCCTTTTCTGGTGATGTTGTTCTGCCTTTTTTACAACAAAACAAAAATATTATTCCATTAAGAAAAGACCTTCCTGGCTATTGTTGACGTTATCTGCTGAGTCATGCCAATAACTGTTTATTTTAGCATTCTTAAAGAGTTTTAGAGATAGTTTACTCCCCCTCCACCAGAGGATGGTTGAGAAATACTGCATAATTTCATAAATAAAATAAAGCTAAAGAGTTTTTGGTTGAAAGCATTTCCTTTAATAGTCTGCTATGCAACACTTCAGCAGTCGGCTGACTCATGGCAACCTGAAATTGAAAATGACTTGGAGGTGAGAGAAAGAAAGAAGAGGACAGGAAGAATTACACTAGCCAGTATATTTTAACTATCTATATAGTAGTCTGATCCTCGTCTTGTTCAACTAACCATGACTTCACGGAATTGATACAGACATCAGCTCTGTGCCTGGTCCAGAGAAAAAGATGTATTTATAAATTAGATTAGCATAATCAGTGATGACAATAATATATTAAATTACTTAATTCACTTCTGTTTCGATAATCTTAAATGTAACAGGAGCATACTATCAGAGCCATTTTCTTTTAGTCTACCATTTTTGGAAAGCCCTTCACTATCATCAGAGAGAAAGCTCATGTTTTGTTGTTGCAATTCTCTCACTTCTATTATACAGTAAATTGCATTTTTTTTCTATACTAGATCCACAGAAAATAATCCAAACAAGTGAAATAAAAAATATTTTCCTACATATTTGAAAAACAAACTTTAGACTTTTACTTAAGTAAAAAGAACAAAAACCTTCAAAAACACAAAACCACCAGAAAAACCCACTTTCCCCTACTCCAGAAACCCCTCTGACTGTATATCCTGCATTATGCTATTTACAGATCATCAAAGAAGGCCAAAGCAATCTTGCATAAGCACTGCTGTCCTAGGACACTGACTGTAGTAAGATATATGAAGATCTCAGCTACTTTTTCCTCTTAGATACAAACAGACTTTCCAAAGAAACAAAGACTGCAAAGTGGGAGATTGTTTCAGAGGAGATGGAGGGAAACCTCACCCTGAGAGGAAGGATTACTCTGCTTTTTGAAGCTTTTGGATTCCCCAAATGTCTCTAGAACATTAGTCACCCATCCTCCTCATGACCCTGTATTGAGGGTGATCTGTGCTGATGAGATGCAACGGACTCGGCTGGGTTTGCTCAGGAGTAGCCTGCCAAGCCTCTTGCATGTGGCTGATACTAAACAGAAACACATTCTCTCTGGTTTATGCCTGGGTGAGCCATTTCTCTAGCATTCAAAAAGCTTTTATTAGTCGGGTTGTTTGGAGAGGAGGCACAGCATACCGCTCAACCTGAGCTGGCTTAGCCTTCGGAAACATGTGAATTCCAGCCCTTGGTTGCAGCTGAGCAGCAGAAAATGCAAGAGAAAGGGATGTGAAGTGGCTTTGGAGTATTCTGGGCTGCTTGGATCCAGAGGAAGGAGGGTATGAACACGGTCCTTGGACACCGATTAGAAGAGCCGTTACATGGCTCTGCCTCATAAGTTGTCAGTGGCCTCAGGTTATTAGTGTGACACCACCAGCTATGAAGGCTTTCTGCCACATTGTCTTTGTCATTGCCAGAAGAAGGGAGAGCCGTGGGAGGTGATGTGGAGGGCATTAACACCCATGCTGTGCCACTGGAGGAGCCCGTCTGCGAGAACGTTAACGGCAGAATCGCACAAAGTGACTTGGACACATTGAACAATTACAGCTTGAGAACATGCGGGCCCGCTACAAGAGATTACAGATTTTTCAATGCATAATTCAGCATCATAAATATGTGCATGACACTAACTCATTCTTCTGCTAGACTACTTTAATTTCTTGACAATAACATCGCTAAATTGACCTGGAAAGAAAAAGGCACTCAACATTTATAATTGATTTCTGCCCTATATCATTTTGGCTCCCCTCCTTCTCATGTAGCTGCTAATATGAGTTACTGCAGATTTAGTATTTTGTTATAGATTAATTCAATGGGATTTTTGACTAAGCTAGCGTCCAGAATGACTTTGCACTTGGTGACATCTGTGATGCCAGCATGCAAAATGATTCTTCTGGCACTTTTACAAACTCTATTGTACCACAGAGTGTGTCTTGAGAAATCCAGCTATGACCATATCTGATTTGGCTAAGAACACCGAGTAATATAACACAAATAACGATAATAGTTATTTTGCAGGAGTAACAGCTTCTGGCTATTTTCATTCCCTCTCAGGCAGACTTTTAGCCCGGGCACACTTTCAGTGTTTTTTATATACCTGTCACAGTCAAACTTATTTTAGATTTGACTAATATGACCAAACAGTCGTATCAGAACAGCCACATTATGATCATGATTTTTTCTGGTATAGAACAACCAGGATCTTAGAACAAAATCCTTCTTTTTCTGACTGCCTCTGCCATTCCTGCTAACTGATGTATCTGCTGAAGCCCATTAGATATGTATCTCGGATATATCTATGTAGATACATAGATATATCAGCTAGATATAGATCTTAACATTTGTATTTGGCTACCTTCAAGATACTTTTCACTGTCTGAATGGCTTTCTTTTAAAACCTTTTATTTGGAGGATTTTCTGGTGATAGGAAGCCCAGATCTTAAGAAATTCATGGTTCCTTAAGAACTGAGGTCCACTGTCAGTCATTGGAGTCCTCAGTATTTGCTGGAAGCAGGTAAGGTAAATACATTTACCAGATTCAATTCTCTCTCCTTTTTCAGACTGCATTTACATTGTTGTCAAAGGTACCCACTTATTTTTTAAGAGTATGATGCTGCTTTTCTTCTGATTACTCATTTGCGTTTTGTGATTCACCTCTACTGCAACATTTTCATTGACATCATCCCTATGCCAGTAAAAACATGTTAATTTTCTTACTAAACTGTTATTCATTAGCTTGTTTCAGAGCCTGTCCTTTTTCCTGAATTAGTATTTTAAAATTTTTTTTCATTGACTAGCTCCTCTATTGCTGTGTTACTGGCACCATTAGTTGACAGTGGATGCCCCTGCCTCAGATACCATACTAATCAAGGAAGAGGTTGTACGCATAGCGTCAAATAACTGAGATTCATGGTAAAATCCCTAAATATGTGAAACCTAGATAAAAATACATATAAGGAAATTTTTTACCTTTTTCTCAAAGTCTAGAAATTTATACGGAATGTATATATGCATTTATTTCTCATCTCCAATACATTTTTAATAACTAAACACTAGAAGACAATGGAACTTAGAATCTTGGAATGGTTAGGGTTGGAAGGGACCTTTAAAGGTCATCTAGTCCAGCCCCCCTGCAAGGAGCAGGGACATCTCCAACCAGATCAGGTTGCTCAGAGCCTCATCCAACCTGGCCTTGAATATTTCCAGGGATGGGGCATCCACCACCTCTCTGGGCAACCTGCTCCAGTGTTTCATCACTCTCACTGCAAAAAATTTCTTCCTAATGTCTAATCTAAATCAACCTCCTTCTGGTTTACAACCATTACCCTCAGAGATGCAGAAGTACTAAGCTGCCTTTCATGTCCCTAGAAATTGCAAAGATACTTGCTCATCACTTTTATCAACAGAGATGAAAGTGAATGGGTATTTGGTACTTTACAGAAATGAGCTGAACACGAGCTGGGTTAAAGTTACGCATGCCGTGTGTTGGATCCACTGGGAGTACTAACGGCAAAACGTAAATCTGTGTTTAGCACAGACTTTAGCGGGGCTAGGGAAAGACGTAAAGCTGAAGTAACCTTGCTGTATTCCTGAAAACATGTCTTAGGCCACACGCTTCCGAGGGCACAGAGAGGCAACTGGAAGAACCAGAGAGTAATTTCCCTGCCGAGCTGCTGCAGCGGGCTGCAGGGGTTATGTTCTACGCGCACGGACTCGGATGTTCCCGCTGTACCGGGTGCCGGTTACTCGGGCGGCCAGACCCCAGCGCCGAGAGCGGAGGGGCCGGGGTGAGGAAGGGCCCGGGTCTGCTGGCGGTGCCGCTCACAACCGGCCTCGGCCCCGAAGCCCCAAGAGGCGCCGAGCTCTGCCGGCACGGACCCGGCTCCCCGGGAGCCAGCCTGGCCCTCGCCCGCCCCGCCGGGTCACGGCCCCGGCACTCCCGGTTCCGCTTCCCCCAGCCCCGGGGGGGTGGGCGGGTCGGGAGCAGGGTCTCGCCGCGGAGCCCTGCCCCGCTGGGACAATGGGACGGGGCCGCTGGGAAAGGGGCTGCCGAGGGCGATCGCTTCTCCTGAGGACGGGGGAGCCGCGGCCTCACCTGAGGACGGACGGAAGGACCCCAGCCCGCCCCCGCGCCGGGCCGCTGAGCCCCATTCACCCGCCCGTGCGGGCGGGTG
>WHYT01016238.1:205141-251630 GCA_009806455.1 Tetrax tetrax
TCGGCAGCTGGGGAAGTGTCGCCCGTGGAGGTTTCGGATGTAAACACTGAGGTGGACGCGGCTGGGGGCCGGTGGGGAGGGCGGTGGGTGCCTTCCCGCCGGGGACTGCCGCTCCCCGCCGGCCCATTCATTTGGAGGCGATTTTCTGCCGGCCTGGCCCGTCCCCGTGCTCCCCCCTCCTCTCCCAGCTCCTTCTAGTGCCTGTTCTGTTGCCATAATCTTCTTTCTGGATTGGTGCAGGACCCGGTGAGAAATGCGGCTGGGTGGCCCGGGCGCTGCTCTCTCTCTTCGGGGACGCGGTGCTCCCTGTAGGCCTGTCCCTCAGTTAAATAACGGCAGAAACGAGTTGTTATTTTTCTTTTTCCCCTGGAAAATACTCTCTGGCTTGCAATTGGATTTGAACCTTCTTTGTCTTGAAGATGACCGTAAGTCGTGCGGTTCTTTGGAGTGTAGCTCGGCAAGATTTGTACGATGAAAATCAGGCGATTCCTCTGCTGAAAAAAAAACTGACAAGCCTTTAGAATTCTCTGTAAATGGCAGTAATATCCTAATTACGTTTTTTGACCTTACGGGTGTCCCCCTTCCCCCCCCGCCGTGTGTGTACACCTTCAATGGAAAGGGTAGCACTGCAGTGGGAAGCATGGGAACAATTTCCCTGCTGTTTTGTTTAGAATTGTGTTCTGTATTTCCCTCTAGTTTTCTTTGTTAACTGTAGATATTTATGTCCTGTTATTTTAAGCTTTGTTTTGTCTCGTGATAATTTATTTTCACTTACTCATGTTGCTCATGTAGAAGTCAGATGCCCTGCAAATAAAAAGTTACCAAACTTACGCTTCATGCTGAGATCCTTTAAATAGAGATTTTACTTTTTTAAATTGTCTTGACTGTCTTTAACACAATGACTGCTGCTAATCTAGCAAGAGTTGGCATAAATATTTTGAGAAGCTCCATATAAATTTGATTTTTGTACTGGCAAAAAGTACTTTAATTGTGTGGCTGATGCTAAGTTAAGTAAGCTATACCAGCAAGACTGCTCCTTTGCTGATGTAACTGTATGTGTGCTAGGACATCTGCCAGCTTGGAGGGAGCACAAATATTTCTCTTAACCAGCATAACAGGAAAGTGTCTAGGTTGAACCTACCCTTAGGTTGCTTATTTAGATGTTTGAATACTTGACTTGAAGCAGTTAGTAAATACAGGCAAATGAATATATTATAGGTCTGAAACTTTCTACCAGCTCGTGAGCACAGAGCGTTTGGTAAGAGGGAAATTTAGTTGTTGCAAGTTGGATGGCCACTCTGAGCGGTCATTGGGTATTTCAAAGAAATCTGACTTGAACGCTTGATTCCAAGCCTTTTGAAAAAAGAAACAAACAGTATACCAATTAAACTACACAGGCTAAGAAAATGATGTGGTTAAGGAAGTATTTTCTCTCTATAGAGGCACTATTAAATTGACTCAGTTTTGTTTAATTGGTCCAGCTCCAGTACAATGGCAAGCTTTCACTGCACGCTCTCTCTTTGGACTTGTTTAGACTAGGATTGACGGTATATTTCTGAAACATGTTTGAGCAATATCTTCATGTTGTATTTCGTTCAGGCAATGTCTTCTAATGTGCATTTGCTGGTCAGGGCAAGTTGTGATGGGGGAGTAATAACAAGGGGGACGGGACAAGTGACCAGCATTTTGTATGTAGCTCCTCTATTTGCAGGTGGTGTTAAACCTTAGCAGTTAATATTGAAAACATGTTTTTGCTGTGATCTTGATGGTCTCTAGAATGCATAAACTGCGTTCTGCCGTTGCTGTTCTGCAGGTAAGTATGGTGCAAGCAGTTGGTGCTCTGAAGAATACAAAAAGAAGTAAATGCTAGAAGTCATTCTGAGATGAATTGGGAAAAAACAAAAGCCCACAGATTCTGTTCTGTCATTTGGCATATTCATGTGCAAGAGCCATCATGAGCCTGAACTAATTTTGATGATTCCGTGTTAAGATCTTGCATCTTGTCTGGGTGGTTAGCTGGTCGGTTCCCGAAGAGCAAACTGGTTTTCTGTATGTCAGGTAAAACTAAACATAATTGTAAAGAGCATCTTCATATTATAAAATAATCAGCAGTTCAGTAAGACACAAACATCAGCAGTACACAAGAATTAATTCTTGCAGAAGTCTGTTTTGTATTTGAATTAAAATTGTATGCTGTTCGAGTAGCATCTGTTGGGGGGTTCTAGGCTGCTGATAAACTTTGAATATTAAATATCCCAGTTAAATGGTCTAGCCTAAGTATGAAGTTACTTGGTTCAGGAGCCAGCTTGAATAGGGCTTGTGTGTATCTCTCTCCCCTACTTTAGGTAAACAGTTGATTCCCATGAACACCTGTTGCTCTTATTGTATTGTGGTTAGCTGAGTAAGTACTGCTCTTACTATAGTTTCCTGAATGCACTTCTCATAATAGGGATCCAGGAATAGGCATATTCAGTGAAGTTTCCATTTACTAGCTGGCTGGAATGCGGTGGGGGGAAAAGGTAGTTAAGATCTAGGTAACAGCACAATTTGGTTCCCCGATTCTAGTAATAGCATAACTTCAGCGTACTCATACAAGAACATGTGTGAACAGACTTTTATTGAAGCATATGTTGAAATCTGTATTACGGAAGCTGACAAACATAACCCTACTGCTAGAGCTGGGATTCTACAGTGAAGGTTAACTGAATTATCTTTTTTTTGTATGCTAACATGCTACCTCCAATAAAAATAAATGAGCTTTCCAAGATACTGATTTTTTTTTTTTTTTAATCAAACTGTACACCCTTCTCTTGGGATTACTACATCCATTTCTTTGTGTGGGAAAGAATTGTTTTTCATTAGTGTGCTAGTCAGAAAGCAGGCTGCTTGGTCTGGTTTAATTACCAAAGTTGCAGGAACTGGGAAAGAACCAGTATTTTTTAGAATTTTAAATTCTAGTATTTCCAGAGCCCAGTAAATTTGTTTGTGTTTACAACAGGCTACCATGCATTTCATGTGTATGAATGTTAATTCTGTATTTAGATAGGGCAAGCAGCTAAATTGTTATAGATTTTGCCTTTTTAGAAAATCAGGTCATGTCTTCACTTGTGTTTTCAAGGTAAAAAGATAAATAATTTTGTGGTCTCTAATCCATATTAAAGTTTCTACTTACTTACGTTCAGCAGCTTTTCTACTCAAGTATGTTGCTTTAGAATGTAATTCATGTTATCATTTAAAAGTTGGTCTGTTTTGTGCCTGGATTAGTAAGCCTTCATTATATTTTAAACATTGTGCTAAGAAATCCTATGCCACACTCATTGGATTTTTACGTGTTTAATACATGAGTGAAAGCCCATGGCAGAAGTAACAAAACATGTACCTTCATTAGGACTAGAAATTCTTGAACGAACCCACACACGTTTCCTAGGGTTTCCAGAAAAGTCTGGAAACAGTCTACAAGAGCATTGTATTATTTGTGACAGTAGTATAGTTCAGTCTACAGCAGTAACTGCAGTTATTTAAGGACGTAAAATACCAGAGTAGCAAAGCCATGAATTCCAATGGTGGCATTAAGTTATTGTGTACATCAATATGTAAGGGAACACTTCGGAATTGTGCCTTTACTTTAGTTTTAATACTTACACAATAGTTTATTTGAAGTAGAAATCTTAATTTAGTTCAAAAATTCTTGACAAAATGTTGGAAGTGGAAGCAGCCAGTTAAATTAGACTGGATACACATAACTACAGCCAGTACAGTTCCTAAAATTGCTCATATCTCAAGAGTAAAATTGGTGGTGTAGGCAGGGTTTGGTTTTTTTTTTTCAGGTGGATACAAAAATTCAGGTTACTTTCCTTATTCTTAAGTAAACTGACAGATGGACTGAGTCATCTGTCTGATAGAAGTGCAGTCTTCAGCAAGCACTTTATTTGTGACAGTTGCAAGTAATTTTTGGAGAGGTTGTTTCTGCCCACCTGATAGGGAATCTGACAACTGTTTTGCCCTCAAGGACTCTGGATAGTTTAGTGGATTATTTTGATAGTAAAAGTTTAAGTCTTTAAAAGATTACTGTGTGAATGGAGGGCACAGGAATCGTAATACAATTTTTTTTTTTGGGGGAAAGCTATTTATGACCATCTTGGTGATTATGTTGTCAGCCTCTAAAGATTGGAAACGGTCTGGGAGTGTGTATAATTCAGGAATGCTCTCTGGAAGGGTATGTACAAGTTTTTTTCTTGACTCTGATTCAGAGCTTCATGTTTTTTGTTGTTGGGGGTCAGAAAACAAGACCGAGTTAGTTAGCGCCCTGCTTCAGACCACTATAGTGTGAAAGCCTTTTTTCTACACTTCCATAAAAAGGAGAGGAATTATTCTTCCAGCACCTGTTTCAGCGGGTGCTTTGCTAGCACACTTATGCCCTGAGTGACGTAGCTCCGCGCTGCCTTAGGCATGTGATTGGAAATACTTCGTAATGAGGACTGCTTCTCTCCGTGCCAGTGCATTTCATGCAGAACTATTACAGACGCTGGTTATTGAACCACTGGATAGAGTCATTTGCTTTCATTACTAGAGAGCAAATGTATTTTGTGAAACAGATATTATTCCCTTCTGTACTCTGACCTTTCATCTAGAATTGCTCTTGACAGTTCATGCCTGCTTCCACTCAGCAGTGTAGAAATACATGTGCCAGCTCTCTAAACATCCTGACGTGTTTAGGTTTTAAGAGTGCTATAGTGCTGAGAGGAAGCAGAAGATACGTGCTTTTTATGTTTGATTCAAAAAAAGTTGACTTAATAGTAGCTAAAATAAATGTAGCAGAGACAGAAGTCGCGTCGCGTAAGCCTTGTTGAACAGCCTCAATATATTTAAGTAATTTTTGGTGGTGTTTACCTCACTCCCTCCCTCCACCCGCCTTTCCCTGCCAGTCCTTGTGAATTGTATAAAACTACCTTGTGTTCTTGGGCTGTTGGCATCTCTCTTGGGATTAATATGGGAGCAAAGCCACTTTTGTATCTGTCAGTGTTTAGACCTGCCAGATGAAAAGCCAGTGTTGTGTCCCTACTGTCCCTCCCCTGCCGTAACTTCCCGTGTGTTCTCACAAACCTGGAAAAGAACGAGTTTTGTATATAGCTTTTTTTTTTTGTTGAATAACATACAGAATCTTTTTTTTTCCGTTCAGAAATGGCTGTACAACCTTATTTTAACTTTCAAATTTTCTAACTTAAGAAATAAAAACATACATCTAAATAACTGATTCTGAAGTAGTTTTGCCTCATCTTAAAATGCTCTGTACTGTTACAAGTTTTAGAGGAAAATGTTGAGTTTTATTTCAGATACTCCTAATTAACTCCCCTACTATCACTTATTACAAGTCTTCTTCACTGTAGCTGTTCCACTGCGAATGTTTAAAAAGTTACAAAAAAAAAAAAGTTAAAATCATGCTTATCACCTTTTGACAGTGTTAATGCCTGTGCTACTCTTGACGTTACAGTTCTGTAGATGCTTATGGGCAGCTTGTGGAACTGCTCCCTGGGTGACATTTTTCTGGGTTTACTGCCCAAATGCTAGTGACAGCCTGGTGGAGAACGTGACACCGTTCAACATGACGTGAGATGAACGGTCAATCTACTTTGTCTTTCCGGTTGAGCTGCTAGTAATAAGCACCATGTTTTGGGAATCGGTGCGGAAGTTAATGTGAGGAGTTGAAGTAAGATTCTCTTGCTCTCCATGGGTAATCTTTAGGCAGGGCTCATTAAAAGAAAACGTGATGCAATATTCAAGAAAAAAGTATCTGCTCATAGTTTCACATATTGAAAATTCTCCAGGCAAAGCTGACTTATATAAAGGAAGAACAGTAAAAACTGTTTCAGTTTAGTCGAAAACTGGTATGCTTCTCTGCTAAGTGTGTAGGTTGGTGTTCTGTTTTTTAAATTTTTTTTCTCTTTTTTTTTTTTTTTTCCTCCTAAATTATGGTAAAGAAAGGTGCTGACATCCAGTGAAGTATAGGGGAGAGGAGTGGAAATTGATTGCATTCCAGAGAGTGGTACAAAAATGCTACTTTGCTGGACTGGTGTGCTGCCAGAAGTACTCTCCAAACTCCTAGTTTGCAGCGCAAACAAGATTGGAAGGATTTTGTTTCGAATGTTCTCTCGTTCTTTTGTTATTCTTCACAAATTTGAAACTTCTTTTTAGTTTCCTGAGTCAGGTTACAAAGTACTCTATACTTACTGGAATTCCGTGAAGGAGGTGAGGTGAGGTGTTTGTGTATTCTGAGTGTACCAGCCTCCAAATTTAAAAAAGGAAAAGTTTTAAAACTTGGAATTTAGCAGAACAGTAAAAGAAAAAGAGTAATCATTGCTATAGCTAAAGCCTCTGTTATGCCTTAGTTGCAGTTTTATAGCAACTGGATGAATATTTTCACTTTCTTTCTAGAGGAAATAAATTTATATGTATGTGTCATTCTCCTTAAAGTGACTTCCTAAAATATAGTTTAATACTAAATTTTTTTTAGGCCACTGACTGCTGTCACTTTATTGCAGGTTACTGTATGGTGATAGCATATTTTTAACAGAAACCCTTTGAAGGACGTGTAACTAAGGGAATGTTTTATTGTGGTTTTGTCTGGCTACTGGTAAATGCTTTTATATTTCAGTTGTATAGACCAGTATATGTCTTCATATGTGGTCGTACCTGCTAGAATTGTATATTTTGTGGAAACTTCCATTGAAGTTGCATTTTTTTCGTATTGTATGGGACTGAAAATACAAATTCTAAATGGGGAGATGATTAGGATTCTGTTGTAGTTCATATATTTCCAACAAAACTTTCAATGCTGCTGTATTAGTGGTATTTTTACTGGCATTGGTGAAAAGAGGCGGTTGGTATTTTTAGGTTCCATTCAGCTTTCTGGTTGGCTTTGTGAATCTGACTTAAGCATATGCTCGGAGTAAATCTGAGCCTTGAACTTGGTAGTGTTGCTGCTTAAAATTTGTAGCTCTTGAAATAGCTTTTGTTAAATCTAAGTGTTTTTCAGGGACCGAGCTTCCAACTCTAGGTAGCAAGAATTTTTCTTTTCTAGCTACTGTAGATGTTCATGTCAATAATGTGTTACAATGAGCAATATACTGCTTGTTTTGAAAACTTGCTTTTGCTGTATATTTTCCTGTTCTATAAAAATATCTTTCCCCTTTCTTTTAAAAGCTTGGAGTCTTTTATAAACAGCACATAGTGATGTGTACATCTTTTATTTCCTCTCCTGTTATTTGAGGAAAGTGTATGATCTTTTTGGCCAACCTTCGTCCATTAAACAATGCTGACTCTTCTATAAAAACACTCAAAGTTAACGGAACAGATAATTTTTTTTTTTTTTAACTTGTTGGATTTGTACTTAAAATTGAACACAGTGAAGCTTTACTATAAAACTTGTGCTATGTTCCTGAACACATTTACAAAGCCCATTTTTAGAAAACTGCAATTGACTACTGTGGATTAACTTAAATAGACTTTACAACTTCAGAATAAACATTGTTATCTGTTGTCTGAAATGGATGGTGTGTCCAGACTGACAAAACAGTGACACCTAATCCAGATGAACCTAATTATGGCAGAGATAATAAATCAAAGTAGTGAATGACAGCACTGTTATGAAAATGATCAGTGCTAAAGCTCAGCATTTTATGTGTAAGTCTAATCACTGAATGTGTTACTTAAGAGCAGGCATAGTTTGGTTGTAGTTATGTACTGCTCTAACAAAAATATGATTTTTTTTTTTTTTTTTAAAATTAGGTTTAGAGGTACATATTTTTTTTGGTTCCCTCTGCTTTGATAGGGGTGTCTGAATATAGTTAGAACTCAAGAAGCTACTGTTGTATTTTAATTTATTGTTATACACTGATGTACTTAGTTGAATACTCACTTTGGTGTGAGTAGAGCAGGAGGATGGTGCAGAAAGCAGCTGATACTTTGTCTCTCCATTCAGTGTGTGTATGTATATGAAATAAACATATTTTAAACACAGAACTGCCTTGCTAGTCAGATATAAACCATCTAGTCTGAAACAGTGTATGGAGACAGTAGTCACTATATATAGTAGTCATTACTTTTCTCTTGGTTAGAGCCTGCTGTTTGAGGGGTGAGTGAAGACATGAAAGACCTGTGCAGTTCAATGCTCTTCTGACCAAGAGAAGGCTGAGGAGGTAGGTTAAATCTTGGAGAGCTAGCAGGGAATCCATGTCTAATGAAGAGCAGAAGGAACAACAGATGAATGGCTAGAGCACTTTAGTAGGATATTGCTAATAGACTTAAGCAGAAGTTGAACCCAGTACTTCACCTGCTTCTTCAGCATTACATGTTTTGGAGAGCAATTGAGAATAAGGTTTTGTAGCATTTCAGTGGTCTTGTTGGGTTTTTAGCTACTAAGTGGAAATGTGATAGTGAATTTCAGATGAAAAATTTGGCATGAAATTGAAGGAAAAGACCAAAGCATCAAATCCGTAAAAATAAATTAAACACATTTTGCACTCTAAAGGTCTTGTACTGTAATCTTAAGGACTGAGGTAGTACCATTGTTCTAGTTTCCACAGTGTGGAAGCATTCAGTTTAGTGATCAGCTCAGTTAACTGCATCATGTATGAATTATTCTTAGAATTATTATAGCTGAACTTCACATCTGACCTTACAGCTAAGTTGTGAGGTGAAGAAATCTGGACTGCTGGCTTCAGGGACTTCATTTTGTGTTTTGACAGTATGTTAGAATAGTCTTCTCATAAAGTTTGGAAGAATGGTGCCTCTCAGGTTTCTTAGTTTGGCATATTATAAAGGCAACTTTAAAACCAGTGGGTATTCCTGTATGTTTTTTTTTTTTATTTGCTATTCATTTCTTATAGAACAGTTCTATGTTCCTGTAATTGACACTGTTTCAAACAGTAGCTAAATCCACAAATGGATGACAGTAAGATAAATACAAAGATTGTCTTGCCGGTTATGAATGCTGTTACTGTAGCTGTGTTGCTCTAAGGATATGAACAAGACAAAGGTTTTATAAGGAGAGGCAATATCTTTTATTACATCAACTGCTGCAGTGGTGGGGAACCGGACATGGACAAGCTTTCAGGCATTTGAGTTCTGCGTTCCTGAGAAAGTTATTCAATTCTTTGGAGACACCATGTGGAGATTTTGTACTGTGTGGATTTTTGCAGGCGTGTTGCAGATACAGGTAAATGTTGCTCTGTCTTTTGGGTTTTTTTTATAGGTAGCTCATAGTTTTGATGTCTGACCGAGTGACAATATTTGGTATAATTCTTATTTCAAAGAATAAGGAATTAGGTGCTTGAAAACAGGTAAGCAGCTGTAGGATACTATTTAAATTGCTATTTGTTTCTGAATTACTCTGCAAACATGATGTCTGCATGAAGAAAGTAGAGATTGCATTGCAGAGAGAAATATCAAAAAGTAAAACTGAAAATACTTTTCAGATATTACTGGTCCTGTGTGAAGGTGTATTTTCCTTTGAAGTATCTGACTACTGGGAATCACTGGAACAAATGCTCGGGGTGCGTTGTTTGAGGGGCCCATCTGTGTTACATTTGTGGAGAGGTGGTCTTGGTCGGTAGTGTGACTTTGTTTAGTAAATCTGTAAGATGCCATTAAAAGTGGATTGCATTGCAAGGGTTACATCTTTAGACATGACTAATGCTTAATAATACTTAATAGTAGGATTTTATTTTTGCTCTGGTGAAGCCCCTAGTTAGTCATCATAGGATGGAAGAGTGTACAGTTAAGCCAGTTCTGAATATTCTGAATACCTTGCCTTCAATTCATGTGTGTGCTTTTCTTAGGGGAGACCAATGCAAAACAAGCAACCTCTCCTCTTGCATGCCTTCCTGCCCCAACAATGAAAATAAAACCTGATCCGTACTGTTAACCTCTGTGTGTGCTGCCTGTGTAGGAAGGTGGTCACTTGTTTACTGATTCCCAATATTTGATGCACAGTCTTCACCTATGGTCAGGTTTCTGTCTGGTCTGTTCTGTGGCTCACTAGCTGTGAATAAAGAGGGAGAGAAGTGACTGTATGGTATGAGAAATCCTTAGCTGTTTTGAACTGTAAGCTTGTTCATTCATGGTATGTTTTAAGTTATCTAGGCCTTATATAGTAAGACCTTCATAACTTTTTTCCTTAACTTGTTCTTCTAAGTAAATTGCACGTATTTTGTAAGCGATGTTAGGATGAAGATTGAGCTGTTAGTATAATTCTTACGAATGCTTTCAGGTTTGGGGATTTATATAGCGACAATCTCAGTATTCGGCATCCGTATATTTGAAATCTTGCTTTTTTTCCTTCAGAGTTGAACTGAGCTCCTTGTCTTCAAGTATGTCTGTAGTTGGGGTGGGTGTAAGGAGTAGATTTGCATCAAAGCTCAGTCATTAGATATTTTGGTTGTAACTCTCAGTGAGCTTGCCATAGTATTGTCTGGGAATGGGGAGGGTTTTTAAAAAAAAAAAAGCATCAAACCCAACCAAAACCAAACAAACAAAAACAACAACAAAAAAGAGGGAGGAATCTCCCTAATTTGATGTTGCATGTTTTCATATAATTTATGATGTATCAATGTCTCAATTTTCCAGCCAGCTGAGTTATTAATTTTCCTGTTCTTCAGGAAAATCTCTACCTCCTCCCTTATTTGGGGAAGAAGGTAGAGATTTTATGCAATTCATACTGTCTTACAAAAACTTTTCCGTGAAGAAGAACACAGTTTAGATGTCCACGCATAGTTTAGCTTCAAAATTAATAACAGATCTTAAATTCAAAGTAGTTTGGGTTGATGCTCGTTTTTATTTTTGTTGTAAAACAAAACCAACCTCCCAGACAAACACGCACAACGCAGACAAAACAAAGCAAAACTACTTAGAAATAAAGCCATCGGCTTTTCTTCTAAAATTTGAGAGCTTTATTTTTTTTACATAGTATGAGAAAAATCTGGTATAAAATGATGAAAGCATTCCGCACTTAAGAATGGAAATTCTATGCATCTGAGAAATTTTTGTGGACGTTACGATAGAATTAAAATGTTGCTGGCCATATGCACTGTAGCAATGAATTTTCTCTCAGCAGCCCCATTCCTTACAAACATTTAAATGTACTGAATCATTTTAATGTAAAACAGAGTAAGTGTTGCACATAGCATCTTTGGTTAGATGGGTGACGAGGGTAATGTTTATGCCGTAAAGGCTCTGTTTCTCAGGAGGACTGGGGTTAATTGTAGCTTGGCAAGCGGAAAAAAAAAAGTTCCATATTGTTTTTCTGCAGTAGATTCCTGTTGCTATGCAACAAACAGAATGTCACTTAGTACAGGATATATTAAATTTGTATTCCCGGCACATATCTCTACACATTCATTTTATCCTTTAACAGGAGGGTATGGTTCTGACTTCCTGTAGGACGGTAGTATGAAGTATATATTTGAGCTTCTATTCTGGTGCTTGCTGGAGCTGTGGTGACGTCAGTGTACTTGCAGAGCCTTTCTTTGTTTTCAGATGGATGGGACACCTGTGCAACACAATCAGGCTTCTAGCCAGACAAAAAGGGGTGGCGGTGATCTTCCTCGAGGTGGGATGGCATTGCCAAGTGACATGTTAAGACTTCAAAAGGGAGAAATTTATTGAATGGAAAAAATCTTAGGCTATGAATTCTGAAAGCCTTTAAATGTGATGCAGAGAAAGTTATTGCAGATGGCACTATATGAATATTTAAACCAAAAGATCGAGTTAATTTTTAATTATTAGAATTAATTTTGACAGTTGAATATGTTGACACCTCCCCTCCCTACCTCTGTGCTCCCCCCAGAGCTAAAAGTAACCAGTCTCAGCATCCAAACTCTTTATATTTGCTCTGGATGAATTCTGGAATAAATGTTTAGGGCATACTTGGGAAAACTACCTTCTGTTGCTTTGGAACCAGTAATTAAGTAATGGACAAATAACAACTTCTGGTAAGGCATTATTTTATAATCTAGTTAGACTTCCGTAGCGAAAAAGGCAAAAATAATATTTGAAGGCTGGAAGGATGTTAATTTGATCTTTGCTTCAAAGGCTGTCATGCAATATAGATGACTGAAATACAGAAACTTGAAAGTTGAGGATTTTTAATACAGTGCTTTTAAGAATAAAACACATGCATTTTGTCTTAGGTGCCGTGACATTTATCCTATATAATAATCCATCTTGTTTTAAGCAGTTCTCTGAATTTTGTTGTGGATTTTGAAAGACAACTTACAAAATCTAAGCTGAAATTAAGTTAGATACTAAAATTAGCAGGTCAAATGCTGTCACTTTTTCTGCTCTTAGAACTGAAATATACCACTGTCAGTCTGAAGCAGATTTGTAAGTAGCTGGAGTTTTTTTGATGTTATTGTAAATTTATTTGTGTGCCTTCTTAATAAAGCAGAATTCAAAAGGAAGAGTCAAAATGAAGTTAGGAAAGATTCGAAACATCTCTCAGTACTGTTCTCTTGCTCTTTTTGCTAAGGGGATGCCTTTAATATATAAAGCATCATTAAAGCAGCAAGCAGCCTTTAATAATATCATTTTCTTTCTTGTAGTCTGCTACTTAATTCAGAGCTCAATGGCAGAGCATTGCATGCCTGTTCTCAAGCAGACGCAATAAAACCCGTTTCTTTGTGTACACAAAGAGAACATGATGCAACCTAAAAAATTCTTATGACATTCTGTATTTGGTGAGATCAAACCTGAGCTCTTTTAGAAATGATTTAAAGACACGGATGGGGATGCTTGGGTGCTTTTTGCTTTCTGTTTTGGGAAGACGAATCTTTGCTTCTGTTGCAGAACTGTTTGGCGAGAATGAGAATACTGTCTGTGGCTTTCAGTGGTATGATGGGTGGTTTTAATGGTATCTTTTGGAACAGGAAACAGTAGGCATTTGTAAAACAGCCTCCTCTTCTTGAGGAGGAGGGCAGAATAATTTAATAGTAAGGCTAACAAAAAGTAAGGTATCTTTAATTAAATTAACTTACTTTAATGTGTAGAATGGAGAATTTCTAGAATATGCACAGGAAATTGGGAAATTTGAGATGTTAAGTTTTAAGTTGTGCATTTGTAGGCTACTTAGGTAAATCTTAAAGGAACTCAAAGGAGAAAATGGATGTTCTAAAAACACTCTAGTTGTAGGGCAAAGATCTCTTAAGTGCTTTAAAATACTACTCACTACCCCTCCACTTTTATCTAATTGGACCCTAAATCCAATTGTAAAGTTGCGGGAGCAGTCTCTTAATTTCTGTTATCATGTAGCACACACTCTCCTTTTTCCTCCAAGTCTAGTAACAGCTATGATTTTGCTGTCAGCATCCAGGGCTAAATTAACCACTAGGAACAAACACTGTTTGTTTTCCTTTTGTTGCCTCCAATATTTCCAGTATTTTAATATTTTCTTCCCTTTTTTTTTTTTTTTTTTTTTTACTTTGGAGGGTTTATAGTGTTGTGCTTCATAGTGTAATGGAGTAGCAATCCAAAATGAACAAAAAGATGCAGCATGTAAAGCAACAGTCCATTTCCATGTTAATGGTTGCCAGATCAAGGTAATAGGTGATGCATACGATTATTTTTTTTTTTTAAGTTCAGATGCTGTAAATAGGGCTATTACAAAATAGCTTTTTATATCCATCATCTTTTCCCCCCACTCCACCCAATTGAAGTGAAATTGGGGCAAATCCTGTAGATTTGATACAAATAGTCAGAAGTTCTGTTCAGCTGTTGAAAAGAAGTGAATGCGTTCTTCATGTATGGGTGCTCAGTCACACTAGCCTGTCAGCTCTGGGTCATCAGTTAAGGCCTGTATGCATACACTATACACAGAATTCTGCAGAAAGGATGTTGAAGCATTTGAACGGTTCTATGCTATTTTTCCTTCCCTACAAGAGAGACTGGATTCTAGTCTGCAGAAAGAATTAGGTTGTGGTTTGAAGGCTGCTTTTTTATGTTTTAGGTTGTCTTGCTCTGTTGCAGAGGTTGGAAGGCCTCTAATGAGGTAGGGAACTCCTTGAAGAGAGTACGATTTCATGGTCTCGGCTCAGTGTTTTCCACCAGAGCTGACTGCTTTTTATTTTTCGAAGAGTTTGGTGCTGTTTCAGTTTGGTGCTGTTCAGTTGTTAGGGATGTTCATTAGCTATGTCCTGACTTTTTTTTCTTACTGACTAACTTAAGGCTGTGGGCCTGATCTGTTAAAACATCAAACTATTCAGCATATACCTGAATCCTTCAAAGCAAAGAGAACATTATATGGCCTCTGAAGAAAAGGGCCCTAGATCATCTTGGATTAAATGATCAACGTCAGAAGACTTGGTACACCAGTTATTGTGCTTCAGCTCTCCAGTGGAGGAAACAACTTACTATCTGTTTCTCCTTTAATTTCCAACTTTTGCTAATTTCTTAAAAATAAGCATGTTCAAGTTTGAAGCTCTTAAATGCTGTATTTTCTGACACTATACTTAAACTGCAAATAACTTCTGAATTTAGTATTCAGAACAAGTTTTGTTTACTGTAGAAAAATAGCCAATACATGTTGAATAATGAAGAAACTACTAGCTGTTCGTTTACTCCTCAAATCTATTTTTCCTGTGTCAAGTTGTCTGAAAAAAAATATGGGAGGAGTGAGAGCAGTAAGTATATAACTAAGACTTTTTAATACTTTTACAAGCATAAGTCACTACTCATATATTAGCATCCAGAACTTCTAGTTGTTCTTAACTTTTGTATTTTCTTAATTCTGCAAGTTATTTTCTTAAACTGTATTAGTGTGTGATTTCTCAGATTCTTTAAAACTGGAAATAATAAGCCAAATAGAATGTGTCATGGTGTTTGAAATATGCATAGGTTGCTAAGGAATTTGGAACGGCTAGATTCCCAACTGCTTGTGCTGTCTGAAATCAGTGTGACTCTTGGTAGTGCTTGTCTTGTTGGTAGAGCATGCACTTGAAGGAAACAGAAACTGTAATTACAACAGTGTGCTTAGCAGAGAGGAGCACTGAAACTCCAGGAATCTACATTCTGCTCGTACTGTGCTTAATCAGAGTCGTTAACTTCAACTAAACTAAGATCCATCAATACTTATTCATCAGTTTTTATGATAGGACTAGTAAGAACTTTGACGCTTAGCTCATTGTTCTCGCTCATTGTGTGGGTTAGACTATGTGACTTTTTCTGAAGATGCTTTGAATTAGTCTATCTTGATCTTTCCTTTACCATATAACTAAAAGACAGGTAATGGTCACCAGTCTTATATAATGGGACAGTTCACCTAGGGGACTCCTTTTAGATACTCAGAGGTGCAACTGCTCTATAATGAATGATGGAATGGGTCACTTTTATGTGTTTTGGCTACATAGCAGATGCAGGCCTGGTTATTATGGAGGGAGGTGGTGTGGTACCCCTAGAGTAGCAAGGGGACAGGTTTTTACAATATCTGTACGCATTCTCTGTCTATATCTTGGGAGGGTCTGTGGAAAAATGATGCTGGGGGCAACCTGGGCAGACAGTTTTTCTTTCTCTGATCTGTAGACTGCAGTTTGGGAAGCTCAGTTACATTTGTCTTTAATCTGAGATCGTATTGCCTCTTTCAGGAATCTTACTCCCATTCTGAATTACCTTTGGAGTTTTTGTCTCACTATGTGATTTAAATCTTTCTTTCTGTATATTAAGACTTCCATACTCGTTCACTGTAGACAGCAGAGAACGGTTTATTCTCCTCTTTGAAGTTACCTCTAGTGTATGTGAGGGTTTATGTTTCTTCTAAGTCTTTTCAAGATGAAAATCACTGATTTTTAAAATCACCAGTGTTTCACTGTGGGATGTTTTTTAAACCTCCTACCAGTTGTTACTTCCCTCTTGGTCTGCATCATTTGAAAGCCAAGGCTGGTTGTTGTCTAGTCTGTTACATTCTGATTTACATCTGTTCACTGGAATATATCTAAATATAGATTTGGGGTTTTTGCTTTGTTGTTGTTTTTTTTGTTTGTTTGGTTGTTTTTCTTCTCCACTCATTTTTTCAGTAAGCCAGTATTATTCAGAATTCTTACCCTGTCCTCCTTTCTGCTTACATTGTCTTCCGGACTGCTGTCCTTTCTGATAATAGCAAGCATGCTCCTCCATTTCTTTGTGGTTCTGATGCAGCTCAGGCATCACAAAACTGCACTTGATATATTTTCTCTGAGTGTAGCGTCGATAGCTGCTATCTCAATGTGGTTTTAAAAAATCCTTTCTGCTCCCCTTACAGTAATTTTTGTGTATATCTATCTTATGACTTTGTTTTTGACAGAATTTACAGGATGTTTTCATACTAAAGCATCTGCTACTTCTCTATGGTAATTAGTGTAAGACTCTAGAAAACCTAAAGGAAATTAAATTTATTTGACATTATTACTTCTTAAGTAATATTGAAGATATATTTGTTATGTTAGTAGGTTTTTACTAATAGTTTGTGCTGCTGTTTTTCTTAAGATTCAAGTTAAACATAGGATCTCCGTAAACCTGACAGCTTGCTTCCTTCCCCCTTTAGAACCTCACATCTGCTCTGAGAGGTAACCATGGGGCCACAGGCTTTTGCAAATATGATTGATATCCATCCATAGTCTGAGATTCTGAACGTTGGCTGAAAATACAGTGGTAGTAATTTCAGGGAAATTCAACTTGGAACAGTGTAAGCCCATCAACTGCAGTCTTCTGAAAACTGAGGCTTGTAACTATGATGTTCAGGATCTTCTCATGGGGAAAAAATCCATATAAATGCAGACACAAAATATACAAGAAAAGTAATCTGTCGTGGTTGAAGCTTGTAATTTTCACACAGTTGAAAACATGAGCTTTGTAAAAAGCAATGTGCAGCAGTCTGTTGCTAGCATCACTAATAGCATCGCAGAGAAAAGACTAAAGCATAAAGAGTTAGAATAGTATGAGATTCCCTGGTAATGTTCTAGACAGCGTGCCAAGAAGGATTGCGCTGGAGGGAAGGGATGCCAGCCAGAGAGACCTTGACAGGCTGGAGAGGTGAACCCATGCAAACCTCATGAAGTTCAACCAGGCCAAGTGTAAAGTCCTGCACGTGGGTCGTGGCAATCCCAAGCACAAATACAGGCTGGGTGGAGAATGGATCGAGAGCAGCCCTGAGGAGAAGGACTTGGGGATACTGGTGGATGAGAAGCTCAACATGAGCTGACAGTGCATGCATGCAGCCCAGAAAGCCAACTGCATCCTGCACTGCATCAAGAGGAGCGTGGCCAGCAGGTAGAGGGAGGTGATTCTCCCCCTCTACTCTGCCCTGGTGAGACCCCACCTGGAGTACTGCATCCAGCTCTGGAGCCTCCATCACAAGAAGGACATGGACCAGTTGGAGAAGGTCCAGAGGAGGGCCACAAAGATGATCAGAGGGCTGGAGCACCTCTCCTATGAGGACAGGCTGAGAGAGTTGGGGCTGTTCAGCCTGGAGAAGAGGAGGCTCCGGGGAGACCTGGTAGTGGTCTTCCAGTACCTCAAGGGGGCCTACAGGAAAGATGGGGAGCGGCTGTTCACAGTAGGGCCTGTTGTGATAGGACGAGAGGTAATGGTTTTAAAATAGAAGGAAGTGGATTCAGATTAAATATAAGGAAGAAATTTTTTACAATGAGGGTGTTGGAACACTGGAACAGGTTGCCCAGAGAGGTGGTGGATGCCCCATCCCTGGAAACGTTCAAGGCCAGGCTGGATGGGGCCCTGAGCAACCTGATCTGGTTGGAGATGTCCCTGCTCCTTGCCAGGGGGGTTGGACTAGATGACCTTTGAAGGTCCCTTCCAACCCAAACCATTCTATGATTCTACGATCCTAGTAGGGTGTAACAGTTTATGGGGTAAGCTGCTGCGCTACAGCCTACTGAGAATAACCTAAAAGAGGGAAGGAGGTTGGTTTTGCAGGAATAACCCTCTTTTTACCGTCAACTGTTGTCTTGCTATAGTTACGCAAGTGCAGTATGCTTCAGATTTTGTTCTCTTACCTGTGGTACCTGTGTTACAGGCGTCTGACTAAAACCCTTTTAGTTTGACCCAGGCTGTGGTGGATTGTAGCAGAGTACTGTACTGAATCCAAAATGCTTGAACTTGCTCTGACTTTCAGGAGAAACTCCAGGTTTTCATCAGAATAAGGTATATTGTCGTAATGGTAATTGACGGTTTAAAAACCTTCAAGAAAGTCTAGTGCATTAGGGAATATTTTGTGACTTATAGTCAGTATGTTCTTCTCCTACAGTATAAGCTAATTGTTTTTAGAGCAAAGTGTTTTACTTGAAAATAATTCTCTGCTTGAAGCTGTTTTGGTTTGTACCACGAGAATTAATTTAGCTGAGATGTAATTAGCAGTAGTTGTGGCTTCTGTGCCTAGCAAAAATACTACCTGAAAAGATAGACACAGTGTGCCACCTTTGTACACGGCTTATTTGTGTTTCATAGCATCAAAGTGTTGGAAATACTACTACACAGTGTTATCAAATACTAATTTTCTGTGTAGCTAGTTCGTACATGTAGAGCATAAGCTCTTAAACTAGTAATCATGGATTACTTGCTTCTAGAAACTTGCTGACTTTCATTAAAAATTGTCAGTATGGCAAATTCTACGTGCAAAATGGCTCAAAACCATGGAAACCCTTTCATTTTGCTTTCCTTTTGTGTTGCAACAAGCTGCTGTTTGTAGTTACGGTCTTTTCATGGAGTTCCTTTAATCTACTGTACATTGCTGGGTATCTTTAGGTTGAAGCGAGTAACTTCATGCTGCTTACCTCCCTCTCCGATGTTAGGCTTAAAACACTTCGTAGATAATACGGAAGAACAGATCAGAAGGGGAATGGAAGTGGGGAGAGTGTCCATTTTTTTTATCCAGCTCTAGTGAATGCATCTACAGAAAGAATTTAACTTACTGTACTAAGTAAAATCCAGAGGTGCGAGGTAAATGACCATTCTTCTTAGCAGTAGCATCACATTCCTTTCAAAAAATGAGTGTTGGTTTTCGCTCCCACGTGTACATCTTAACTAGCAGGGCCAGCAAAGGCACAAATGAAAATCTGAAACAGATACTTGCATTCTAAACCTCTGTCAGCGGAGTTCTTAACGAAACAAATGCTTTCTGTGTTCACTTGGCAGTCAGCGTCTTTCTGTTGGCTCAGCCTGCCAAGTGCGCTTTCCAGATGATTGCTGTAGGGTTACTGACACCTGTACACGGCATGATCAGGAGAACATCCACAGGGCTGTCTTTACAGCTTGGGTTTGTAGCCCAGAGGTTGTGGAGCTGCTACCAAAAAATTTGATAGGATAAAGAGCACTTGATTGGTAGTGGAGTTCTCAAACTTGTGTTAATGCACATAGGCGTTCTCAGTTTTTTGTGTTTTACCTCAATAACTTAGCTCAGTTCAGAGTTTTGTAACTTAACTCTGTCAAAATGAATGTTGTTTATGAAGCTTTTTATCTGATATGTGCTTTGTCTAAACTTTAGTAAATGCTGATGAGTGATGTCTAGCACTTGCTAATATTGTAGTTCATTGTGAGCTTTCTGTTGATTAGAAGCAGAATCATATTTTTTGTTTAAAACTGTATATCTGGTTTTTTTCATTATTATTTTCTTAAAAATTTTGAAGTTAATTGAACATTATTACTTTTTGTAATGCCAATTAAAACAATTTTTTTAAAATGCTATTTTATTCTTATAAAGGTTTTTATATTTTTTTTTCTGTGATTGTAATTAACTAGACAATGTTCAGCTAAACTATCAATCCTAAATTTAGGTTTGGTTTTTTTTTTTATGTCTTGTTTGCAAAACAGGTTCTTGACTAAAATGGGAGCTTTTTTTCCCTAGCTTTAGAATGCCGATCTGCAGTTTAGGCAAGGCTTGGTCAGCTCAAACCACTTTAGAATCTCTTTACTTACACTCCTCTTCAAAGGTTTTAATTTAAAAAGCCATTCTAAAAAGTGGCTGCCAGCTACAGAAGCCCAAAGACTCCCCCCAGTATTTCCCCAGTTTGGGGAAAACTTCAGTGACACAGCCTGTGTACTCTGTGTGACCACGGCAAAAAATGCTGGGATTATTTGCAGCTCTATTTGATCGGTGGAATGCACTGCATCTATTGTTAGCTGTCCAGCTGAAGCAAGAGCAGGAGTTGTTTTTCTCTTTTGACGTTGTCTAGCCAGACCTGCTGCACTGCCGTATCAGTCTTGAGTAGTTAAAGGTGATGGCATTAGCAGACTTCCCATCCTTTTAGCAGCCGTGGGGGGAGCTGAGATGTGGGAGACCATAACTTATGTGCTTGGTTTTGCTTTTAAATTCTTAACAAAATTGCAGGCAGTATATCTCTAGAAGGCTATACAGTTCATGCTGTTGAGCTTTTCTGTTCAGTTTAGAGTCTCTTGGAAGCAAAAGTGTTCTTCCTGGATAGTTCCTTACCACGGAGATTAAACACTGTGTGTGTGTGATAGTAATGAGGACAAGATTGCTCGCATCTAGCCTGTAAGTACAACAGTGTCACTAACCCACGTAGGTGTGCTTCTTTGCTGTTGCCTGCTGCAGAAGAGATCATCATCTCTCTCTTTTTTTCCAGTGTAAAATTTGGATACTGAACTCTTCACATTTTTGTTGTGGAGCACACAGATCTGTTCTTTGTCTAAAATTCAGTGTTAGTCTGTATTGTACTTCAGCGTGTTGTCTTTCTAAATTTCTTACATCTGATACCCTACTATTAGAGGGGCATTAGCAATGCTTTTCTGATGCTGCTTGATAACTAGAGACCAGGACTCTTAGGGACTTGATTTAGGTTGATTGGCTCGTTATGAAATATTATATAAGAGTAGATCAAAAGTAGTGTAGCAATAGATTACCTATGAAATCATGCAAATACATTTGAAAGCTGTTATATCTAAAATTAATGTCAGATTCAAAAAAGAAAGCTTGCAAAGATTTTCCTAGTGTTGATCTCTGGGCAATTTGGCTGTTTATTTAAACTGAAACTTCCTTCAGACTACTTAAAACAATAGAAAAGGACTCTTAATCTAAAAGGCTTTGCTTCCTATCTTAGATTTAGTTCCCTTGATAACAAAACAAAGAAACCAGGATGTATAATTTAAACAAGACACATTTCAGAGTCCTAGAATTCCCCTTCCTGTGGAAAGAGTTAAGTTTTATGTGAGCTGGAGAGATTTCAGTATTAGAGTAGCGTTAAAAATGAGAGAAGTATCCCGCTGGGGCAGATCAATGGTCAGTCTCATCCCATGCTCTGTCCTGGAGAACAGCAATAGCAGAAGCTGCTTGGAAGAAATTACCTGCAGCCACTTAAGTGATCCCTTTTCCTCCCCTGGCACCCTAGAATCCATTGTTTGATTTGAAACATTTCGGAACATGCCTGTTGATTCCTCTTAATTTTTTTTTTTTTTTAAGAACCTGTTATCCATGCATTCTTCTAATCCCTTTTTAGCTTGCTGACCTTATCTGCCTCCATAACTTCCTGTAGCAACAATGTCCAGAAATTAACTGTCTCTGGAGGTAACTTCTTGACCTTTAGGGTGGTAGGCATTGATGTTAAGTCAAATCAGAAGTTCAAATTTGGCATCTGACTTCAGTTTGCCCCCTCATTGTGAGTTCTGCTTCTGTTCAGGTGTCTGTTTTATGGTATCCAGTACAGTATAGTGAATATATTTCTTTGCAAGTGAAATGAAGAGGAGGAACAATCATGTTGCTTGTGCTACTGTAAGGTCGAAAGGGCATTGTTAATTTTCCTCAGTGTGGATTAAGTGGATATGCAGATGGAGTAGTTTGGACTATCCAAATAGCACCTTCCAGTTTATTCCTTTTAGCAAATAAAGGTCTGCACTAGTAAGGAAAGCTCTCTCTAAACATTTTGACAATTTTTTGACAGGTTACTTCAGTGATTGCTCTAGCAGTTTGTAATATTTTTATGAAACCGTTTCTATAAAAGTGTTCTTTGTGTGTGTAGCACCGAGGCAGTACGTGTTGCGTAATTTTTATGGCTTGAGGGAAAAGCTTGAAATTTGTACAGCTCTTGTGTACGACTTACATTGTTCAAGAACAGGGCTTCCTTGCAGCTCTTGCTTCAGGTCACTGTCCTGCTGCTGTACCTCGTTTGTGACTCATATTACAGGTCAAACAGAACTCTTGTGTATCAGGAGAAAAGTCAGTAGATTTTTATGGTGTAGTAGTATCGGTCGATTCTTCCACATTCCTTTCCTCTGTCTCCTTGTTATGAGAGTTGTAAAAGCAAACTGGAGAAAGCATGGTGACCTCAGAAGAGAGTTATGATGGCGGCACTTTGATAGAAGTGTTTTATTTGACATTGGAGGTTTTCGGTGTAGGTATCTTTTGCCTGGACCCTCTTCCCCCCATTTATGTTATGGTTAAAATCTAGTGAAATTCTTGAAGTTACTCCTCTTTTATGTTGTATGTTTGCTATTACATTCTTTTTGCTTATATTTGTGGATTGTCATAGTTTGTATATCATGAATGTTAGGATTACTCTGGGAATTTTAACATAAATTTCTGGATGCTTTAAGTCTTAATCTGACACTAATTAAGTTTTTGGGCTTGATTTCTCTCTTACATCCTCTGTTATTATGAACAGAATTAGTACTACCGTGCTGGAAGGTGGCAATTTTATGGGCTTTGGCTATTGAAGAGATTAACAGTCTAATGTTGAAGTACAGGCAAGAAACTGATTAATAACTCATGATTTCTTCTGGGGAATATGAAATACTGTTTAAAAAAGTTCATGTCTAGTGTACACACAGAAGTTGTATTTACTTACAGCAAAATTCTATTTTTTTTTTTTGTCTGACAGTTGCTAGCTGTAAAGAATGAACGTAGCTGTACGTAAGAAAATGTAGTTGTGTTCTAGTTCATTCAAAATGGAATTAAGTTGCCATGTCAGGACCAAAAGCTGTCTTTATTTGCACTTGTAAAGCTTCCGTTGAAAGAAGTGGAGGCTATGTAATTTAAATTTAGGCCAAACTAAGTTCTTTTGGATGTTTTGAAACAGTGAATGATGCAGAAAAGGCCTTACTTGTCCTGTGCGTTAGAATTATGAAGGGGTAGCACCTAGTGAGAATATATCCTGACCACAATGAGATGCCTTTATAAATAACTTGTGTAGAACTGCATTATAAGGTGGATAACTTCTTTTTAATATATTAAAAACTCTTTTTATTTCCTTTAAAAACTGTTGTGAACTTAATGAATTATCTTTTTGATCCAACCAAGATGCCAAGCTTTGTATTTAACTATTTTGTTTCTTTGCACTATTTTTGCAGACAGGTAACTGCAAAAATTATAGTATACTTAGGTGTTTTGAATGCAACTTCTTTTCACATGCTTTTTTTCATAATTGTTTTCATAGACATGTATAATACCGTAACCTAGATTAAAGTACAAAAAATACTGCAATAAACCAGAATTCCCACTAAAATTGTAGTAACAACAAATTGGTAATGAAGTTCTGTTTATAGCAACTTGTTATTGTAATTGAATCACTTGGTTTGAGTTTTGTCACTGGATTACCCACAATTCAATGTTGATGAAGGATGGACATGATTCTGACTGCTTTTGCCCCATAAATCTTGCAAAGAACAGCATTTCTTGGCTGTTATGATTCTACATTGGTGTAGAGAAAACAAGCTGCACAAAAAATGTTAAGTAAGCAAAAGTATTTTTCCAGTAAAATTAAGAATGGGATTGTTAGTTAAATGTAACTACAGAGATTTCCGGTTTAATTAAATCTAGGCTACATCAGGTAAACTAAACCTAGACTACAGTACTAATTATTATAGCACATATTAATTTCATTCTATGGCTTTCTCTTTAGAGAAAGTGCTGGTGTGTTGAAATTCTTCTTTGTAAGTATTCTTAGCTGTTAGCAGGCTCGTTATCAACCGGAGAAGAGGACTGGAGGGAGCTTTCAGTCACAAGCGCTGCCACACCCAGGCTGCTTAGCCTAGCCGTTAGGAAAAGTTTGAAGTGGATTCTGCAACAACTCACTATTTAAGTAGACACCACTTAAAAGTATATTAAATGTTGTACAGTGATAGAAGTCAATGCTTTGGCTTCTGATTGTAAAGAAGCTTCAGAGACATCAGAAAGAGTGCAACTGTTTGTTTAAGGTGTATGACCATGCAAAGTTAGTTTAAACTGCCTCAGAATCAAGAATATAGGGCTTTTGAAGGCAGTTTTTTTTTTTTTTTCCCCAAAGTTGTATAGTTTTTAAGACTGGACACTGCTTTAGAACAAGTGATGCTATGATATCAAAAAGTATTTGAAGTGCTTCTGAAAGTTTGTGAAGAGAGGGATTTCTTTATTTCATTAAGTTAAAGATATACGTTTCCATTACAGCTATGGCTATGCAAACTCAACCAATGTATTCAATGATTCAAGCTAAAAATTGATCTGTGAAAAATGAGGACCTGCTGTCTTTCAGATTGGATTTTGCATCAAATAACATGTACAGCGCAGGAATTTGAGCAGGCATTCTGCAAACAGACCTTGTGTGCCTTCTCAGAAGTTTTTAAGAATTTATTTGTTAAAAATGTAACTTCTCCATACATGCTAGAATCAAAACTTTTAAAACTAAATATGCTGTACATATCTTGTACGTATATTGTGGATATATGTAGGTTTTAAGTCTAAGCTTCCATTAGCCATTATTTCTAAAAATGTGCTTTTGTATACAAAAAGGGAGCATGAGTAGCACCAACCACATTCTGGGACAAGGAACATCTATGCAAACTTTCCTACACAATTTTCATTTCTGTTCTCTTGCAGACAGATTCAGACCAATCTATTATGAAAAGCAGAGGAGAAGGTTCTGCATTTCCTTTTCATCCTACATATGTATTTCTGCACCTAGCATGAAAGGTCATTCACAGTGGCTGGAGCTTTGGAGAGCAAACAGCAGATTTCAGAACCAACACCACAAACCCCGAATGCTCAAATATTGTTTAGAAAGAGCAAATTAATAGTTATTAAAACTTCAGTGGTCAGTTGTTTGAATATAATCATCAGAGTTGTCCCAAGGTGTTAGAATTTATCCAAATACTCTAGGATTTCAGAGGAGAACCGATGCCTTGTTTCTCAGGGACATTGGTGAAATCGATTGCTAAAGCATTTGTTTGTTACTAGTTGCTGTGGCAGTAATAGCAGCTAGAGGATAAACATCTGAAGTTATTGATAACCGAAATTAAATTAGACTTAAATACAGACTGCAGCATCTGAGAAGCTAATGGATATATGCTTCTGCAGCTGTGCAGAAACAACTGAAACTTGAAGTAGAATAATACAAAAACCAAAATTATCAGTTTTACTGTATGAAAAATTATTGGGAACTGCAACTAAGAGTCTATTCCTAGACTGTTTAGGGATTTCAAGGAAAATTATTGCTAAAGGCTAATGGGTTCTAGAAATGATAACAAGACAGATAACACTTGATATTGATTATTCATCCTCACTCTTCTCCTTTCCCAATCTCCCATCGTTTGTGAGGGCCATCCATAAGGATATATTCTAGTGCTGTGTGGACTGTCTCTTGGTTCTCAGAACAGTAATGTAAATGCCTCCTATAAAGGTAAAGAAATAATTTGTTTTTGTTTCTTCCCTCCAAAATAAGTTATCTCTACGTGTGTCACCATTCTGTTCAACATATTTGTCTGTTCAGCATCTTTGTCAGCGATATGGAGACAGTGGCATAGAGTGCACCCTCAGCAAGTTTGCCAATGACACCAAGCTGTGTGGTGCCGTCGACACACTGGAAGGGAGGGATGCCATCCAGAGGGACCTGGACAGGCTGGAGAGGTGGGCCTGTGCCAACCTCATGAAGTTCAACCAGGCCAAGTGCAACGTCCTGCACCCGGGTCATGGCAATCCCAGGCACAAATACAGGCTGGGCGGAGAATGCATCGAGAGCAGCCCTGAGGAGAAGGACTTGGGAGTGCTGGTGGACGAGAGGCTCAACATGAGCCGGCAATGTGCCCTTGCAGCCCAGAAGGCCGACCGCATCCTGGGCTGCATCAAGAGGAGCGTGGCCAGCAGGTCGAGGGAGGTGATTTTGCCCCTCTACTCTGCCCTGGTGAGACCCCACCTGGAGTACTGTGTCCAGTTCTGGAGCCCCCAACATAAGAAGGACATGGACCAGTTGGAGAGGGTCCAGAGGAGGGCCACAAAGATGATCAGAGGGCTGGAGCACCTCTCCTATGAGGACAGGCTGAGAGAGTTGGGGCTGTTCAGCCTGGAGAAGAGGAGGCTCCGGGGAGACCTGATAGCGGTCTTGCAGTACCTCAAGGGGGCTTACAGGAAAGATGGGGAGAGGCTGTTCAGTAGGGCCTGTTGTGATAGGACAAGGGGTAATGGGTTTAAGTTAGAAGGAGGTAGGTTTAGATTAGATATTGTAAAAAATTTTTTTCTAATGAGAGTTGTAGAGCACTGGCACAGGTTGCCCAGAGAGGTGGTGGATGCCCCACCCCTGGAAACTTTCAAGGCCAGGCTGGATGGGGCCCTGAGCAACCTGATCTGGTTGGAGATGTCCCTGCTCCTTGCCAGGGGGGTTGGACTAGATGGCCTTTAAAGGTCCCTTCCAACTCTAACCATTCTATGATTCTATGATTCTATATGTAATATTTGAAACTTGGAATGAGAAAATTTGTGTCTCATAACTTGTCTGAAATCTTTAGGACAAATGCTGCTTTTTGACCTTGAAAACATGTGGGAAACACTTAATTGGGACAATTATTATGCAAGTACTGCCCTCTTTTTTTCAGGGGGGAGAGGTTGGTTGTTTGTCTGCAGCTCTGAAAATCTTTGGTGTATCTAAGGAGGCAGAACATTCTGTTTTAACCATAAAAAACTCATTCTGTAATTTGTTATCCTGGGATTCAGAATTAATCAGGTGCCAACTCGTAATTTACCAGGAACATTTCTAGACATGACTGCATTTGAGGGACTGTTTATCTCAGGCAGATAAGCCAAACACAAATCAATTAGAGAAGGGTGAGAGAAAACAGTAAGAACACTTCTAAGGATATAAAGCTGTGTCTCACTAATATTGATGAGGTGTTCTGAACTCGGTGTGTGCTTTTTGAGAAGACGCTTTTCCACTTCCTGAACTACTAATACAAGTGCAAGTATTTAGGTCCTTGCTCAGTTGGTTTCTTACACTTAACTTTCTCTTGAGTGTTAAAGGAAGTTGAGGTATTCTGGGCATCTGGGTTTTTTACTGCCACAGATATTGTGGGCTGTAATGGAGAGGCTCAAATGACACAGCGTGGTGTTTTGGGCCACGATGCTGTAATTGCACATTAGTTGAGCTGTAGCTTCAGATCCTAATAAAGTTATGCATGCTTCTTGGGTGTTTCAGACATGGGACTGGAGCCATGGTTTGGGAACACCTGAGCCAGATTCATTTGGCTGATTGATTCTGACTCCATACCTGCCAAAACAGCAGCCTGCTGATCTGAAAACGATAAACCCGGGACTTACTAACTGCTGCTGGATCTTGACCTTCCTTTGCGTGGAGCCAGCGTCCATCTCTTCTGTGGCAGGGTCCATCTGCAGCAGATACCTGTGAGCTGAGTGTGCTGTCGCAGCGGTGAAGTCACTGACTTGCATCGCTGCCTTGGGGATCTGTACGCTGGGGTTCTGTCCCTCCCCGCGGAGGTGTCAGAAAGGGGTGCTTGCAGCTTCTGCCTGGAAGTGTGCTCTGGCAGCTGCGAGATTCAAGGGTTGCCTACTCACAGGCACACTCCTAAAATACCGAGTGGAGAAGCAATAGTCAAATAAATGTGTCTTGACATGTCTAACTTTTTCAGGCTCCTCTGTGAGATTTCACTGTATTTCTAAATAGTCTGTTCCAGTATGTCATTGCTGTTAAGGGAATTTTCCTTTTACTTGTTTATGGAGGATGTAGTACAATCCTAAGTTAGTGGGTTTTGTTGTTTTTTTTTTTTTTTTTTCCCCTCTGTTTTGCGTGGTTTGCTCTTTTTTTTTTTTTTAATCCCCATGTCTTTTTTGATGCACTTCGATTTTCCCAAGTGTTTTTGCAGTTTGTATGTCTGCTGTAGTCCAAAGCACTACTTTGTGCTCGTGCTTTTGGAAAGCTAATGGAAGTTAGTTTTCCCTTATCCTTTAGATTTTATATCTACTTCCACGTTACTAATTACTTATATGGCAATCTTTTCGATTTTTAAATATCAAAACTCAGCGTGCACTGTTTTCTTCCCTCTGCCCCATACAAACAGTTCCCAAATGTCCACTAGCAGTTACAGCTTTCTTTTCACATGCACTGTTTCATGACAAGCTATTCATTGATAGATTTGTCACAGAAAAGGTTGTAAAGTGCTAAATCTTACATTCCACAGATAACTGGGAGTCTGGGTTTTTATGAGATGTTTTTTGCACTTTGGAGTAGACTTGCCTCTCAAAAAGAAGTTCTTCCTCTTGGCATTAGTGATACTATATGAATTGTTTCAGCTAAGCCAGTGTAACATCTCTAGATCTTACAGTATGAATGCAGGTTGCTTAATGGAGGTGAAGAAACTGTTTTATACATCTGTTTTTTATGCAATTCTTTTTTTAACTGTTATAAAAAGTATTCCCTATTGGCTTATGCTGCCATATAAAAGACTTCATTTCTGTTTTCATGAGTCTGCTTCATAAACTGAACATCTTCAGCTGATGCTGGGTAGTTCAGGATGCTGCTTCACCGCTGTGAAGGCTTCTTTGACTGCTTCTTCAGCTGTTGAGGTGAAGGAAACATTGGTGCTCATGGTGAGTCCCACTGTATGCTATGTTTTGTGAGGAATTGTGAATAGTATTTGGTCCATGACCAGACTTTTCCAATCCCTTTGAATGTTCACTTAAAGTGTATTGACTAATTTTCTTTCTTGACCATTGTTAGGCAGGAAGAGGTAAGACTGCATGCTGGTGGCTGTTAGTGCATTTTTTTTTTCATTTGGATATTTTCTTTAAAGTGACTATGAAAGTTTTGGGCTTTTGGTACTGTTTTGGATTTTTTTTTTTAATAATTCTTGCTCCTGTGAACATCTCTGTGTGTGTCTACTTAATCAGATATTAGTTGTTAAAGAACACTTTCCAATATTCCTGCTAGTAAAGACAGCTGTGTTGCCATACCTAGATTTAAATAAACTTTGTGTCCTGCTTTGACTGCCGATGATGCTGTTAGTCTGGCCAAGTACCATAAAGGAAAACAGCTACTGACATTCAAACTACTGTTTTTAGCAAGGCCTGGATTTGATTAGACTGCCTAGGTCATTGGCAGCCTTTGATTGCTGGAATAAAAGCTGAAGTAACTGGTTTCTAAACCAAACCAGAACTTTGGATTATTCAGTGGATTGTGCTGACGGGGTAACTACCCAGTTTGCTGGGGCTTCTTTTACCGTCTGAAACAGCCTTTCTGTAGCTTTCTGCTTTGTTCACACACTGCTGGCAATTAGAACCTTGAGTCCCCCCAGCTTGTTTCTGCTTTATATGAGTCCATTTGTCTTAATTTTAATTTTGTAAAAAGCCATTAAACACTTCTGAAGGAACTTGGGTGAGAATGCAGAAGAGCTGTGTGAAGTGGCATGTGCTTCTAATAGTTTATGCTTACATTATCCTCGCTGGCATGCTGGTAGATGGATTCAGAAGTAGTGTGCAGTCTGACAAAATATGATTAGTCTGCACTTATTGGTGCATGTAGTGTCTGGGAAACCCTGATGTAAGTCTTGAAAGGCTTTATCTCAACAGTCTTGCTTGATAGCCTTTGGGAGCTTTTTTTTTCCAAAACAAATGACTCACAGCCCTTAGGTACTTCATAGATGCAGTGAATGTTGTTCCTTTGTACATAGGAGGAGGGAGAACAAGCAGTTTACGTTTTTGCTTTTAAAGATAATGGTAAACTTTAAAAACAAACAAAAAATCAAACCACAACTAATATGCTGATGTAGGGGAGAGAAAAGGTCATAATGGAAAAAAGTGCGTAATAGACTTTAGAAAATTATATACTTTAAACTTATTAGTGTTTTCTGGAACATTATCTTTTAATTTTGTGCGTATAGATGTAAAAACTAAGTTCTGTTGACTTTGTTTCACGTTATATTTACCGAGTTTTACTGTTACATTTCATCACATACTGTTTAAAACTGGACTTGGACAATTGAATATGCATAAATGGAAAACGGATTATACCATGTCAGGGACCAGTTAACTGAACTGTGGTTGTAGCATAGGCCTGCATATGGCATAAAATGGATGATAAAACTTTTCTTTTCTCTGTGTATCCCCACAAACTACATATTTATGGTTGGTAGTGCAGGCTGCCTGTTTTTCTTTGCTTACCTTAAGTTTGTGGCTGGTCACATAATATGTTCCAGAATATGAGTGTTTAGCTATTCTGAAAATGCAATATGGTGTTAAGCCCCCTGTCTTGTGCATTGCTTACCTAAAAGAGTGCTTTTGTGGGGCAGGTAACAACTGAAGATAATGAAGTCTTAAGGGTGCAGCTGGTGTTATCAAACTGATGTGCGCCACAGCGTAGTAGTATATGACTATAGCTTCCCCCCACGAACGCCAACCAAACGGGGGGGGGAAGACAAAACCTAAATCTTTATTTGCAAGCAGAACCTGCTAATGCCGGTGATATTGATGGTGAGTAAATGCAACATCTTGGAAGGCTGTGATTAGAGAGTAGGATTCCCAAAGCTCCTGTAAGAGGGAAGGTGCAAGACACTCCCTTTGGGGTTTAAAGATTAAACTTCTGAAGTACTTGTTAGGAGGGTGTCATGACACTGGAAAAACTCAGCCTAGTAATAAATGCTGTAAATAGCAGAACTTTGTCCTGTGGTATGAAGCTTAAGATACCTTAGTGCTTAAGTGACTATCATAGATAGTAACATAATACAGTAAAATGTTGATTAAAGTAATATAAGATTTCCTGGAAAAGGTGGTTTCTAAAATGAAGTTATAGCTGGAGAGGAAAGCTAATAATGGTTGGACAGTTGATCTGAAATAATGAAAGCCACATTAAATTTCTCTCTCCATAACAACCATCTTGTACAATGAAAGACGTCTATGGGATGCCAGCTGGATTGTGCTGCTATTATACTTTAAAATAGCATTTTCCAAAAATTACTGCTGAATTAGCTGAACTAGGGAAAATTCTTGTTCAGATAAAGCTTGCTGGCACTTGCAGTTAGCACAAACCTAAACAACGGATATGCTGATAAGAAGTCTTAATTTTCCACTGTGAGCAAAGTTGTTCTTCAACTCACCTGTCTGTTACAGTTACTTCACTAAATACTTTATCAGCTCAAATAACAATGAATACATAATTATGCTTTTAAATATTATTTTTCCAGTTGGAGCTTACAAATGTGTTGTTTTTTTTTTTTTTTCTTCAGTTGGAAATTAGTGATTACTATAAGTCTCTAGCTTTTTATTCCTCTGTATTTTTGACACTTTAATATTAAAACTGCAGAATAAAAGCCTTAATTGGCTAGAGCTTCTCTGTTGTTTGGGCTGTTTTTATTTGTGCTTTCTGGACTGAATTTATACTTTCAATTTAGTGAGCAGTACTTGCTTATGTAATGATTCACTGAAGAAACTTAAGTAAGAAAAGACTAGCAAAAAAATTAAGTACAGCATTTGGTTTAAATAGTGGGCTTTCAGTGTGCGATAAGGTATAGTGAGCTACACTCCTTAGAGGAGGAGATAGAGTAACTGACATCCAGAAAGAAATGTCTAAACATCTCTTCCAGTTTTGACAGAAATGTAACAAATGCACTTTTATTAGATCATGATTTTTTTTTTTCTTACTACTGTTTTGGAAACTTTATTTTCCTGTTTTTCTAGTAAAGGAAACCAGTAACTAGTTTTCTCCCTGCCCTGAAAGGAAAAAAATATTTTTGTCAGAAATTTAAGGGACTTCCTGAGTAGTGCTGGTAATACCATTGTGTATAAAAGACTTACACAATGGAATTTTTTAATATAATGCATTATGTATACAATATAATATATGAAAATATAAAAATCCATAGGCTTTTTTCTTTTAGCCCAGTCTGGAGTCAAATCTTATGCCCAAATACAAATAGAAATTCACATGCAGAGGTTTGGATTTGTTAAATAATTATTTGTGCTTGTTCATGCAGATATACTTAAGAAAGGTATGAATTCTACTGTCTGGAAAAGTTTTCAATTTAAAGCACTCTTGGGAAATACCATCTCTTTTAGTTGCTGTCAGTAGTAGATGTGATGCAGTTTGGTCTAAAACTTGGGGGTAGATGTGGGTGGTATTGTAATGGAATGGAAGTTCTTCAGGTGAAGATGGATATGTGTCTTTTACTGTAGATATTGGTGTTTAACAGATTAGCTTATTTAAGATTAATGTTATTGTGAAACAGAGTTAACTTCCTAGTCTTAAAATTCAGATTTTGTATTGAAACATGGGTGTTTGCAAAGGAGAGGGAACAATCAAGGAGACAACTGAATCGCCTAGGAATTGAGACCAGGAAACCACAGCAAACACAGGTTTTCACTGTTTAACCTGGTAACTTTTTTTTAAGAGGCTAACAAACAAAACATCCTGAAATGGGGGAAATAAAATATTGCAATCCTAGACAATAAGTACATTGCCAAGAGGTCTGAAATACCAGAAGAGCTGCTCTCTGGAAAAACCGTGTGTAAAGTCATAATAAAGACGTTGATCAATTTTGTAACGTAATAGTATGGCGTAATAATTTAGTCATTTCTGGTATCTCTGTGTTGATGCTCTGAAGACTGCTCTTTGTGGGTTTTTTTTTCATGAGGTAACAATTTTTGTAGAGTCTTGATAATAAACCTATTTTAGCAAGGCAAGATATATTGAAAAATAGTTTGTTTTACTTATTGACATGACAATTCAAATGTCCATTTATTCTAGCTACTCTGGATGGATAAAACTGCTTCAAACAAGTGTGTAGAGCACACATCTACATTGATACACTTCTGTTTGAGGGCTGTGTGCTTACTGCCACTTCACTCTAGCTGCTTAGTTTTTGCTGCAAGATACATGAAATAGCTGACATTCTGAGAAAATCAGCTTCTACTCCATGGTTTGTGGTCCATCTAGATCATCGCTTTTTCTAGGACCGAACATTAGATGTAATGAATGCACAAATGTTAATGTTAATTATTAACTAGATTGAATTAGTTACTGCAATCACATGTTGGTGTTCAAAGTTAAAAGTGGGTCACCAAGACTCAAAATACTTTTGAAATTAATTCTAGCATTGATTTTTGTGTTTTTTGCTCATGCTTTAGCTACTGGTTTGGAGAAGAAGAGTAGAACACTTCAGACCTTTCTGAATCCCTTCACCAGCTCTTGAAGAAGGATTTTCTTTTTAAATTAAGCATGGCGACCATAAAACAATGCTAGAATTTTTAGATTAAATCAGCTTTACTACCTTGTCATCAAAATAATTAGCTGATGAAGCCAAACTTCAGACTTTGGGAAATGCGAAATTTTTTACTGTTTGTTTTTAAATGGCACTGTGTGAAGGATATTCAGAGAAAAGAAGGTTACAGATCAGAATGATTATATGTTAATTTAAGCTGTATTTAATAGAAGATTGTATGAGAGTGAGTTTATATGTAAGGCGCTACGTTTTGAAAAGACAAGCCTTAATAACTTGAGGGAAGTGTGTTAGTAGAAATTGCTGGAAGAAATGAGGAATTAGGATGTGTGTAGGGTAGAATCAGGGCTTTCTTCAAGTTAGAGGCTAAAACCTTGACTGACTTGAAGTCAAACTTAGAAGAAGGGCTTCTGAAAAAGCAGTGCGAGTAGCCACTTCAAGAAGGGTATTAGTATTAGTGGAGTATAGAAGTGAAAAATAATAATTCATTTTAAAAGTGATATTTAGAGATTAAATGGAGAGAACTCAGAGTTATTGAAAGTAAGGCTGGATTAGACTTGCCAAAAAGTAATTTGGATCAAAAAAGAGAAGAAATTAAAAATATGCTGCTCAATGAATAAATGCAGTAGTCTGGCGTGAAAGTTGAATTAATATTTTCATATAGGTGATAACTTTGTTTTCAAAGGCAAATGTAAATAAACCATAATTGAAGTGGAAGCAAAATGCTTCCAGATTGGGTCAACTTGATGATGATAATAATCTCTGCTTGAGTTGTAATGCAGTTTGTATGTGGAAGCGCATGCTCAAAACAGGAGTAGAACTCTACTGCAGATAGGTGTGTAAGTGGAAATTTAGTATTGCTTTGTTTTACAGATTATCATAAATGTCTATGTTTAATAAACAACATAAAAATACTCATTAGATCATCTTGTACAAGGAAGCAGTTGCAGCTAGAGTAATTTCTACGGCTTGATGCTTGCTTACTACACTGTGATTGGTTTTGGATTGCTTAAGAATTCACTTGTTTGGAGTGGCCTGAATAAGACCTGTAACTTTGACTTATCCTGGAGCCCTCAGAAATAAGGACAAGATTGTTAAGAGATGCATTTATATTTGAAGTATTTTGCAGTACAGACTTTTAAGAGATTTCAGGAATTCATGAAGCATTTTTACATGCTTTGTTTTGGGCGGAGAGCATGCCAGAACCAAGACTTATTACACAAAAGACTATGTCTTTTTATCTTGTTGAACTACTACAGGTAATTTTACCATATTTTTCACTTTATGCAGTCTCAGGAATAATTACTGAAAATTATAAGATGCCTAATGAATGAATTTAGCCTATTTTTTTTCTATTTAAGAGATTTCTAGAACTTGTTAATTTAGTTGTTCTCATTTCTAATATTTCCTGATTTTAAGGTCATTTTTCTCTATAATTTATATCAAATATAAAAATGTGAAGAGTGTATATTGAAAATATATGCATGTGCATGACATAAGGAACTGGCATGAACATTATAACAGTTTACTGAGCACCTTTGGTAAAGTTCCAGGTTACAAAACTTACTTGTCTTAAGTCTTTTAAGTAGAGAAAATTGTTGACTCTTACATATGCTTTAGAATACATGTATTGCTTCCTAAAGAAGAATTAGAGTAGAATAAATATGGCACAAGACTAAGCTTTTAGCAGTTCATTTATTTTAGGGAACAGAAAGTATTTCAAGATTGACTTGAGAAAATTGAGGTGTTGTTTTGTTGCTGCTTTTTGTGAAGAATAGAAAATAGCTTTGTGCTAGGTATGGTATACCTTTTAGGAATATCAGGATTACTAGCTGTGGATAATTCTCTGGTTTTGCAGTTGCCTATAAAAATGTCAGTAAATTTTTTGTTTCAGTAATTTGAAACTGCCTTGGTAATTTTTCTTCTAACTTTATACTGATTTTAGAAAACGCTAGTAGTCTTTAGGAAGAATCTTTGTAATAGTCATAAGCACATCTGTAATGTTTAGCAAGTGTCAACTAGCATCATTGCTTGGAAATTAAATCATTTGAGTAGGATACTCTCTACTTTTGAGGTATTCACTGGGCTGATTGAAGATGCTTTTTAAAACCACATTTTATTTTTTCTGCCTTACTGCTGTGGGAGTACTGATTTTGATTCCTGTCTGTGCATCTGCTGGGTGCTTTAAAAAGGGGGACATAAGGGGGCCACATGAAGATTATGTAAGTATTGCATGTGAGGTTTGGAGTAATCCTTCCACTTTAGTCTGAGCAGTGTCTTGGTTGAAGTAATGTGCTCAAATTTCTCTATCTCACTTCACTGTACCTCTAATAGTTTCACAGGGTATTTTGGTTTTCTTAGTAGTAGAAAGAATTATGAGAAGAATTAGGAAGAGCTACAAATTGGTGAAGACTGAAAACTTGTTGTGTTTGACCTAGAAAGGGAGATACTGAGGGGTCTGCTTTCCATTAGATCTTTACTTCAGTTCAGTGGTTTTTGTTTTGCTCTTTCTTGTTCAATCCATATTTGAGAACTGTAGTGTTTTATTTCCCTTTCACATTAGAATTTAGTGAGTTACTTTGCTGATCGTGGTGATATAAAATGACTTAGTAAAATACTATTTTAAATATTCAGACATTTATTTTGTAGGACAGGTCAGCGATACAAGTACTACATAGTTTATTTAAACATCTTACTTTTAGACACTGAGCATTGGAGCTATTAGTGTTATAGGCTACAGAGGGAGAGGCTGGTTGAAACTTCAAGCGTGAAATGCATGATGCTATTTTTGGGAAGAATATTCCAGTAAAATCAGATGCTAAGGCTGTAATTGTCATAAGTAAGGTACTTATCGTAAGTCTGCAGTTCAGTGGGACCTTCTCAAAGGAACTTCATTTCTTCTAGAGCCATGGAATGACTTAGTCAAGGTGGCAGTTCTTGGAGCTCTTCTGCTCCTGTCCTCTGCTTGGAAGGGGCCGGTTAGGTCGGGTTGCTGGGGACCTTGTCCAGCTGAATTTTGAAATCTCCCAAGAATGGAGATTCCACAGCTCCTGTGGGCAACCTGTTCCAGTGTTTAACTGGTCTCTTTGTGCATTTTTTTTATTACATAGTCGAAAGCTCTTTTCATGCAACTTTTGATCATTGCCTCTCATCCTTCTGTTGTGCACTTTTAAGAAGATTCTGACTCTGTATTCTCTGTAATGACATAGCGAGCAGTTGCAAATGGTAGTTTTGTTCCTGCCTTAGCTTAAGACTGAACAAACACAGCTGTCTCAACCTTTCCTCATGCGTCTTTCTCTCTAGCTCCCTTAATTGTTTTCTGTTTGATTTGCTGCAGTTTGTCAAAATCTCCCTTCTTCTAGGGAGCCCAAAACTTGGCACAATATGCCAGATATGGTCTGAATAGAGGGAAATAAGCATCTTCTACAGTGTGGTGATTATTTTGTCCTGGGTTTTTTGCTCTTGCTTTTGACCTTCTTGAGGTTTCTGTCAGTTGGTTTCTTGAACCTGCTGAGACTCCTCTGAACATTAGCTCTGCTGTCAGCATATCAATCTGGCCCAGTTTAAGGAAAGCCATCCGCAGACTTGCTGAAGTTGCATTTAATCCTGTTTTCCTGGTCATTAACAAGGACATCAAACAGTATTAGAGCCAGTATTGACCCCTGAGAAATTCAGCAGTAGTAGCTTACTAGTTAAATGTCAAACTGCTTACTTGGAACCCTTTGAGCGTCTAGCTCCCAAACCTTGGTTCTTGCATTGCTGGAAGACGGTGACAACATTTGCCTTTTCCAACTGTCAAGAACTTGTCTTTATCACTTGGTAAAGATGTTAGAATGGCCTCACTCACGATGTCACCACCTAGCTACTTCCACTGTTATTGGGTGCATACTATTCAATTAAATACACTTTCTGTAACCATTTTACCTAACTGAGGCCCCTAACTCAATTTTACTGTAGCACAGGTAGTACTCCAGTACTCGTGCAGTCCTGGGAAGTCTCAGAACAAAATTTGCCATCAGAGACGAAGGCAAATACATGGAGCCTTTTCTGTGTCTTTTGCTGCTAGATAACCTCTCATCTGCAGTGGACCCACATTTTGATTGATTAATTAATGTTAATATCAACTTGGTGTTTAAAAACAAGTGCTCAGTTAGCAAGTGTGACTTTTATGTTAATGTTTTTGAGGTGAGATTTTGAGGTGAAAGTTTTAGAAAGACACTTCCTACAAGAATCTTTCTTGTAATGAATTATGAATTGCATATTCATGTATTAACACTGGGGCTGTAATGTCTCAATCAGAGATCAGCCACATTCCCTTTACACAGCTCTCTACATCAGAGGCAGCCATTATGTTAAATAGGTAATGTAAAATTTCCGCTATCTCACTATTCCAGGAGGAGTTGGACGTTCTTTATTTGAAAGTAAAATGAGTTACGTGATCCACAGCAATGGTAACGTAATGACGGGTTCTGTTGCAGTGTGTGTTCGGGAACTCAGATTGCCCAGGGAATCTGGACTTTGAAAGCTGTGATTTGTACCATGTGTTGAAAGCTTAAGAAATAACATATTAAGGTCACTTTTTGTTAAAATATGTATAGAAGATAGGAAATGTATGTTAAGTGGTTTTTCACAGGAAATCATCGGCTGTCAATCTAGTTGCTGAAGATGGTGGTGTTTTTCATGCCCACTTAAAAAGGCTTTCCACAGAATAATTGGGCTAAGATTCATGGAATTGTAGCAAAGAAAACAACAAACCATCAAACGTAGACTATTTGTAGGAAAATAGTAATGTATCTGGCTGACTTTTGGCCCTTCTCTTTAAGACCTTTAAGTTAAAAGATTTAAACTTTTAAATCTGTCATGATTGTTCTATTCAGTGAAGGCATTGATTTTACGGCTGTTGGCTTTGTTCAATTACAGTGTACCCTGGTGTTTACAAATTGTTTCCTTCTCAGATTGTGCTGTAGAGCTTGTTTTCTGTTGGCTTTGTCAAAAAGTTGAGAAACGAAGAAACTGATTTTTGATAAAAATCTGTTTTGAGATGGGTGAAAGATCATGGCAGGAATCTTCTGCTCTTGTTTCAGAGTAAAATCTCTATCCAGGCAGTATTAACCTTACTGTGGCTTGCAATGCCACTGTATTGAATCTACATTGAGGAAACATAATCTGTTTAAATTACTGCATAGATTCCACATAACCTTTTAGTGTAAGTAAAGTAGTAAATGCCCTTGAGAAATATGTTTGCAGAATCAGTGGAAAAATCGATTTGATTGTAACAATGCAGTGTTTTCAGGAAAAATATCTGGATAAATTACCAGAAACGCCATGTCTAAGAGGACACCCTCTCTAAGAGGATAAAAGAAAAGTAGAATATGGATGAGTGCATGGAGAAAGCGTAAACTGAATTATCTTATTTCATGGTTCTATGGAGTCTAAATGTAAGACTTTATTTTACTGGTATAAAAATGAGTAGAAAGATTCCCCCCCCCATCAGTGCAAATGGGTAATTAAATAGCTAGGCAATGTGTTGTTCTGATTTATTTCAAAACATGTTGGAAACATTTCTTGAAAAAAAATTTCATGAATCTTTATAAGATGAAAAATCTAGAAAATTCTGGTAGAAACTGGGAAAAATATTGCTTTTGTCATTTACAGTTACTTCATTGAAAAATCTTATCTCAAAGCTAAGTAATGAAGGCTTTTAATAAAGTATTTCCTTTAAGTTATCGCTAGGTTTGCATACAAGGCAAGGACCAAATCTTGTGTATAAAATTCCAGTATATCCAAGTTCTTACTTCTTTGTCTCCTAACTTGGAATTTTAAGTAAACTTGGTAATTTTTTGATAGTAAAATTTGGACAAACTTTATAATGTCCAAGTAAGTTCTTCACTGAGATTTAAAACCTCACACTTTGTTTTAAGCATCCAAAGTATTGTCTGTACCAAGGCTAAGCATGCCTTGGAACATTTTATTTCAATCCAGATTAGTTGTAAGGAACCTATTAGTTCAACAGATGAGTTGTTGTAGAACCTGAAGTGCAAGCTGTGAAAACCTGTTCCTCTTAACAGACACCAAAATAGATAAATATTTGGATAGTAGTAGTACAGTAATACAAACAAGTAAAGGAAAAAAAAAATCTAGTTAGCAGGTAACCTGTGGAAAATTAAGTTATGGAGATGAAGTCCTAGGTTGGATTGTGTGTTTTTTTAGGTAATAGTTTTTAGCATTTTTGGTTTTGTACAGGGCAACGCCTATTATGGGTGATAAAAGTTAATAATTTTATTCTTCCTTTTTAAAAAAAACAAGATAGCAAATGGCCATTCCTTTTGTCTACTGTAGTAACTGCTTAAAGAACACCCCTTCCTTTGCGTATGAAACAATTTAAATTTATGTTCCCGTTTGTGTGATTACTCAAAAGTAGGTATCAGTTTTCAATCTCTTTGGTTTAAGATTTGAGAAGTGACTTCTTGTACTAGTTAAATAGTTCCTTGCCTGAAGTATTTCATAGATAGAACCAATTTAAGTCACTTTTGAAACCTTTTTTTTCTCTAAATTTTGCTTAAACTCTCTGTAGTGGGTACAGTAGTCATTTTTGGACTGTATACATGCTAGGTATCTTAATGTCACCTTCAGTTTGAGATGAGAATTGGAAGGCTGACCTCAGAAAGTATTTACGAATTTAAGTTTGGGATGGAAATTGTAACTAAATATAATTATTTACATATGTTTAAGAATATACAATATATTAATATTATAGCATGTTATATTATTATGTATTATATATATAGTTAGCCATTGTTAATATAACTAGTTTCATGCTATTCAAAATCTGTAGGTTTCAGTCTGCTGTTATTAATTCCCATCAATCCTTTGTTTTTGTTATGGTTCACCTCTGTAGTGTGGCCATTTCTTGGTTTGACTGTTGTCATATTTTCTCTTAGATACCCCTCATTCACTTTGAATAGATTAGAGATTAGCATTTATTGCCATCAAATTACTCTGAAGTCCGCTTATCACCTTGTTACAGTGGAGCACCAATGCAACACCAGTTAATATGTTAAGATGGTTTAACACTTTCCAGTACTCCTCCTCTATTGCAATGTTCATACTTTGGTGGCTTTTGCCACTCTTTGCACTCTCTGTAGCTAGAACACTTTCTCTCTTCCAATTTCTCAGGTGTCTGCTCCAGATTGTTTCAACTTGTGTGCTTTCTCTAAGTGTTATTGTCCATTTAAAAAACAACTTATACAGAAATTTCAAGAACATGAGTATTTCTAGAATACCGTTCTAGATTGAACATTTCAGTCTGACTCCGACATGCATTTTCTCACTGAAATAATATTTCTTAATTAATAGATTATGTGAATCAGCATATGACAAACATAGAGACAACATTGAATTGCCAGCTCAAAATGGCTTTTTGTCCATTGTACGGACAGCGTTGTATGTTTCATTGTATGAAGTACTCCTATGTTAAATATTGCATGTGAAACAATGTTGAAAACAAATTTCCTGGGGTTATAAATTGGTAATTGTATGTGAAAAGCAGACTTTCTATTTGACATCAAGCTGTTTTTCCAAATAATATTTCTTCGTCTGCCTGAGTGTCCTGCAATGATTTCTTTCACCTGTTCGATATTCACCTGCTGCTATGGAACAAGCTAAAACAGTGGAATTGTGAAGGGACAGATTTATAGCAGCAAGATAAATTTATTCTGTAAATTGCATGCTCTGAGAGCAGACTGCTCTTAAATTAATGTTAAATGCCTTTATACATGGGAATAAAAGCAATTTTCTTTCAGTGGAGGATGCTCGTTGAGCAAATAAAGTTTAGCTTCAGTAAACTGTGTACCAACTAAAACTCTAAAATGGAGTGTTGCAGAATTCTGTGCCGAAAGCAAAGCATCTTTCCTTTGCCAGCTGTTATTCCCAGTGTGTAGATTCAGTTTCACCTGCTCCTCAGCAGTAGTAGTTTTATTTCTGGTTGGGACTTTTCCTATGCAGGAGTTTCCTCTGGTTTCTGATGTTGCAGCTAATCTGTATTCAGAGTAATTCATGAGATGAAAAAGTGGGAGAGATGAATGAATCTCTCAGTTATCAATCGAAAGTTTTCTAGGCACAGGCAAGTACTAACTCATTAACAGGAGAGCTGTTAGTGAAGCAATCTGGAACTACTCCCTCCGCATTCACCTCCCATTTGAACAGTGGCTCTTGTTTAAGTTTGACCTGAAAGAAGAAAAATCAACAACCACTCTTGTCCTCAGGGGTGCCAAAAGAAGAATCTGCATGATAACCAGTCACTAGATAGATCAGCTGATCTTATTCTAAAACGTAAATAGCAAGTAAATACTGTGCTAACTGAGTCTCGGAGAGAACAAGCCACAGGGTTTGAAGCTGGATGCGAGCAGCATAGAACGGCATAATTCCTTCTGCGATAGTGTTGCATGTAACGTTCCCTTGCAGCAAGATATTCAGCTAGGCCTTAGTAATGCAGAAAAATTGGAGGTTTTTACCTTTCAACTGAGGGTGTTACAGGGAAAATTATTTGTAAGAACTATGTTAACCCTTGCTGAGCACAAACGGATTATACTGTTTCATGATGCCCTGTTGGTGGCATGGATGCCAGTCTAGTTGTCAGGAGGCGACTGTGGTTGTTATACCTTCCTCTGAGATTTGCTTTTGGCTAAATCTCAAAAAAAGTAGTAAAACTAAAGCAGTACAGTATGAGTTAGAAACTTAAGTAACCCAAAGCTGTTCCCCTGTTCCCTAAAATAAATACTGATCTGTGTCGTTGAGTGCAATCTGGTTCTCAGCAGACCATAATGTGAGGAACATATTTGTGGGCATTGGAAACATTTTTACATTAGGATGCTATCAAATAGGTAAACTATTGAGTTAGGCTAAATGAGCAGCTTAGAATACATGACTGCTTTGTCTGAAAAGTGTCTTTTAGTTCATAGAAAATAGTAATACAGTGGTGGTACAGTACACAGTATGTTGTGGATTCTTTTGTTATTGTTTGATTGGCTTTGTTTGTGGGTTTTGTTTGTTTTTTTTTTAATAGCAAAGCAGAGAACACACATTTTCACTGTGATCTGAATAAGCAGGGAAAATCTTACAAAACACCACCGCCAAGATATAAAACTTGATATCTGGACCAGCATTCAACTACTTTTTAAAGATGTGTATTTTAAGATGTTAGTATTGGAAATGTTTGGAGTTTCTAGCTTTGTGCCACATGGTTTGAAAAATCTTAACCAGGCATTTGATGAATCAGCGTCTCTTTTCATTCCTTTCTGCCCTATAAAGACTGCACATTTAAGAACATGTTGTTATGTTTCTGTAAACTGAGAACATAGCAAAAAAAAACCCTGAATCACCGGAAGACACAGTAGTGGGATGTGATTTTCAAAAAAACCTCATTGTTATACCACTGACAAAAATACTTAAGACTGAGAGTTGGAGCAAGCACAGCTTTTCCTTGCCCTTGTTAGTATATTTAAATGATCCTTTCTGTGGCTACAATTGTACTGTTTTCCATATGAGTCTGATTACTTAAGTCTGTTTATCCTTTCTAGTTCTTGAGAGAGGAAAACCAAACATCCACTTCTTGGGGAGAGGGGAAAAAAAGGTTTAGGTCAGCAGACTGTGTCGCTGTGCATTGAGCTTAAGAACTTGGGAGGTGAAAGAATGAACACATTCCATTTGGGCGAAAGAATGATGTCTGTTAGGGTTCAGTCTGCTATGGTTTTTGAGCTTTCCGAATGATCTCATTACTGGAGGAGGAAAGTATATTCTCCCATAAGAATAATCTTATGATTCATTACTACTGTGATTTTTCTGTGTGAGCCTTTTGAGTGCCAGACCTCTCCCCACTCTTCCCCCCAAATAAAAAACAACCCTGTCTTTGGCTTTATATGGTATTGCTGTAGGTAAACTTATCCAGAATAATGGCTGGCTTCAACAGTCACAGCCTTACATCTTTGTCTAGAGAAGAACTCCTCTGAACAGCTATTTGTCAAGCTTTATAATTTGGGAAGGGAGCTTGTAGTCTTTGTTTCATCAGGTTTGGTAAGCACTGTTTTGCATGAATGTTCCCTCTTATGAATTTTCCCTCTTCTGCATATAACTTCATGTACTTGGTTTTGTGAGTTTACATGGGAACAGACAATTCCTTAATTTTTCTTAGTTAATATTTAAATTGACACTTTAGTTCCCCAACCCACTGCCCTCATAAGTTAGCAGTCAATTATTTGAGCAGCTGTGTGTTTTGGCAGTAGCATTTGAAGCTGGAGATGGATCCCTTCACTCATTCTCCCGCATCCCCTAATGAGCTCTCATGTTGGGAAGGTGCAGACTAATCCAAATGTAATGATTTCTGGAACCATTACACCAGTACAGCATACTAGAAAAAGGAACATTTGTAGATAAGTAAACCCTGTTAGGATGCTTTTGAAGGCCTAATGACATGGCAAATAGATGAAGACCTTTTTTTTTTCTCTTGCAACATGACTATAGACAATTTGTTTATTCCCCACTAGTGTTAAAGTAATCTGTCCATTAAAAAAAAGATAAGATTTGTGATCACACCAGAGAGGTTCTGGTGCAGTGAATGAAGTAATTGTCTAGCATCTTACAGTTAATTCCTACAATCCAAGGGACATGTATTGCAGAAAATCCTGTGAACTGTGAAGAGTTGGTGTATAAATACTGAGCTTGTTAGATTGTTGCAGTCCTGTCTCCTGTTAGAAGTACAGCAGGGAAATGTAATAAGCTTGAAGAGCGAGAAATATTATAAATGGTACTGTTCTGATTCACTTGGGCCCTACTTCTTAGAACTGAAGTTTAGTTCATATATAGTAGGGGAATATAAAAGGTTCTAGTAATAGTCTGTGTGTTAAACTCAGCATTTTCCTTGGAAAAGGTGGATTGTGGAAAGAAAACTAAACCTTGTTTTTCATTAGACCTGTCAAAGATCGAGTAATGAGCTAACAATAACCATTTAAGGTTAGTAGAGTTTAGGTATGCATCTTATTTTTTAAAAAGTGAATTTTTTTTTTTTTTTAGGTTTATTGTGTCTAATTGCTGTAATATACGATATACAATATTAAACAATCAAATGGTCATTGAAGAGCAGACCTAAAAAATCATCTTTGCTAAAGCTCTTGCTTCCATGCTTCTCTTCAAAGCAAAAAGTAATCACTTCAGAGTGCGGAACTTCTTACCAAGAGAGATAAATTGAATTAATCTCCCCTACATCTAGTAATGTGCGATTATTGAACCCTAGAAAAAGGCTAGCACACTGTGATGGCTTAATTTGTTTCTGACAGAGGTAGCTTCATTTTTCCATCTTAACTGCTGCAGTCTGATAAACAAAGTGATGGATGGTGGGAACTGTTGGCAGGAGGGGAGTATGTCACCTTCAAATTGGTACCTGGATATGAAAATTATAGACCTGGAACATTAAAATTTTAGTTAAAGGATTTCTGTGAAATGAAGGCAGAAGGCTTATTGTGTAATGATTGAATAGGTCAACTGGAAATTGTTTGTATTTGTCATTTTTTAAAGTATGTGAATAATCTTGTGTCTCTATATGGTTAAGAATAATCCCCTGCTATTAAGAAAATTCTTTTATTTTAAATGGAGCATGAAGTGTTTGAGATCTAGACTTGTATAATATTTCCAGTTATAAGGCATAGCCTGAGAAGTGGAACTAAAAAATAGTTTAACAATTGTTAAAGAAAAGCCCAGAAATTCTACTCAAGGTCATCCTATTTGCACTTAGGAATTGTGCCACTTGAATACCAAATAGTTCTAAAATGAGTAGGTGTTTATTCTTGTTATGTTAAATAAAAACATGTAAAACCAGAGCTTTTATAAAACCTTAGGCCTGTGGAAGTACTGTAGTAGAGCAAACAGTAAGAACCTCTGAATAAAAATGTCTGATCTTGATGGTCTGACCTATTAATAAAGTCTTCAATGATGATCACTCTCTAGTTCTACCTTCATTGTAATTGGAACATATTAGCTTATACTCATAGTCTCAATTTTTAATAGAATCTAAAATAATTTTTTTAATGTCTGACACATGATTGAGATGAAGTTATTTTTTGTCAAGAACTCTGCAAACCGCATAGCTCTGCTTCCAAATCAGTCCTGTCACTTATAGTTTATTATGCCTGTGCCTGATCCAAAATTAAATGTAGCAAAAATTTCCTCAGGTTCACAAATTTTACAGATGTTTTCTGTAATACTGTTAGGCATTTAAAAAAAAAAAAACACAACACTGCTGTTTGTTCTGTACTTTGTGAACAGTACGGAACACTTCTAGGTTTGAATTTGAGACAATTGCGTGCCAAAATACTCTAAAAATAAAGAAATCCGTAGGTTTTTGCATTGTCCTTTCTTTGGATGAGGGAACCTTCTTATTTACCTGTGGCATGTGAAACATCTGAAACTTGTAATTAATTTTATTTCCATTGCATCTTTCTTCTTGGATCAGATGTGGTACTTTAGGTCTAAATTGTAAACTATAATATGAACTATGCTCAGAAAAGATGCACTCTGTGTGTGCATATTATAATTTTACTATCCCTTCATTGAACTGATTCCTGTCTAGAAAAAGGATGGTCTAATTAGAGGTTGTTATCCCATTGTGATCCAGTTGTTGAATAGGTGATGAGACTAGAACACGTGCATTTTTAAAATTAATCCTCATCTGATCTTGAGTCTCTTGCATGCATAAGAGACATGATCTCAGTATTCTTTCTTCTCTCCTAGCCTTGGAAACCATCCCAGTATTGAGTGCTTTTCTAATTGTTGGAGTGCCATGGAAAGTGATATAGAAATTGATGCTCTGTTTTCTCAAAAACGTCAGTACTGGAAGTTAACAAAACAACTGGATACACTGCTGAATCTTCTTGTGCCGGGAGATGGAAATAAAATATTGGGAAATTCAGCATGGTCTTTAAAAAAGGTCTTAAAAAAACCCCAAACAAACAAAAAAACCCAAAACCAAACCCCAACAAACACAGACACC